>ML732159.1:0-310572 GCA_009176345.1 Aspergillus leporis | reverse complement strand
AAAAAAAAAAAAAAAGGAAATCAAAGACAACTCAACACCACTACATGTCTAAATCCCAATCAGGTACATCCACCTTGGTCTAAACAACAAATGCATGGGGAGTACACATAAGCAATGCACTGCATGACAACAATCACTACCACCTCACCTTTCACTCCTACAGGTACAGGTCAGTCAGGTAGTACTTCCTAGGTACCTAACCTAGGTGTTGTTGGTATGGACTTAACCCAAGCGGAGAATAGTGAATCTGTCGAGGAATTTTCAATTCAGACCAATCCGCTTCCAGATGGATTGAGACAATCCAGAAGGAGCAAGAAGAGGGGACGAAATTGAGCGTAAAACCGAGGCAATCAGAAAATACCCCGCCAATGACAAACAGCCAAGGGTTAGAATATTCGAAACTGAGGTGTGGTTGGCCGGTGGGTTGGGATTCTTGAGGTGTCTGTCGTGGCAGCTCTGGAGTGGGATGCTTTCCTTAGTTGCAGGATGCAGGAATCCTTATTTGGATTTGCTTTTTATTGGGCTGCGTGGTGGAATTTTTACTTCTTTATTTCTAATTGCTGTGGAGGTAAAGATGCCGACACCTTATGACATTCCCAAGTAGGGGATTCGACCATTGGATCTTTTATTATCTGCCCATGGAATTGCATGCAGTAGAGAGGAAGGATCATGACTAAAATTGACTGGGTCTAGTTAATGGTTATAGATTAAGGTAAGATTATTCCACTTTCCAACCGAAAGATGTGGTGAGTATGCGGTACGTCTAGTACCAATACTGAAACAGTCAGGGACGGTACGGTACAGACCATTACTTTACCGCCAATCATGCATCAACCATGTAAGTTACGGGAGTGTCTTGCATTTGCATGAAGAATTGATCATGTGAGGCTGGCCTACCCAAAGTTCCCATCTGCATTTGGCCTTCGTGGAAGATTTATTCATGTATCTGTTGTATATAGTATGTCAATACACAACCAGCCCAAGGCTCGATGATCAGGAGTTATCATTCGTTGACAACGGTCGGAGAGTAGAATCCCAAATTTGAGGAGCACGGAGTAGAATGGACACGCTGCGTCCTACTTGAAGCTTACACCGCATTTTCCGCAAAAGGCTCAATTCGGTAATTGGACCCGTGTTTCTTCTTTGGTGGATCACATCAAATACATCAGCGCGTCTGGATTGCTTCTGCAGGTCTTCTCAACTGCTCAACAATGTGCATCGATGTTCGAGCTGGGCGGACGCCGCTTTGTCAGGCTTGCCACCTCGGAAGGAAAATAAACACTCTATCTCTTAGTACGACCGTTAGTTCTCTGCACCGCAGACCGACAGTCACGGTCAAAAGCAACTCAACTCTGTCCGGAGTAGACTTTGATGCACCGTAGATCTCAATGTTGCTTCCATTTACTGGTGTAGGTTTGGCACTATTTTGGCGATCCCCCCCCTCCCCCAGAGACAGATGATCCAACTCGGCCGGATCTCGACCAAAGTATGTGCGACAAACGGCATGATTAAAAAAAAGAAAGAACCGCTCATGATTGCGGCCTTCACTAAGACTTCTAGCGTTAGTATGGATGTGCGACCGCTAACACAAGCAGCCTTCTTCCTGCCGAGTTGAATGATGTCGGCTTAATGCTAGAGTTTCGTCGAAGGAATTGGAAGTATTAGTGGGCCGTTTCATTCCCTCCTCTCTTTGACCTTCATCAAAATCCCGTACGGATTGAGGCTTCCCGGACTCCCGAGCATGTCTGACCGCAGGCCATCAATGCAGGGAGTGTTTTGTGGCGGCAGAGACCTCAGAAGACGCACAAAGAACGGGTGATCAATGCAGATAGCAATGCAGACCTGTCATATAACGGCTGTACTTACACCAAAATCCCAGCTGGTAAGGCCAAAAGTCCGCGAGCTTGGGACCCTGGCTGTCGTGCCGTGCCTGCAACCAAGGAACCACCAGGGACGAATGTGGAGCTCTCCAGTCGCAAGGCGACCTCAATTCTGTCACGCAGCTTGCTTAAGGCTTGGATAGACCTACCGGCAGCTAATTCTTTTCTAGACTGTCCAGCCCAGGTGGGAAAAGCCGGATGGGTTCCTATTTGTTGCTATGGCCCCCGTTTTTCTGGTTTCCCCACCCATCTCAGTCTGGAACAAATGAGGCGTAACACGGGAAGTTTGCCGCACTCGCGGCCACGGTCCTTCAAAACGCCCAAGACTCGCGCACGGTGGAAATCCCAGGCGGCAGTATTTGATTAATCGAACATTGGAGCATCGGATTGAGTGATTGCTCTCTTGTTTCGTTTCCTTTCACCCTCCTCCCCTTCTTTCTTCCTAGTTTTTTCTAAGACCACGTTTGTTTTCTTGCATTGCTTATTCACACGACGTGTGATAGCCCCATTTTGTGGGTACGTATCTTGGTGCAGTTTTCCAATAATCATGTCCACCATAGGTCCAATAGTTTGAGAAGCAATTGGCCCGGGGAATTAGCCTGCTACACCGTTAGGAATATCGGGGCGTACTTTTCTTCTATAATTCTTAAATTAAAACACTGAGTCAGCGATGCCTCACCATATACCCCCACAAAAAAAATTAGAAAAAATAATGCCCCAACTCCTGAAGGAGCAAATCTTCCGGCTAGAGTTAGTCGTAACCGTACTTCCAGGTAAACCATTGCATCATGAACCGAGGGAAGCGGTGAATGACGTCCAGTGACGCGATGGACAGTACTAGACAACCTAAGTTAGTACGTACCTGAAAGAGTGCGACCCGCTGATAGGAGGATTTAGTCCATGCGTATCAAAAAGCGTCCTCGAATGAAATGGCGAGAAAAAGAAGTTTCCATTGATCAAAGTCATGTGGGGGGAAGGCCTTGGCACCCCATGGCCACGACACTGGATAAGTTAGTCTCTCGTGAATCTGGTGAAACTATTGAATCGACCCCCCCTCTTCCCCTTTCAGCTCTCTCATCAGTCACGACGCACAGCTCAGACAAACCACGTTTCTATGGGATTATCGGTAGTAACCAACCGTCTTTAGTTATCATCTGCTCGTTTCTTTCTCCAGGGTCTAGGTTCACAGCCCCCTACAGTGTGGTATTGATCATCCTAGTTACTTCGTTGGGTTGTCACCATGTCCGCACTCCAGAAATGGACGGTCACTGAGGTAGGAATCTGAACACTTTTTGTGGTATTGCCACGGAAGAGAGAAGTATACAAAACTGAGTATCTTTCTTACCGTGCGCGACCAATAGCCGTATATCGACATCGCCGGGACGCTACTGGAGGGCCCGTTCCATGACGAGTCCAGGAATGAGTTCCGCTTTGTTGACATCTGGGAGCATAAGTTCTTTGTCGTGGACTTAGCCAAAGGCCCAGACTCCTTGAAGACTTTGGATACGTCGGCTTCAATCGGGTGCGTAGACTGTCAGAGAGACACCCCCCCTGCAATTGTAACTTCCCCGACAATTTAGAGCTGATCATCGAAACGGGAAATTAGGGTAACTGCCAACATCAAAGACTCTGGCGATGCCCACAGTGATCAAGTAGTCGTAGCCGCAAAGCATGGATATGCTCTTCTCAACCGCAACACGGGAGAGCTCTCGTACATCATCAAGGCTTGGGATGACCAGAAAGACCCAGAAAAAGCACACAGGTGAGTGAACCTCAGACCCTGTTGTTTAGCTGGTTGTTACTGTTCGTAGAATCTGACTAAGCGGATTGACCGAAAACAGAATGCGTTTTAATGACGGGGCGGTCGACAGTCATGGACGGTTCTGGGCTGGCTCCATGAATGATCCCAAAGTGCAAGCCCCAGGCAAAGAGGCTGTTCTCTTCAGGTTGGACCCCGACATGAAATTGCACCGTATGGTCGAATGTTTAACTATTCCCAATGGGATTGGTTGGAACCATGCGGACGATACTATGTACCTGACCGACTCGCCCACTGGGAAGATTTACGCGTTTGATTTCAATGCCCAAACCGGAGAGATCGGCAACCGTAGAGTCCACTTTGACCTGGGAGAGCCAAAGGAACCCGATGGCTTTGCCATTGATGCAGATGGCTGTATCTGGAGTGCGATTTACGGAGGTGGGAAAGTCATCCGCATCTCACCGGAAGGGAAGGTCATTGGTGAAGTGTCGCTCCCCACGAGAAACATCACCTGTCCGGTCTTTGTGGGGACGGAATTGTTCATCACCACCGCCAAGGATACCATCGATGATGAGCAGTTTCCGAACTCAATCCGGTATGGAGGGCGAGTCTATAAGGTTGATGTGGGAATCAGGGGCCAGCCTAAGAATGAGTTCCGGTACCCTAACTAATGTATGGCACATACAGTTAGTAGTGTGCAGAAGCAAGCAATGACCATTCAATCGTAAAGAAAACCGATCAGGGGACCAGATCTGTACGAAGTGATCCATCACGCCTTCTCTGTCGGGAAGTTGGGCATATGCTTGTTTAGACGGTACCCCCTTGCCATCAGGAAAGGGGGTTTGAATGGATTGTTCTTTTTTTAAACACACAACTGAACCCCGAATTGTTACCCAAAGGAGTTGATGGATGAGGGCGAACAGCCACAGAGGCTCACCCTAGCCATACGCTCCCAGTACGTTTGTTTCTCAAACTATTGGATAATCCGCCTGCCGTTTGTTTCTGGATTCTTGGTGTAGAATCATATTCGCCGGAGTAATCTTGCAGGAGCCATTTGTTTTTCCATTAAAAGATGAGGTGATGAAGCCGACGATGGCTGCACTAGATGACGAGTGTTGGTTGCAGGCGCTTTAGTTCCGGGAGTGACCGCAGTCTCGAGAACCTGTCCAATGAGGTGGAAATAATTATGTACGTACTTTTCCGATTGTGGAAAGGAGAATAAAAGCTGGAGGCAAACTGAGATATAAATATATGTATCATGTAAGAAAAAGAAAACTAGCTACAGTAATTCCGAAGCTCAATATATATGCATTCGTAAAAATCTCATATTCTTATTGATCTTAAGTGGCCAAGTAATTGGTAGAAATTCCTCACTGAATACATACTTAAAGGCAGGCTCACTTGAGTCTTAACGATATTCTCGTATGTTGAATAATGACAAGGCGTCATTCCTTGGGCGCAGTAGAGATTGAAGGCAACCTATGGCTCCTAGAATATGATCTTTGCGATATTATGCCTGGGTACCAAACTTAAATACATGAGAAGGCGAAGTCAAGTCTACTCAAAGCCAGCCGGGGTATTGTACAGTATCCATGATCCAAGTACGTACATACAGTACATAGAAAGGTTGTTCATTGGGTAAGTGTTGTGTACAATACCAAGTACCAGTACCTTCGGAAAGCCACACAAAACATAAAGTGTAATCGACTAATGACGCATAGAAAATCCATATTGCAGAACAAACCAGTCTAGTCCCTCCTCATCCTACACAATAGCATTATTCTCTGTCTGTAAGTAAGATGAACCAACAGGATCGGGAAGATCGGATGCAGTGTTACTGTTCCGCGCAAAGCCCGCAAATCTTACTCGATCCCACCGTTCAAAAGTTGACAAGAGACAAGTGTGACCTACGGAGTATGATAGTGCATGCATGTACATATTGTAGGATTTAGGCAAAAGTTTGGACTGAGCATCTAAGGTTCCCATTGAAGCATTCCTTCAGACCAGCACACCATCAGTGGGTCTCCAATATGCAGGAGCATGCAGACACTCGTGGAAGGCATTGGCATTCTTTGCAAGAGAGTGGTTTTAGTCCTGTTATCTTTTTTTGGGGGATAATAGATTGTAGATTCACTACCTACAAGCCACAAATATGGTGAATATTAGTCGAAGTCTAAAGCTAGAGAGGCTAGGGTATGTTCTATACATACAGCGCACATGGCACTTATCTATATCTATGCGGTGGATAATGATACTACCCTTTTCTAAAAATTTGAAAAGGGCTAGAAGGAGCTATGATTGGCCATTTGATCCCAACTACAGAGTACCCACGATATACATTAGAGCTATCAGATATCAGTAGGACTAACTGGCGCATACAGCGGCTATGAAGACGTGCATCGGTGTTCAGGAGCGCAAGAGGGGTGGGGGCGGGGGGCGGTGGACGGAAGAAAAGAAAAAAGAGAAAAAAGAAAAAAAAGAAAAAAAGAAAAAAAGAAAAAAAAAGGAAAGAAAGGGAAACATGTCCATGACCAAAGCTTTTCTGGTGAGGATGTTATGTGATAATGTGATGAACTAGATGATATTGTAGATATGATACGCGCACACCAAATGCGTCAAGACTAGCGAGAAGAGTGAGTAATTGCCGGCATGCTGCCGCAAGACAAGACATCGAGAAAGATGGCAGAAGCCACATCCCGTATCTACGGAGTGTTCTCTGTACCCCTAATAAAGCATCATTGACTTTCTCCCGAGTGAAATATGGTTAAGCGGACAGGGCCGCGAACCACACATCCGGGAAAGCCGCCTGAATGACAAGGCGCCCGACACATGCATTGTGGAACTTAACTAGGTACAGTAAGTACTAAGTCCATGCAACCGTCTTGACTGCGGCTATACACACACTTACTCAGACCACTGTCGTCTCTATAACCCCCAATTCGGCTTCTCACCGTTCCACCTCCAACATAACAGAACCAGTTTCCCTGGACCTATGTGAAATGACCCCCAGAGAACCGCTTTCCAAGGCGGAAACTAATTCCGAAGTTGTCTCTTGCTCATGGCGGATACTACGCTAGACTACGTACCATCAATTCAATAAACGAAACGTTAACTCCACTTCCCGCGACGGTAGTGAAAAAGCTAGGATACAGTACATGTTACGGAACATGTACATATCCGATGACTAGTTCCTACTATCTGCCACGCGCTTTATCTCCTTTCTACGCTAACCAGCATAGTAGCGTCCACATTTCTGAGTCGCATTTCTGGAAGAGACATAATAGCGTGGACCTATGGCACGACCGACCATGTGGCCTTGTAAGTCGAGTTGGCATGACACGCAACGATCCCATCGGTCTCAGTTGCCTGTCATTCTAGACCACGCACACCGCGCTCCGGCCCACACGATCTACCATCGCCCTTTTTTGACTATTTGTTTACTGACCCTAATATAATCGGGCTGCGAACTGTGTTGATCCACAGTGCGATGCCCAGAGACCGCTTTTGCGACGTTAATCATTCCCTAAGTTACCCATACAATACCGCCTTTCTCCGTGGGGTTTAGAACCTCCAATGAAGGCCGCCGCTCGTAAGATTAACGCTTTGCATCCACGCGAAACTAAAATTTATGAGCTCCACTGACATTCAGTTTCTTGCTCGGTTCGGTGGCTGTGGGTGGGTAAATCCTACTGAAACTAAGCAGTGTGACACTAACTGAAGGAAGCAGTGCTCCGTAATCCTTGGGGCATGACCCGAGGCATTCAAAACTACCTACGAATTTTTCAAGTTCTAGCCAATAACGACGCCACGATCATACAGATCGCCAAAGAATTTCCCAAACTCACTGCAGGTAATTTGTGGTTGTTTTTCTGCAGAAGATGGAGCTCACTGACCCTTACCAATCAACATTGTTTACTTCACAGGTCAATTCAGGTAAGTAGTAAATTTGTCTTTTCTTTACTCTTTGGTATGCCTCTCCTCGAGCTGCATAAATCATTCTTGTCCCTTCATCTCAAAGGACCCTAGGCTTACCAAATCTGACAGAAAATAATTTCCATCTTCACTTCTCGTGTTGGGAGGGATGGAGGCGGTAAAGATAGCTAGTTGTATTTTTTTCAGGAGTGGAAAGAGGCCGCCACTAGCCACTAGCGGCGAGGGACAATATGATTTGAGATGCTTTTCTGTGGCAAAGCAATTCCGTCGCCTTCTTTATCTCAGTCTGTTTTATATGTAGTGCTGCTGGATGGTACACGCACGCAGCCTTCAACTTGTTTTACTTAACAGGGCGCATTCTAACCCTAGGTACCAGGCGTAGAAGAGCCATACTTGCGATACGACTGGGAGCTTAGTTTGCTGGTCATTTGTGTCGTACAGCCCGCAGATCGTTACCTTCGCAGGTCGAGCTCTATCGCTTCCTCTCCGATGCCCAGCGTAAAGGATTCGCCATTTTCCGAGCAAGAAACACGGTGCGGCAATGTAGCCGTGACATTCCATACCACAGATCCTTGTCTACAATACCAAGATACCGAAACGCGCATCGTTTTAGGTCCGCGGGCCTTCCTTGCCGGAAATGAGAAGTGGAAAGTCCGGGACGAGGAATGACTTTGTCACCTTGTTGTGTTGTGATTGATGCCCAATGACGTAGCTGAGACACATACCGGGCTTTCGCTTCAACACGACCTGAATGGACAAGAAGTGATCCCCTCCTGGGCCACTCAGGAGACAGCAAATCGATGAAAACCTTCTTCCAGATAATCAATCAATCTGATTGGGGGCCAGCGAGCCACTGAAGCCAAACTTTTGGGGGGGATGGTGCAAGACTCAAGACCTGGGCTCTGCTAGGTATCTAGCGGCATTGACGCCTGGCCTATTTGCTCTGATATGACTTGTGAGGGAGCCTGTCAAGACAAGAAGCACGGCAACAGGGTGGGGGCAAGGGATAAGGGAGGAGAGTAACGGTGATCAGCAGAGGTCCTAAAGTCAATTAGTGCGCAATGGTCTGTCACTCACCACTTGTCAAACTTTGTGGCCAGAGTGAAGCATGCTGCATGCAAAACATTGTGATTCGAGTTAGTCGACGATCCAGAACGAGAGGCCATCCTTCCGCCCCATTTTCCGGCTCTAAACTAGTCGGAAGCCTTTATTTGGTCTCTCGAGTCGCAACAATGACTTGCCTTACAGCATCAAACTCTATCGCTTTTAGGCCGACGGATAGAAGCACAGGCCAGAGGAGACGAGACTGCCCAGAGTCCTTGGACGGTTCAGCCAGCCAGCCAGCCACACAAGACGGTCATTAGTCGTAGTCGGAAGTGAAGCTACCCGTGTCCTTGGTATTATGAAATCATCTTTGGTCTGTGATGATCATCGGTTGAACTGATCTGATTAAATTGAGTCAGTCATACGTCAGTCATTTAATTTGGACAGGTTTTGAGCATTAGTGCTACCTAATACACCCTTGTCTCAAGAAGCAGTAGCAGCATCGAGCGATTATGATATGCGTAGAAATCGGGCTACTAGCGAGAAAGAAAGTGTCCCCATGACCAAAGCGAGCGGTAACTGCCGGAGCCTTGAGTTCGGGGAATCTTTGGGGAAAGTGACGGGAGCAGTGAGACAGTAGCTTGGTGCTAAAGTGTTCCAAGACACTGGTAAGACCATCAATTTTAAGACAAAACCAAGAACTGGGAACCCGCTCCCCGTGGTCGAGTCCCGGGGCTTTCTTCCTTTTGCCATTTTTGTACCTTGGTATTTTTATTTTATTTTCAGAGCTCAACCTCATAGGTGCTAATGATCAATTACTGGTTTGATGTTGTTAACACTGTTTGTTAGCTTCTTTCCATTTTCCTCGCTATTCTATATGCATAATTTTTACTTCGAATTAAATAAAAATTCTCCATGCATATATAGTGGCGGTAAGTACTAGAAACCCGTGCGTACGTATACATATAGACGATGTCTATTCCATGGATCAACTAAAAGGTCACTATGAATCAAAAGGCACCGATTTATTTTCTGTATTCTAGGTTAGTATGATACTAGGTCATTTCAGGCCTCCACCGATCATGTCCATGACCATGGCGACGGCGCCTTTAATTCACTTGCATCTTCCCCAGCCTCAAAGCCCACCAAGTGTGGCTCTTTTAGTGCGTCTATTGGTGGATACAGTTTTTAAGCGAGTGCTCCAGTCATGTAGCTTCACTACCTAAGGGTCCCCCATAAGCAGGTTTGCAACAGCTTAGATATGCAGGTAGGGCTTTCCAAATGCTGAGCCTGCCTGTACATATGTACATACTAGGAATATATGCAGCTGTGATCTGTTGAAGACAATGAAATTACCTGCGATTTAGATAATCTGCCGTTCATAATTAATAAGGTTGAGATCCACTTTAGATGTAACTCTCCTGGTTTATCAGTCGAATGCCCAGGAATCTTAGAGAGACTTAGGTCGCTATTATGTATATATACCATTACATTCCTTCTCGTAGAAGGCCCCAGCTAGCTCATTCTGGAAACACTTCGAGGTCGACCAGGGTGAGGTTCCCGATTCCCCGGTCTCCATCACAGCGGTTCCCACCCCTCTAGTGGTACTTTGGTTATGGTCATGCATCCATCCGTACGGTAACTTCGTTCCTTACATCCGTACTGTACGGGTCTGTACTGACCGAGTGCCCTGTCTGTAATTCTGCCCAGCCGTGTACCTAATGTATGAATGGGCCTAACCCATGCATGCATGGGCCGCAACCCTGGTACCTTAGGTAGGTTAGGCTAGGTATCTTGTGCGTATGTATGTACCTCTGGACGGAGTATATGTACGTATATGTCTAGTAATAATAATAGACTCGGGATGAGCATTGAGACCAACTCTAAGAGCACCTACTAAACTAATTTCATCCACTGTTGTCTTTTTTTTTTTTTTTTTTTTTTTTTTTTTTTTTTTTTTTTTTTTTTTTTTTTTTTTTTTTAACACTCTCTCAAATCTCAGATTTGCGAGCTCTTCTGGGTCCTGGGTTGTCTTAGCTGTTCATTTTTATTTTAATTATTTTAATTATTCTTATTATTTATTTCTTAGTTTTCTTTTTTCTTTAATATTTGATATTTTATTTTATTTTATTTTCCCTCCCCATGGCTTTGGTCAACCCAAACCCAAACCCCATCACTTGGTCCCACTCACCACTCCCCCCATTTCACACCGCTGAATTGCTTGCTGTCAAGGACTCTTGGATATGAAGCAAATCCCTCCGGGATCAATAAATAGTAATTAGAAATAATATCCAGCTTGTCTCTCATCTGCCTCTTGGTTTCTTTTCTTTTCTTTGTTCTCTTAATCATTTTCATTTTGAATTGCACCCCCAAATCGGCTTGCTAATCCTATCTAACCTTGTGTTGCTCAGCTGGGGGTTCTTTTTAAATTAAGAACTTAGTTTACTTTATTCCTTCTTATCACTTTTATTACTTTACTCTATATACTTTCTATATCTTCTTCCCTTCCGACCTGTGTCTGTTTATTACCTGATTACTACTACATATAAACTGCCTGGCCTCATTTGCCGTGATTCAAGTGTGTCCTGTTCTGGTTGTAGTATTACTGCCCGCTTATTTTGATACGAACGTCCAAAGAGAAAAAGCACGGAGGAGAACCAGCCGAGGGCAATCAAGCTTTAGAATTTCTCCCTGAAACCCGTTCCTATCCATATTTAACCTTCCGATTTATTTTCTGTCTTTCACCGTGGCGACCCTAGCGATCAGTGTGTTGACTAATACCCCCTACGCCAACCCGGGGCATTCCAACCATCAATATCATTCGCTGTCTGGCTACCATCTCACCCAACCGACTGGCACCCTCTCTCGCTCTTCCCTGCCCGAGTCTTCGGCTCACCTGGAGAGAGGGGGGGGGCCGTCATGCCCCAGGTTCTTGCAGCAGTCTATTGAAAGAGACTCGGAGCATATGTCGCAGACTTATTCAGTTTCAGCCCCTTCGTCGGAAGATGTCTTTCGAACTGAGAAACGCAGAGCCTCTGAGAAGAAAAGGCCTTTCGTAGACGAGGATTCGTCTTTGAACGGCCGTGAACCCGGGCATCCTCGGCCGGTTTCCTGGCATCCGTCAACCCCCGTGGAGCCCCCGCTGAGTTCTACACAACTTCGCCCTATTGGAGTCGAGTCTATCCTGAACCCCCCAGCGAAAGCACTATCAGGGTCCGCTCCTACTACGCAGGGATCCTGGGAGGGAGCGGGAGAGCAGTTGTCAACGTCTCCATCTCATAAACACCTTCCCCTCGCAACAGTACACCTTCCATCCCCATCCACACAAGCAAAGCGCCTATCGGCATCTCCAGGAATGAGAAGCCGTCAAGTCATCACTCCTGTTTCACCATCAGCTCGTTTTGTCAGCACCGGGGTCGGGTACCCCCGAAAAGCAAGTGCTTCTCAATCTCCATTGGTTCAAGAATCACGCCCGGGATCATACACAGTGGCCCCGGGTTCACCTTTGCCTGTAGACCCAATCACTGGGCAGCCGGTATCTGTTTCTGGATACCAGCAGTCAGTTCCAGCGTCCATTCATTCAACACCGACCTTCCACAGCCGTCGAACAAGTGCTAATCCGACGCCGAACCCTAGCTCTCAGGAGACGAGTCCTACAACACCCATCTCCACCTTTAGCCACTTTGGTCGATCGTCTCCTGTGGTCACGGCCGCTTCCGCGCCTTCTGGGCCACCAGCGTATCTGCCTTCTGCACCACATACGACGATGGAGCCTGTCAGTCGATTACCCTCAGTAATGGCAGGGCATAGGAGTGCCGGGGATGAGCCCGCCGCCGTGGCTGGTTCACAGACGGAAAACCCTCCTTACCCCGGCATGATACCATGCATTCTCGACCTGAAGTCAGGTTCTTCTAGCCAGGCGGAGAAGCGAAAGGCAAATAGCGATGCCTCGAGAAGGTTCCGCAACAGGAAGCGAAACGAAATGCAGATGGAGCAGAAAATTACAGCCCAGCAGGATGAAATCCGGAAGCAAACAGAAGCATTGCAAAGACAAGCTCAAGAGATACGAATCTTGATGCAGGAACGTGACTATTATCGCTCCGAGAGAAACTTCTACCGTGAACGTGTCAGCCGTCTTGTACCGTCTGGTCAACTCCCAACCAGGCCGGCCTCTCCACGAGCCCTTCGACCTTCGTTCGAAAAGACATCCTCGGAACGTGACCACCAAGCCTGGTCTAGTACGGACACCACACAGCGTGTTGTGGACACAGCAGGAGTGCAGTCGCCCGCCTCGACGGCTAGGGCAGCAAGTAGCTGGACCAGCCGAGGGACTCTGGTAGATGAACAGCAGGCAAGGTCATTGCCACAGCTTCCTGGGCCATGGACACGCACTTAATTGTGAAGGCAAGGCATTGAACTCAAGCAGTATGCCTTGTACACGGCGCACTTGAATTTCTTCCTGAGTTTCCGTGCCACTCTGGGAGATCCACGGCTTCTGCCCTGTATTAGATCTTTTATCTTTTTAACCTTCTCTCCGAAGATCTCTACTGGCCAGCTATTTCGACATCTAGGAAGGTTCACAACAAAAATTGACCGACCATATATTCATTTCGCCTGAGGCGAAAATTTTCATTGCATTGGAGGAAATTGTCATTTTAGTGATGAGCATGGAAAGTTGGGTTTATTCAAACGGCGGAAATCAGATGGCTCTCTTGTTCTTGATACGAGCGAACTGGGTTCCTCACATTCCTGCATATACTTATCTGCTTCATCTGTCAATGTTTTCATCTTGCTTATAGTTTTGTTTTGTTCAGTCTCTTTGGTTGAGAATGCTCGAATGGTTTGCCTGCTCTCCATTGAGCTGATTAATTTACCCTACCGCCCACCCCAGCAGGTCTGTTCATAGCACTTGTTCTGTGCCTATCGTCCGGTGTTGGTGGATTTGTTCATGCTTACTTATCCGTGGACTGCTTTAGACGAAAGATACCACCACGGCTCTATTTTGAATTGAGCGTGCAACTGAGAGCGATATTTCCATTACTGTTCAAAAGACCTGGCCATTCAATCTTGGGATTGTGGTGTCTACCATAGACCTGTACATTATCATTGCCCAAGAGCCCTGAGCCAAGAAAGAAAAAGAAAAGAAAAACAAAATTACTGTCAAAGACCGTTGTGGACCTCGGTCGGATTGCACGGCGATATCCGATGAAGATCGTTTGAAAAACAGCGGCTAGAGATTATCAGATGCAACCATCCGCTGCATGAACTTGAGATTATTCACTTATTATTAAGTCATTAGATTGATTCATGGATTTTGTTGATTTAAATAATTGCGCAATCCTCGGACAAACTCCATCTACAATAATTCCAAGTAGGTGGTAGTATACTGGTAGTTCTTAGCTCATTGGACACTCCTCCGCTGTTATCCCGCTTTTTGACCGGGGATATATAATTTAGCCGGGGAAAGTACTCCGTGATGAGGAGATATCCGTATCTGCCTACAATAATTGGCAATTTTATTGAAGAGAATCTCAGAGAGCGTGGGCGATGTATTGGCAAGTAGGGCACTGATTGATAACCCGTCCCGGGAACGTCCCTGATCAATATCAAACCGACTAGGGCAATGGATGCCGTGACGGTGGATCCATTGAAGTAAGTTGTCATAGAACTTGGAGTATTCCATCCTCAGACATTAACTTTAAACGAGTAAATGCCCGATCGGATTCCGAGGTTTCCTATGATTATGGAATGATTCTTTGCCGTCCCAAACTCCCCCTTAGGCGATCAGGCACCAGTAACCATTCCCGTGCCCACGTGGCACTGGATAGCCAATCAGACACACCGCTGCTGCCTCGCACAAACAACTAATCACCTAGAGACCAGCAACAGCTTCGGTCATCCTTGACTCTAGTAGCATCCATAGCATGTCTTGTGTTGCTTTTTCCGGACAAACTACTATAATTCTTACCCCTACTACACTACCGCGCCACTAGCATCGCTCCTTCCGATATCGCGGCATCGCAAGGCTAGGCTAGGGTTTGCAGGGTCCCCGTTTTTGATCAACATGAGACAGAGATGAAGGACTTATATGAGGACCGTCCCATCCGCGTGAAATGCTTGTCGGGCCGCTTGTCAATCCGCAAGAAAGTTGCCATTGTGAGCGTCATGGCTGTCCTCTCCGTGTTCCTTTCAATTACTCTTCTTCTGTCGAGGTGGGTTCGCTACCACTTAACGTTCGATTCTCAATAGTTTAGTAGAACAGCGGCTGATCTTCGTTCAGGGTCTCCGGAACTCCGGTATCGACTTCAAGTCATGAATCGTGCAATACTGTTGACGAAGGATACCAGTGCTTCTCCAATGTCTCTCACCTGTGGGGCCAGTATTCGCCTTATTTTTCAGTCGAGGACGAGTCTTCCTTCAAAGAGAAAGTTCCCGACCACTGTCAGGTTACATTTGCTCAGGTGCTCTCACGTCACGGCGCACGGTATCCAACTGAGGATAAGTCCAAGAAGTATGCCAAGGTCATCAAGGCGGTCCAACGTAATGCTACCTCGTTTCCGGGGAAGTATGCGTTCCTGAAATCCTACAATTACTCTCTGGGTGCGGATGATCTTACAGTATTTGGGGAGAACCAGATGGTGAATTCGGGCATCAAATTCTACCAACGCTATGAGGCGCTCGCCAGGAACGTCGTTCCCTTCATCCGAGCATCGGGTTCGGGTCGAGTAATTGCGTCCGGAGAGAAGTTCATTGAGGGATTTCAGAAGGCAAAACTTGGCAGCTCCAAGACTAAGCCGGGCCAGCCAACTCCTATTGTTAATGTGGTTATACCTGAGATTGATGGATTCAATAATACACTGGACCACAGCATCTGCACCGCCTTTGAGAACAGTGAGGTGGAAGACCAGGCGGAGGACAAGCTCCTGGATGTGTTTGTGCCTCCTATCCATGCGCGGTTGGAGAAGGATCTCCCAGGGACCAAGCTCTCGCAGAAAGAGGTGATTTACCTTATGGACATGTGCTCATACGACACCGTGGCCATGACTAGCGATGGTCACCGGATTTCACCCTTCTGCGCCTTGTTCACTCATGAAGAATGGGTACAATATGACTATCTGCAGTCGGTCAAGAAATACTACGGCTACGGTGCAGGAAACCCTCTGGGACTGGCACAAGGCATTGGCTTCGCAAATGAGCTGATTGCTCGGTTGACCCAGTCCCCGGTCAAGGACCACACGAGCACCAACACCACCCTGGACTCAGACCCAGCCACCTTCCCTTTGAACGCTACGCTCTATGCGGACTTCTCGCATGACAACACAATGATATCGGTTTTCTTTGCGCTCGGTCTGTATAATAGCACCCAGCCTTTGTCACAGACTTCAGTGCAGACCCCTGAGGAAACGGGCGGGTATTCCGCTGCGTGGGCTGTTCCTTTTGGAGCTAGAGCCTATGTGGAGATGATGCAGTGCAAGGGCGAGAAGGAGCCTCTTGTCCGTGTGTTGGTCAATGACCGGGTTGCCCTCTTACATGGCTGTGATGTTGATAAGCATGGCCGCTGCAAACGCGATGATTTTGTTAAGGGACTGAGCTTTGTTAGGTCTGGAGGTAACTGGGCACAGTGCTTTGCTTAGCCTCAGTTGCGTCGAAAAAATTTGCCATTGACAATCACTTGTTTCATGTTTCGTTCGACTCCCACTTACCCTAGGTCTTTAGCCACGAGGCTTCCTATTACTTAGCCGGCGTGGCTTGATACGTTCCAATGTACAGAATAGCAATGATATCCGATTCTCCATAGAATTCATATGCTTTTGTGTAATCGTCGACAATATCATAAAGTCCGGCACTTACACAAGTAGACACAACACCACAGCAACCTTCGCACCAAATAATACTATCAATAAAGAGGAACAAGTAGTCCGTAGAATAACTAATATACAATTACAGAATAATCAAGCACTCCCCCCTTTACTCTCCGACTCCGACCCCGACTTTGCGGAAGGAACAACTACAACTAACTTCTTCTGAGTTTTATCCCCATAAACTAAACATCAAAACAAAGTCAGCCCCAACTCCAGGCACAAGAAAAGAAAAATAAAAAGAAAAAAAATTTTTTTAGGAAAACTCACTCCTCTCATAAAGCACATAAGAAGTATACATGAAAATCGGCAACGCCACGATCGTCGAAAGCCATCTATACGCATTTCATTAGCTCCTAATCCCATCTCCAAACCAAGCCCAACTACATGAGCCCTCCTCACATCTTATCCTCTACAAAAGTAGTAAACAACGTAAAGAAAAACATACCGTCTTGCAGCAACTTTATATTCCTTCGTTTGCCGGATATCTCGGACTGCTTGGGGTCCTCTCCGTGATTGGGGAGCAGGTGGTCGTTGAAGGGATTGAGGATTGACGACCACTCTGGGTTGTTTGGAGGGTTGTTGGGACATTTTCTTTTTCTCTTTTCCCTTCCTCTTTTTTATTTATCTTGATAGACTATTTACGGGGGTTTAATATAATTGCTTTTTTGGGGGGTGTTGTTTAGGTTGTTTTCTTTTTGGTTTTGCGTTGTTGAGGTTTTGGAAGGCGGAAAACCTGTCAGGTTATAAATACTGTACTTGCAGTACTGGTTTTTAAACGGTTTTTGTGGTTGTGTGCCTGAGGCTACTACTGTACTTTCTTCGTTTAGATACAGCAGCAACCTAGATGAAAGATCAGGTAGTCTATCAGTTCAAGGTGATTTCTTCACAGTCTTGATTCAAGTAGCTGATTTTGAAATCTTATGCTGAAATAGGTACATACATTCGATACAATAATTAATCCTGCAAGTCAACTAGTTTGTGTTTACTCCATCCGTTGTTGACCCATGCTTTGGTTGCCGGGATCGAAATGCCACAGTGAAATAGAAGAAAGAACAGGAAAATGTAAATAACCCACTGTACATGAAAAAGGAGAAGGCAATAGTACAGTTCCGTCTTATGTCGCCAACGTTCTTGGAGAGCCGTGGGCATGGAACAAGGAAGACCCGACTTGAGAGGTACTCAGTCCGACCACTAGTAAGACTCATAAGATCGAATGAATTGAAACAGAGAAACAGTACATGAAAAAAAGCACAAGGAACTGCAAAACAGGGTCCATAGGGACTTTCACTTGAAGAAGTAAAATGAAAAATCATTAGTTGAACGCCAGTGCAATTGCCTGCCCATTCTTGTATGAAAAACAAGGTGAAACAATTTCCGCTATGCTGACCGTTCATAACGCCGTGATAGTCAAATGTCTAACGAGTCAATGTGTGACTGTGGTGATAATGGATTAAAGTGGATTGATTTAAAGGGATGAGACGTATGAAGCGAAGAAAATGTTGTTAATGGTATTTTCGTATTCAATCGACAAAGTGCTTAACCACTCTGGGTAGAGCCAGTAGCTTGACCGGGATGTGCTTCGTCGGGAGCGTCAGCGTTGGTTTTCTTCCGCGCGTGGGCTCTGCGAGCTCTTTCTTCGGCGTGGTTCTGAAACTCGGCCATCAATGCTGCTGCGGCGCGACGACGTGGGCGTCCACCGGGAGTGACCAGTGAGTTCAGATCGGCGGCAGCGGGGACTTCGGGGGTAGAAGCGGTCGAGTTGTCGTTTGTTTTCTCTTTGTATCCCTGCTTGGGAGTAGAGAGCTTGAGAAGACGTCTTGGGGTAGCCGTGGTATTGGTATTGGATGAAGAAGCTTTAGGGCTCTTTGATGGTCCGTTGCTCGCGAGTTTAACACCGTTCGTTTCGATCTCGGAATGAGGGCGCTTCTTCGACTTGTCAGATGTGTCAGTCGTGTTGGTAGAATTTGTCGGCAATTCCCGTTTCGAGAAGATCAATTTTAGTTTAAGGGTCTTGGGTTTCTCGGATGGAGGGGGTTGTGCACTCGGGGTCGGGGCCGGTGCCGGTGCTGGTGCTGGTGCTGGTGCTGGTGCTGGTGTTCCTACCGTGTCCTTGCGTCTTCTTTTGTGCTTTCGTGTGCTATGGGTAGACTCATTGGTTGATGTAGTCTCGCTCTGAATGACGGGCTCCGTACGTCGTCGCTTCCGCGATCCAACTGGCTTGTCGTGTTTCAAGCTCTTTGCGGGAGCGGGAGCTGGAGCCTCGGATGATTGCGCGCTGCTGGTCTTGTCATGGTGGCCGATCAGTGCTTCAATTTCAGGGACCGACATCGACCTGTCGACGGTGATACCCTTCTGTCGGGCTTCTTCGCGCGCCTTAATCTTGGCCCGTTCATGGTATACGTCCTCCAGAATGAACGGGGAATTGATCGCTTGGGGCAGGTTACGCTCTCCAATCCGTGGCGGGAAGCCAAAGATCCGATCCTTCTCGGACTGCTCCATCGACCTCAGGCGCAATGGAGGCTGGGGAAGATCTTTGTCTCCGTACGTATTGTTAGGCCGATACCACTCAAACTCCGGGCCAACAACGATGTACTCCTCTCCAAACTTGTTGAGCTGACCTGTGTGCGTCCAACCATCCTCGTCAGTCCACAGATTTGAAGCTTTATTGTCCGAGGGTGGCCTACTCTCTCCCTCATCAACCAGCGCCTCCACTGCCTCCACCTCGGCTGCTTTCGCTTCTTCCTTGCCCTGGAACTCCTTTCGCAGTTCTTCAAGCCAGGTATCAGAGTCGGGAGCCGGAACAAAGTCTACCGACACAGCAGCCGCGGCCAAGTCAAGTATCCGACGAGCGAGAGCGGCCACATCCGGCTGCTGATCAACGAGAGGCACCGGTGTAGCCTCTGCCGGCTGCGTCTTCGGTTGAGGCGCGCTCTTCTGGTCGCTGGTTGCCTTTTCGCCCGAACCATCGGCCGTGGATGGCTCCACCTTGCCGGGTGTTTGAGGCCGTGGTCGGCGGAATCGCCGCTCTGATTCAAAAGACTCTAAGGCTCTGATGGTTGGTTTGCGGGCCCTTCTAGAAGCTCGAGCAGCGGTGGAGGTGGTTGTAGAAAAGCTTGTAGGTGAGGCCGGTGTGTCCATTTGGCCATCAAGGCCGAAATTGTTGCGGTACATGTCCGTATCGTAATCAAAGTGGAAAGAGTCATCATAGACGTGAACAGGTGTTCCTTCGACACTATGGGCGACCTCATTGCCATAAGAAACAGGTTCTAGTGTCTTCTGAACAAAAGACTCGAGCGATTTACGGCCCAAACTCAGGGTTACTGTATTGCTCGGCCTTTTGCCTGTTCGCTGAGGTTGCGAGCTTCCTTTGTCCGAGTCTTGGGCAGCAGGCTTGTGATCTTCAGTATCAGTATTGGTGGCGGTGCCTACTTGAGATGAATCATTCGCCGGCTGAGGACGATCTGTCGCGGCTTTCCTAGCGGACTTGCGGTCTCTTCGTCGAGACCTTGTCATGGAGTTCTTCGGGGTTGAGACATGAGGCCGCTCAGCCGGTGTAGCCGGGTTAGTGGTTCCATTCCCTTTAGCTTTGGCCGATTTAGACATAGAATCCACGACAGGGGTCGATTGCAACTTGGCATGTGGAGTTTGCCTTGAGGACCGCTCATTCTGGACAACACTCTTGAATTTGCGGTCTTTGCGGGATTGCGGAGTAGAATGACGAGGAAAAGCCACTTGGGGCTTGGGCGTGGCTTTTTCAGCGCTTTCAGCACCGTTCAGCTTCGCTGACATAGACTTTCTAGTCTTACGACTACTAGATGGCGTTGCATCCATGTTTAGAGGTTTGGTGTCCGATTGGGAATTATTCGTGTCGGATGGAGGATTGTTCTTATCAGACGCCTCGGCTTGTGTAGCCAGAGTTTTTCGCCGATCTTGAGACTTCTTCTGGAGATAAGCGTGCATGGTAGACTGCTCAGACT
Source organism: Aspergillus leporis (assembly GCA_009176345.1). NCBI lineage: Eukaryota > Fungi > Ascomycota > Eurotiomycetes > Eurotiales > Aspergillaceae > Aspergillus > Aspergillus leporis. The sequence goes on along the minus strand of ML732159.1, from coordinate 290,117 downwards.
GAGGCTTGCTTTTGGTGTTAGTTGTTGAAGGAGTGGCGTTTTGATCACCCCTAGAGTCAGGCGCTTTGACAGGCTCTTTGTTAGGGTTGTGAGACTTCCGACTACGACTACTCTTTCTGGAGGTGCTTCCAGAAGGTTGACCTGAGAGCGACGCGTTCTTCTGGTCTGGGGCCTCGGCTCCTTTAGACTGTGGCGTCTTCTCGTAGTAGTTCACAGAGCGATGCCTCTTGGCCCGTTGCGTTGATGACAACGCTTCTTCAAAGGAAGAAGTAATTGGAGTGGGAGGCAAAGAATATGCCAAGCGAGATGGATGAGAAGTGCTAAGTTCAAGTTCTCGTGTCGCTTTTCTAGATGTACGAGAGGAGCTTCGCCGGGTATTTTTCTTCAGATTGCGTTAGAAACATGCAGATAGAGACGAGAGAAACACTTACAGGAGTCAAATCCAATATAGAAGGGGCTGGAGAACCCTCCCCCTGAGTAACAGAAGCTCTACCAACCACTTTGTCGTTGTTAGCCTTCGATAGGAACAAGTGAATAGTTTGACCACCCCGCATAGGGTTGCTTGGGTATTGAGCCCTAAGCAAACAATAGGGACAATAGAAGTGTGAAACGGTCGCCTCACTTTTTGTTGTTTAGAAACGATTTTCCTTGGTTCCTCGGTATTCTCAATAAACTATGGTCCACCGGGTATCTGTCAAAGTTCCACCATCGGCACTTCGCATGCGAGGTTCGCCGGTACGCGGGGATCAGCGGACTATTGCTTTGTCTTTTGGATCGCTTTATTTGGTGTTATTATTTCGCGGCACGGATGATACCGTTTGTTTCTGTGTTTCAAATCAAAATGTTAGCGAACTGTGCCCAACTGGATAGTTGTATCGGATATGAGCGCAGGCAGGAGCGGCAACTCCTAGAACCAGTATTACACCGCAAAACCCCAGGTTGGGCGTGCACGAGAGACCAGAAACGTTTCCTGACGTACCAACAAGCACCAAAAGGAACAAACGCAACGACCAGAGCGGTTTCCAAGACAAGTTCGAAGGCTGATCACAGGGTGGCTCGTCGGTGAAGCGGAGGCGAAGGAGTTTGAATGTACGGCGTGCTGTAGTCGCAGACGAGCTCCCAGTACTAGATAAACGCAATATAGAACATTCTGTAAAGATAAAGGAGCGACTATCGCGACGTTTGGGGGGTTAACGGGTTGTCGCAGTGGTTGAAAACGCCATCAAACCGATCGTAGAGCGAGGAAGAATTGTTTGGCAGGCCGACTTGAAGACTCCGGGAAATTAGGGCTTGCAAAGGCGGGAGGACAGTCACTGGACCGAAGCTTGCCCCAAAGCCGCGGGCGCTTACCTTAGCGTTTCTTCAGGTTGCGTCTGCCGGCCGACGTACTCAGGACACATACGTCGCAATTGTTTACTCCATCCAGATTGGTTTTGTTCAATTATCCATCTCTCCTTCAGGATGCAGTTGTGGCATACCGTTCTCCAGCTCAGTTTGCTGGCTTTTACTGCTGTCCCGACCGCAGCGGCATCCGCGTGGGGGTTTACTGATGCCACCGTGTCAGTTCACGCCAAGGGCGCTGGAGTTGGCTCTGGGTTGAAGGAAGAGTACGTAACTATTTACTACATGACAGCTAGACTTCATTGCATAGAATATTGGCTAACCATTGTTGCAATTGACAGTATTCCCGACAATAAGGCCCTCTCCAAACCCGTCTCCCTCGGAAGTGCCGACACTTTGAAAGTGATTCTTACAGCCCGCGAAGGACGCTCCGCAAAACGCGCGCATCAAGTGTTCTTACTCCTCCAAGACCCCAAGACTGGCTTAGATATCTCGTACCCCTTTAGTGTGAAGGAAAATGGCAAATCAAGAGTTGAGCTGGTACGTGAGAGGGAAGGCGACAACTGTTGTTTTGGCTTGGCTAATACGGCTTTAGACTCAAAAGGACTTACCTATTCAGTTCCTTTCCGTGGCTGAGCCACTCGATGCAAAGTTTCTGATCGGATCCTTTGGCGACTCGGAGGCCTACAACGGTGCTGCGTTCAAGTTGGCCGTTACCCGTAACCCAGATCAGCCGGTCCCGACAGTCGAAATCTCGAGATATGGAAAGCTTCCGGAAATCCACCACATCTTCAAGGATGATCCACGAAGCCCTCCGATTGTTATAACGCTCGCATTTGTGGCATTGGTGTTGGGCGCTCTCCCTGTTCTTGCCGGTGTGGTAAGTATCATTTTCTTTCGCTCTCGGCCACGGCGGTCTAACTCCTCTAGTGGCTGTTTCTCGGTGCCAACGTCTGCCACCTCCCCAATGCTCTCAAGACAGCTCCCGTTCCTCATGCTGTCTTCCTGGGCTCTCTTCTCTCTATCGAAGGGATCTTTTTCCTCTACTACCAGTCCTGGACTCTCTTCCAGATCCTCCCCGCTGTCGCCGCCGCCGGTACGGTCGCATTCATTAGTGGCAGTCGCGCTCTGGGTGAAGTGCAAGGCAGACGTCTTGATGGTCTCCGGTAAATCTGGCCGGTACAAGATTTACTGGCAATTTCTGAGATGCGACTGAATACCGCCCTCTGCATTGTTGCCTAGTCTACTTCATCAGCCTCTGTTGCCGGTATAAGTGTAGAAGTTCCCAAGCAGGCCGATAAAATGAATGCACACCCTATATTATCGAGAAGGAACTCTAAGGAATGAAAATGTCATCTAAGCAGTAGAAAATAGTAAACATCCATTTGCTCTGGCTGACGTCACCCGAGGCATTGACCAAAGCGGCTAGTTAAGTTTTAATAAAAAGAACATTTATCGCCTGAAGCTCTCCGTTCTCCACGCTTCAAAAACCAACTTTGCCGAGTCGCACCATACTCGCGCTAACCAGTGCAGTATCCAGCAGCTATTCATGGGCTCATCATCCTCGAAGCCCGTGAGGTCTGCTGCGCAGGCAGTCTCACGGCGGCAATACCCCAAACAACCTTCCACCTCTCCTTCAACGCCTCCTCCAACTTCCGACCCTTCTCCATCGTCCCGAACGCCTAGGGCACCGGAAATAAAGACTCCTGGTCCGACTTATCATTCCAAGGAGCAGCCTTCTACAACAAAATCAAACGGTATGTGCATTATTCTGTTAAACCCTCACGTGGGAGAACAATGACAGCCGCCCTTAATCATCTCTATAATTCCTCCCCTCATACCCAAAGATGAAATCAAAGCCACCACAAAGTTAACAATCACTGTCCATACGACAGCAATTGACCTTGACGGTCGAGACCCAGACTTCGCAGCCTCCCTCCGCGGCATTGGCCCGGTCAGCCCGACCCCAACACTATCCAATACAAGCACATTCGCTCAGCATGGCGACTCCGCACAGACAGTCTTCCCCCGAGCCACAAATCCAGCTTTGCTGGTGATAACCGCCCGTCAAAGGATTGCTAAGGCGGCGGAAGCGGAGGCGGAGGCGTTCGGGCGAACAAGTTTTACTGGCAGAGAGTATCTGGATGCGTTGACGATTCGGCAGGCGCTGTCGATGCGGGATCGACAGGGTATGCCTTCGGGGGAAATTGAGAGGCTCTTGCAGATGAAGAAAGGGGTGATGGATCGGTTGGGAAAGAAGGGAGTTGTTTCTGAGGTTGGGTGATTGAGGGTCCTTTGGGTGTAGGTTCTGTATATTACTTGTATAGTATGAGCTACGATATTGACGCGTTTGGTTCGGATGTTTCTATGGATGCGCTTGTGTGTTTAATGGCTGTGGAGGTTTGTTTAGGGGCATATTGCGGGTATCATCGATTGGGAGTATGATTGATATGTATATCATGTCACCCGGTCGACATCAAGACAATAATTTAAGAATCCCCAAAATATGACTGTGAGGCCATTATCTTCAGGGGCCCAGCCAATGACACGTACGAAATTCAAATCGCATCTTAATATCTGGATTGTTCATCGAACTATATAGGCTGTGAGAACTTTCGGTCCAAGATAATTTATCTACCTGGGCACGATTTTTGTCTTCAACATCTACACGATGGGTGGCAAACCCTAAACATGATTTAGTAATTATTGTCAACGAATGGCGCGCGTACACAAGCCACCGTCCGATTCTTGTGGCTCCTGTGAGCGAAGAAAAATGTGCAGCATTCTACAACTGACCCCCGACTTTTACGAACTTTACGGGCGAGTGACAGTTTGAGCCTCGTCCATGCGCGCACCTTCATATCATGGGAATGTTGTTGTGTACCTAAATAAATGCAGCGAGTTGGTCGACTCGGCAACTGTATAGTCATAGAAGCACCTACAACGTAAAAAGGTTGGGAAAAGCTCAAGTAAACCATCAGCCCATAGCACAGCACACATTCGAATGATCCCAACATGCCTCAAACGTCATATAACCACAAAAAGGCTCTATAGTCCGGACTGGCTTATTTCGAAGGCCCCAATACAGGGAGAGAGATCATCAGACAACAACTTTATAAGAAAGGGTATCTTAGAACTGGCTCAAGAATATAGTGAATCGGATTTGGATGACCCGTCAGTAAGTGCAATGCTAATCTCTAACCCCTGCTGTATGTCAATGTTTCCAGAACGAATATTCTCGCTCCGGTTAACGTAAAGTGGGTGAGGATTAGGAACGAAACGACTCTATTCAAGCAGAGAGCATGGATATTTCTCGCGGCAGACATGCTGCATCTTGCTAGTGTGGCGAGGTGATAGCAAGACGAACCACATAACCAATTCGTGAGCTGGTACTAAAATCACCAACCCATAGACCACACCGTGGGAGTATCCATTATACCACTTTCAATGGTAATGTCCGATTTGCTGAATCGGCTCCTCAAGGCTTCCTGCGTTTTGTCAACCTCAAGTATCTGATAGGTATGACGATAGCTTGCATTATTGCTCTTCATGTTTATAAGTGGCGAGTGGTAGGATTAATCTGGATCTTATTTGGTATCATGGATTTGAGTTTATTTGACAATCATTTTATGCTCGAGAACTTGTTCGTCGCAAGTACCATTGCTTTGAAAACAAAACAGAAGGCCGTGTCAAAGGGTAAAATTCATTCCAGGAGCTAGTTCCTGATGAATGAATTCGTTGACATGGGATAGACCACTACATGGAGCTATTTGACGGTCAGGTCATTCCAATGCATATGCGCTACCTAGACACACCTGTGAAGGACCATAGAGATTCTCTTTGTGGGTGAGGAAGGTGATTCGCTCAGGTCTGAAACTGAGTCTGTGACTGAAAAATTTACTCAATTGTGGAGTACGATTCGCTAAGCTCTTACCTCCACAGAGCAAAAATGGTGCGGATGAGATAACATGGCCTCAAACGGTTTAACGTAACTCGCGCATTAGACACCGATATGAGATTTACCGGTTGTGGTAAGAAACACTCTACACAACGAATAGTAGATAGAGCTGATATAGGGCGATATTGTGACAATGGTAGGCTTAGTATATGATATCTCTGGGAAATGTTCTTCTGCTTGTGGAAAAGGAATATTTCTGGTATACATATCATAGGTAGGTCGCTGAATTGCTCAAGGTTATTATAAGAATCTGAAATGGTTGGGAGTATAAGTATCTCTTCGAATATAAGCTCCCTCTCAGGGTATCAAACTGGAAGACAGCAACCTCTCAGGAATGCGCTATGTATTCCTATCCTATGCGCAAACATTCAACGTGCACGATTATAGCTCAAGTATCAGCTAAGTAGCATCATGCTTCTGTCAATCAGATAGTCGCGCCCATCCATGAATCATATAACCATGACCATTCAACTTGACTCCATGGGAAAATAATGCCATCTCACACCCCCTACTTTCTTTATTTGATCATCCTACCAGTCTCATGCAATGTCCAACCTCAGACATACACTGAAACCACGAGGTAATGCCCGTTCAAGTAATTCCGAGGAATCCCGCGCCCCATACGAACATTATCTGACCAATATGCAAGAATCGATGTCTGGAGAAGAGCATCTCACACGCCCGGAATAACGGGGTCAGCCCCCAGATAACAGTCTACCAAACTGATTTGCTGCCTAACCTAGAATCACTCCGGGAGAAGGGAACTTGTTCGAATGGCATCAGATTCATCCATCAACCTGCAATTACTATGAATAGTTACAGCATTCTGTTGATATCACCCTGATCAAATGACATTGAGAACATAACTATCTATTCCAATAGAACAACGTATAGCTGCTCACGAGAATAATTCGGTGTCGATCTGGGTTCCGAAGTGACGAGAAGCCCTATAAGCTCACTTCATATTATACAGGCTAGTAAAACCTGGAAATTAGCAATTCGGCCAAACCCAATCACAATCGGAGACCGGCCGGCTTACAAAATGCTTCGAGTCAAGTGGAAGGATACAAGTGAGAGCGTTCGAATCTAAAGCCAGCGCAATTCCGTTGTGCCCACGCATACGATCCCACGTGAGCATCTTCTAAGCTTACCACGACTACAAACGTGACATAATAGATTAACTGCGAAGTCCGACTCTGCCACCTCCTCGTGGTGCAGCCTGGTAACATTACTCAAGTAATGATTGCTAAGAGCAGAGCGGCAATTTTGGGTCCTTGTAAACCCGGCATCCCTTGGGGATAGACACGAATACCGCGGCGAACCGGAAGTCGATCGAACGCTCTGCGCCAAACATGAGAGAGCTGGCCCTCCACGAACAGATACTAACGCCTTTCGATCGTTTCCTCGTTCCCTCTATCGGCCCACCGCATGGCTTTCACGTCTCTCTCCATCAACCTACAGGCCTACGACCTCCGCTCTTCATGAGGTACAACAACATGGATCTGATCTCCATCTATGAGGCCCCAACAACACTGCTCCTCGGAGCTCCCTAAGAGTAGGATCACTACTACTCTTTTGACTATCTATACTTATAGAGATTTCTTTTCCCATTTTCCTACTGGGTTTTGGGTTGTTTTTCCCTCCATGCTATCAAAACTCTATATACTTGAGGGAGTGGTTACCTCAAGGAACTGCAACACCGCGGGGTTAGGGACCTGGGATATAGGGTTTTTGTTTGGGGAGAATTTCAGTATACTGATCCTCCTTATGACCACGGCAGCTATATAAAAAGCGCTTAGGAGTCTATACATTTGTGACTAGTTTTTAACACCCAGGGCTTACCCCCTGGCGGCCTTTGTCCCACGAGGGAATTGGCAGGACGTGATTAATCACGGCCTGCGGCCGTAAAATAATGACAGTTACACACACACACACACACACACACACACACACACACATAATAGATTACCTCAACTATAAGCAACCAGGACCTATTTTGCAGCCCTTACATAAAACAGATGAAAGGTTAGGCATCAAAATTTTAGCCTTATGTTCCTTCCAGTTATGTGTCGGCATCCCTTGGTCGGATTATATCCTATCAAATCACCTACTGAATTATGTAGGTACCATGCACGGCTATCAGGCATCTCATCCCGTGATTCTTACCCCAGGCTCCAAACCCTATGGAGTCTGTAGAAGGCCCCAAAAGGAAATCCCTTGAACACTAGTCATCCACCGAGTAAAAGAATGAGAAACCAATGACTCATTTTTGGCAGTTCCGATAATCTCCATTTTCCTTGCTAGCACTAGTCATTGGAACATCATGCTATGGCCAACGGACCACGACTATTGGATATGGCCTAATATAGCCGTAATAGTTCCGTTGGGTCTAGTTGGAGGGAAGAGGAGAGCTCCCCACAACGAAAGTATTCCAAACAATGTCCTTATTATGATCCGTGTCAGCTTTTATCCTTGGTCCAGAGTGTAGGGTTGATGTCATGACATGACCAACCATGGACAAGAAAACCGATCTGTGGTCCGAGTTTAATGTGGGGAATCTAACTTAGTGGGTATTTCCCCGGATGGGGGAGTTTCTTGGTGTGGCTGTATTCGTATGTCATGCTCCGGATGAATTTCCTTGGTTAGCGCTTGTATTAGGGGAACAGTGTCACTACTTATTCGCTTGCCGGGAAATCGGAAGGATAACCCTTGTCTACTTGGCAGGGTATCATTTGTAGGGATCTGAAGAACGCCCGCGCAAGTGATACTTTAGTGGGTCATGCGCGAGCAGACACCTGCTAGGTCGCAGTCAGATCTGACAGCAAGTGGAAGATGATCCATGCAAACTTGTTTAACTTTACTCCTTAGTTTCCGGTCGAGACTTCTTGCTGGCTGTTCGGCGTTCTAGAGATCATCCTCTACGATGCCTAATCTACGATCACACTTTCTCCTCCATGAGGCAGGCAGCCCACTTCTTTCCGGATTAAGTCTCATGCATTATGTATAGGTACAAAGTCGTTCTAATTAACCATATGAAAATCGATCCCCGAAGCAGCAACGCTGGAAATCCACCGAATGAGACTTCATCCTATCAATCTCAAGGATGTCAAAGTACAAGACGTCATAATAAGGCGAGGAATCCTAATGCCAATCACGCTTGCTTTCCAAACGCCATGCAATAAAAAGAAAAGAAAGAAATTAGGAGAAGAGAATGCAATGGATCATCTACCAAGCGGCGTGACCTCCGTCCATGCGTAGATCGCTTCCGGTCATGAAGCTACTGGCGTCGCTGAGAAGGAAGACGGCAGCGCCCCGATACTCGTTAGGAGTAGACAGACGTCCCAGCATGTTATGCTTGGGCCATTCATCGCGGCGCTCGGGGTACTCGATGAAAAGCTTCTCTACCATGGCAGTGACGATATAGCCGGGCGAGATGGTGTTGACCCGAATGTTGTACGGGCCCCACTCCATGGCGAGATTACGGGCAAGTTGAAGCACGGCTGCTTTGCTAGCGTTGTAGGCAGGGCAGATAAGTCCCTAGTAGAAATCCAAGTTAATATATTAAACCAAGTCATAATGACAGAAAGCTGGGGGTGGCGTGAGCGGGATGAGCGGGGGAAGCCTAAAGTTTTGTGCAATCCCAAAGAGTTACGAAAGCCCATCAGGGCGGGGGAAGAAAATCAAAACTAAAAAGGATGAGATAGGAACGTACCCGATTGGCAATCGTGCCACTCATGCTCGCGATTAGTGCGATGCTACCTCCATTTCCAAACCGGATCATTTGCTTGGCAACTGCTTGAGCAGTCATGAACACACCAGTAACGTTGACTTCGAACATCGTATTGGCGTCTTTAGCCGAATACTCAAGTGCCGGGGTCTCCTGTTGAATGCCTGCTGCAGCCACCAAGCCGTCCATGCGGCCTTCAACATTGGCAATTGATTCGATAGCGTTATTCAAGAGTTCGGTGTCACGGACATCAATGCGACGGTAGTGTAATTCCGTTCCCAACTCCTCTTTAGCGCGCTTCTGGATCTCATAGAACTCAGGGGACTAATCCAAACAGTCAGTCAGATACTGTTTTAAATGGCTTGTGGAGTGATTATTAAAGTTGAATTACTTACAGGTTCCTCTAGGCGGTCCAGAGCATACACCTTGGCACCAGCTTCCAAAAGAGCTTCAGCTTGAGTCAAACCAAGTCCACGAGCGGCACCAGATACACAGACAACCTTTCCAGCAAGGCTGAACTCAGGCATTCTATTCTTGGAACCCAGACAGGGGTCTACTTGTGTAGTAAGAGCAGTGGGGGCAATTTCGTTGGTTTCGATGGAGACAGACATTGTGACTTATGAGAATATGTCAAGTATAGAAGAAGTACTATGTGTTCGAAAGTAAAAGTGAGGGTACTTTAAGAATAAAAGCAAGGTAACCAAGTTGAGGTAGGCGTGAATAGTCTGAAAGTAACTCTCTTCAATGAGGTCAACAGCGGACTGGCGAGTAGTGAGTAACGGGGATGCTGAGGAGAGACTCAATTGATAGTATTCCCTCACTACAAAACATCGAGGAATGTCATGTTTATATACTTCACATGGCCGGGGAAAGACCAACCCTGAGTCTGGGGAGAGTCATAAGGTCTCATGTGAGCAGAAAAAAAAGTTGGAGAGATACCCAAAAGAGAATGCTGCGAGGGAGCCATGAATGGTGGGTTCGGTCCAGACCCGGAGAAATGCATGGACGATGAAGACCCATGGGCCCACCATCAGTGGTCACTTGGTCTTTGATCGTGGCAAGAAATGAGGATCTTTCCAGTAGTGTATACTCCATACATGTATTTACTACGAAACTTTGTGCCCTGAAGTAACCGGTACCTTGTATGGGACTATACCTATCTACAATCGTCATTATCCCCTAAATTAGTGTATCGACACACGACTTCGTGATGAGCCTATTTATCTTGTTCATGATACAAACTGTGAATGACAGGATTGAAAAGGTTATAACATTTGATTGTGTAGATGTTTTGGAGAATATGACGAACTGATGACTACAATTTGATATCATTGTTATCCAAGGGTCTATACGAAGATCATTCTATGTTGTTTGCCAAGGAAATAAAGGTGAAGGCAAGGAAGACTAGATAATTTAAAAAATAAAAAATAAAAAATAAAAATGAGAAAGGTCTGACAAGTAGGGTGCGTATCATGGCTGTGGTTGTTCGCGATTATCAGTGGCAGACTCGGTTTCCTCATTTGGGTATCCCGTGCTGGGGCAAATCCGGGCTCGGCGGGCGGAAGAAGCTCAAGGTGGACTGGGCCATGAAGGTGACGGTCCCCAAGGAAACGGTAAGTTGGCGGTCGAGAACACTGGGGAAGCGCCTGCCGAGACTGGTCACGGGGCCATTTGCGTTGTTCTAGAAAACTAGTCTACTCGATGGAACATTCGATAAGGAGCCCGCGCATCTGGATATTTACCTAGTCACGGGGCGCTCGGAGATCATCCCGATTACCATTTGCCAATCTTATGCGCAATCCCTGTTGGGGAGTACCTTCTATCACACTAGATCTATCACACTAGATTTATCAAGCACGCAGACTACAGTGCCCAACGTATGCGGATGATGACTTTCGCCGTTTCACATCATAATCTTAGCACCTGGGCAAGTCTCCTGCACAATGTAGTGAGCATCGTTACTCACGTACTACCTACGTGCAGAGTACACTTCATGGTATGAATTGATAGGTAGTACGGACGTTTGGTCAAGAGCCCGACGCTCATTGGCCAATTCATATTTCTTTAGGTGTTGTTTAACGGAGTTGGATAGGTAGTCGCTGAGACTTCCTCAAGTAACCTAGATTCTGTAGATGGCAGTTGGGAATTGATGCAGTGTTTAGATCGAGAATAGTTTGCAATTGTCTAATGTTGACATATCTGCAGTAGAGCAGATCATTCTACATGGCAAATGATGAATGGTATGGAGCATAAATTTGAAACAGGAGTGTGGTCTACCTATAGTTAGATCGTATCATCAGAGTCTCAAGTGCAAGGGTAAAGAGCCGACACATAGTAAATGTTATGCAATCACCATAAATATATAACAATAATGTTAATAGCATTGATAGCAATAACCCGAGATGGGATCATTTGCTCAGCCAACCGAGGCGGGTATTACCGTGTGACCATCAGGTTTTGAAAACTTGAATGTAGCGCATCGCTAAGGTTCCCATCCGGAGGCGATGGAACACACTTTTTATTGATGAAGTGTCAATGGGTTGGGAGCTACTTACCCTTTTTGGAATTCCGGGGAATTGTGGTGGAAAATGTTCGGCCCCAGTTTTTTGCTCTCTCTTGCAGTTCTCCAGATCCAGCGGGACCCAGACTCCACAACCCTTTCTAGGTATCGCCTGTGCCTGACCCCGTGAGCATCCCATACTTTCGACGACTAGTGATAGAAAAAGTGTTATGGGGCATTTTAAGATTATTTGGTCTGAATCCTCCAATAATGGCCGCGATTCAAAACCGGACATTGGGGACCATTTCCCATTATCTTGTACTCATGCATGCTCTCCATAATGTAGGAATAAGGAACACCCAAATAACCCCAAACTCAAATTACCAAAATACCCATAGTGTACAGGACGATAACGGACTCTTCTTAGTCCGATTTGGTGCTACCTAGTATATTTACTATTTTAACAGGGACGGGGCTATCTGGCATTGATTCCCACTTTCTCAGTCGAGAATAGGTCCACCATCTCCAAGTGATCTAGATAGTCCGATCCTGTCGGACTGATCCCTTGAAAAAATAAAGGAAAGAAAAGATAAATAAAAAAAATCCCCCATTAGAAACAAGATTGTAAGAGGCCAATCAGGTGAGTATCCCTGTAGCAGGGTGATCTGACTGATCCCCAGGTTCCAGAATTGCAATAAGCGTTGCTGTTGGCCTGTGCCTCGGGCCACCCCTGTAACTCAGGAGAACGGTCTCGATGTTCGAGCCTAACTGCAATAAGTCCACCCCGCTGCCCGTGTGACCAGCAGAGATTTGATTCACTCTCCACTTCCCTGCGCATGCTATTATTACCTCGCTACACAATGGACACGGCTGCAACTGAATGCTTCTGAAAGACTCCGTACGGCTTGATACACATCTCATTCCGAGGCCACCTTACTTTTGTCACGATAACACAAATGGTCTCCGTCCGAACACAACCCTTGTGAGCCAAACGATGGCTGACGTGGCCTCCATCGCACTCTCAATGCGGCTATCTATTGATACCTTGTTTTGGAAATGCCCAAGCCCAACTAGATGCAGATAAAGCATGCTCTATCTCACCTTGACCTTGATTACCCTAATTCTACCTACCCCACTTCCGCTCAGGCCATCGAAACCTCAAATACGATTTGATCAGGATATGACGCATACTCGGTATTCTAGAAGCCTCGACACACAATATTCATGTCTCTGGGGACGGTAATATCCGCTTCTTCGGAAACACCACACATCATACGGGGGTATCCTTAAATATCCTCATTGGAATTTCGGAGCAGCGGTTACGTGATCATCTGCGGGGCTAGGCCTATTCCGACTTTAGCAGCCTCGTCTCGAGGTCTGGGAAGGATCTATCATAACTTGTTACGGTGTCGTACGATTCAGCTGCAAGGGATACCTCTAATTACTGTTATAGACCAGAGCGAGGGCACTACGGAGTAGAATCTAAGTGTTGTTCGTTGCCAACTCGTGGCGCACTAATTGAGATATCGCTTCATACTTCTAATGTGTGAGCTGACACGTTCAGCCATCATGTTGTCGATTCCTCTTCAGAAACATGTCGATAACCTCACGTCAGACCCGCAGGCTTGTCCCACAGATCCCGATTGGGTACTTGCCTCCAGGCAGTCCTCGGTCTCGGTATGGAGCCCTTCATGGCAAGCTCCAGATAGCCTTGGGGTGACTTAATTCAATGCGATATGCGGAAAAGAGTACACCTGTGAAGGTTCGTAACCGTGGACCTTTGAGATTGGCCCAGGCCAGTATACATCGGAAAACTATTCTTGGGGTCAGACCCCATGTTTTTGTTATTTGAAGATAAAGAGAGATGTCAGCGGGGTATCAATTTCGGGATATACATTTTTTCGAGAGACCTATCTCAGGACTATGAGGTCTTCGAAGATCCCATTTTATCAACCTGCGCGACTGATGGCCAACATAGCCTAGCTTCGGGAATATAACTATGTTATATTCGGGCCATAATGTTCACGGATATGCATTTAGTGTATTTAAAATAGCTATCATATCACTTAAGTTGGCGCGTTATATGTAGAATCTCACACTGCAGGGGTTATGGCAGACAAGTTATAACGGTTCTAGACTATATAATGATGATACTCTGTAGAGCATATGCCAAAACCGTCAGGAGTGGACTTGGGTAGGCAATTATCACAGAGTAGCCCTTGGCTGATGATCATACAAACTGACTCAGCCCCTCAGGTAAGGCAGACAACGAACACTAGGCATCAGGCCACATGGCTGAGAGGGACATTTAAAAAAAAAAAAAAAAGGCGTTCAAGACATCCCAGGTTAAACAGACATCAATCCCTAATTCTAAACAACGCTCTGCATCCATATCATCTTAATCATGAGTCACCAAACTTTCTCCAATTTCCTCCCTCCACAAGCACCCCCCGGAGTCGAATGCCACCAAATCGACTTCGCAGCTTCCGACCCACAACTACCCGAATACAAGAACCTCTTCGCGGCAGTAATAGAGAACCTACTCACACAAAAAGAATGCAACGAACTAATCCGCCTCGCGGAAGCAACAACTTGCAACCCAGGGTCGACAGCACCAGTCTGGGAGCGCGCCATGATTAACATCGGCAACGGGAAACAAGCTCTCGCGACAGACACCCGCAACTGCGGACGTATCATCTACGACGCGCCCGAGTTGGCTGAAAAATTACTGAATCGGTTAATACCCTTTTTGCGAGACCTCAAGATTGATGAGCTTGAGAATCGACCTCTCGTCACTGGGCTCGCAGGTAGAAATAAGACGTATCGTTTGACGAGGCTGAATGAACGGCTCCGATTCTTGAAGTACGAAGGGGGCGAGTACTTCAAGCCGCATTGGGATGCGAAGTATTCCACGCCTGATAGGAAGGAAAAATCATTTTATACTGTTCATTTGTATCTGAATGGGGATGGGGAACAGGATCTGCGGGAACTGACGCGCGAGCAGAAGAGGGTGGAGAGGGGTGAGGGAGAGGTTAATTTGGACGTTGGGGGGAAGTTACTTGGGGGTGCAACGTCTTTTATTCCTCGTTACGAAGAGAAGGAGAGACAGCTGAAGGTTTTTCCTAAGGTTGGTTCGGTCCTGGTATTTCAGCAGGATAATCTGCTTCATGGGGGTAATCCGGTCTTTCGAGGGACGAAGTATACTTTGAGGACTGATGTTCTGTATCAATTGCTGTGATGGTCTGCAAAATGTGAGAGATCGTGAGCAGTGAAGCGCTGCGACACCATTTTGGAAAAACTATTAAACAGAAACGAGTTTATAAAAGGATCGGTAACCGGTATTTGTCCCTGGGCAAACTGGCTATGAGAGAAGGACGCAGCTTGTTGCTCGTCGCGGCCCTTGCGCGCACGAATGACCAACGCAAAGGTCAATCGACCGAAAAAATCCATCTGCTTCTTAACCCTTATGCCCCATGGCCCAAATTGATGTCGTTAAAAGAGATCGTCAGAGTAGCGCTTTCCCCACCCTTGAGGCATGTACTTCAAGTATTCCACGTCATAGTCGGCAAAAATAAAATATATCTCATGTCGGTCCTGTGAGACGTATAACGTTTCTATGCTTCTGTCAATATCATGGCGAAGAAAATCATAAAGGAAGTTAGAGCCCACCGGCCGGGAAGCTTTTTCAGCGCATGTTCTAGATCCATAATCTAGACAAAGTCTGGCACATTCCTGCATATGTATGCTTTGCTGGAGCTTCTCAACGCCGCTTTTGTCTAGATAATACTGTTGACTTTGCCGTCCCTGTTGTCCGCAGATTACCGTCTGTCCGAGCTTCAAACACCACGCCACCGCAATTGAAAGTAAATCCCATCCTATGAGGCGTCCATCTGAGAAAGCCTTTGGTGTGAGCTGACAATTAATTCAAGGAACGTTAAAGTGTAAGACTAACGAGCTCCGTATGCTCAATGAACAACACCCTGGGCCTCTTGAGGCACTGTTGAATATGGCGATAGTCCCGGTGTACGTATCTTCCTCAGTTCGCTTGAACCAATTTCGATTTCAAATATTTTTTGTATGAAATGATTTTTGTGGCGGTCTCGAAGGAGTTTCAGGTGTGTCGCACTGTAGCTTGTCAAATATGCCGCAGGAGCTCTATTGCTTTCTTACTTCCTCGGTTTGAATCACAACCGGACCAGGGCTAATTTGAACGTTACAAGACTGTACCACAGGCTTCTGAAGACCCGGCGTTTTCCTTTGGAAATCCTCAACAAGAGAGAATGTACCTAGGTCCGGGGTGCGGTCGTCTCGCAGGGATATTCTTCGACGTGACTGAGTACCACAGTCCTTTAGGAAAGGTATCATACTCGGACAAGACTTGCCTTGCTTCTTTCATATGGCCAGCTAATCTGAACCAATCCTGGGAGTTTTGGGGCACTTATCTCTTTACATTATTGATACTTGATATTGTCTGTGTGATGTGTTTCTTGTCCATGACGCTTCATGGCAATCTGGGCGTCGATTCTGACGACACGATCGCCCCATTAAAGATGCCACTAACCACAAATCTTTGAGTATTGTTATAGTTGTTGCCAGAATTGATGTTTAGTCCATTGATCTTATATATAAAGGAGGAAAGAATAAGACATGACTTTCTTGCTGCAATATCAAGAAATTCTTATCTTCACGCCGCCAATACGATATAATCTTTGCGTGCTGGCACTCCTTAGATATGACCGCAAAGTCGTAAGGTCAATCAAGTTGAGGACTCGAGATAAGGCACCGTAAGGTAGTAGGGTGAAAACGGGTGCTTCAATTTCTCGGGGTATTTTTTAAGACTGTCTGGTTGTCTAATAACGCATTGTTGATTGTCGATTAAGCTTTCGCCAAGCGCCACACGTACAACATGTCGAAGAAAAGCCACATAGTTATCAATTCTTCTAAGTATGTACAAGATATCATGAAGCATATCAATAGTCTATGGATGACATAGGGTCTTCCTTTTCTAAAATACCGGATGAGCATCGCTCCGTTTTATTGAAGTACGGATGATTCATTAACTATTAAAAGCTGGTTACAGTGCAGAGGGGAGACTTTTGCATGGACCCCAATGGTGCAGAATGACCTCATTATACCTTGGATATGTCATGATATAAACTAGAGGGCATGATCCGGAGTATAACCGACAGTATCTTTCTGCCTGCCACCCATTGAAAAAGGCGAAAAAGAAAGAAGCGAAAAAAACTGAATGACAGAGCATAGCCACGTAGGGGGGACCCATGGGTTCACATGGTGGATGTAGACTCGACCTATCAGCGATGCCGATAGAGTAAATTTATCTGGATGCCTTACTGCATTCCAGTTTTTGTGGATTTTTTCCTTCATCTCCGGCTGACCCACTCTCCTCGCATTCGTATCGGGTACTTCTTCAAATGGATAGTTTATGTGCCTTACTATTTCTCTGAGAGTCGATAATGAATGTCTTCGCACGGAAGGTTATTTGATGGGTTAGCAAAGCAGCTGCAGAGTCAGTGATAACCTCAGCATATGCATGGCTGTTTATTGGGACTAATAAACGCTCTAGTCATAAACCCTTTCCCCGATAAGAAAAGATCAATGATAGTTCTATTGATCGGCATCTCCGTCAGCCACTGCAGCGGAAGGGCCGGACTTTAGGCCCATCCGTTTGACATCATGGATCTAAACTTATGAAGCGATTCCTCGGTTCGGGGGCGCCCCCAATCCTTAACCGATCAAACCAAATCCACAGTTTCTCAGCACTAGTTGCGATCGCACCAAGACCCTGGTGTGCTTGGCCAAGCTCCCGAGTCTCCGTTCCCACCAACGCCCCTAGTGAAAGAAAGGAGTGACCACTGCTTCCTTCAAATTTCGACCAAGTCCCCGAGCAATTCCTTCTGCATTGTTTGGAAGCTTGTCGCTTTCACGCAGAATTCATGCGCAAGGCGATTTAACGGCGAAATGAAAGCCACAGCAACTGTATTAGCTTTGGCCGGGTGGCTGTCTGGTAAGTTTATCATTATTGTGGTTCCCCTGTTTCATCTATGATCGTCGCGCTATAGCCCGTTCTGACATCGTCAACGGTCAATAGGCGTGACAGCAGCCCCAGGCGCTCATGGAGAGAAGATTGAGAAGATTGATAAATCTATGGTGGAGCGTGCATTGCCAAATGCTCCTGATGGATATACGCCTTCCTCAGTCAGCTGCCCTGCCAGTCGTCCCACGATTCGTAGCGCATCCACACTTTCGTCGAACGAGACATCATGGTTGAAGACTCGACGAGACAAGACTCAGTCTGCCATGAAAGATTTTTTCGGTCATGTCACTATTAAAGACTTTGACGCTGTCAGTTATCTCGATCGCGTTTCGAGTAACACGTCCAATCTACCCAATGTCGCCATTGCGGTGTCTGGCGGAGGCTATCGGGCTTTGATGAACGGTGCTGGAGCAATTAAAGCTTTTGATAGCCGAACGGAAAACTCGACGGCCACTGGACAGCTGGGTGGGTTGTTGCAATCAGCAACATATCTGGCTGGTCTGAGTGGTGGTGGATGGCTGGTGGGGTCGATCTATGTGAATAATTTCACCACCATTTCGTCGCTGCAGTCAGACGAGAAAGGGGGTACCTGGCAGTTTCAAAACTCGATCTTCGAAGGCCCTGACAGCGATAGCATCCAGATCTTAGACTCTGCAAAATACTACGACCATATCTATAATGCAGTGTCTGGCAAGAAAGATGCAGGATACGAAACTTCTATTACGGACTACTGGTGCGCCCTGATTTGCCTTGTACCCACGATCAATGCTAACTTTCTCCTGCTAGGGGCCGTGCCCTGTCCTATCAGCTTATTAATGCTACCGATGGCGGTCCGAGCTATACCTGGTCGTCCATCGCTTTAACTGATTCGTTCAAACAGGCAGACATGCCAATGCCCCTCCTTGTTGCTGACGGCCGTTACCCTGATGAGCTTGTCGTCAGCAGTAATGCTACTGTCTACGAGTTCAACCCTTGGGAATTCGGTACTTTTGATCCAACGGTCTACGGATTCGCTCCTCTCGAGTATCTAGGTTCCAAGTTTAACGGTGGATCTATCCCTAAGAATGAAAGCTGCGTGCGCGGGTTTGATAATGCCGGCTTCGTCATGGGCACTTCATCAAGTCTGTTCAATCAGTTCTTCCTCCAAGTTAACTCCACCTCGCTCCCCAATTTCTTGAAGGAGGCATTTACGGACATCTTGGCAAATATTGGTGAAGATGATGAAGACATTGCTGTCTACGCACCTAACCCGTTCTACAACTGGGCCAACGAGACTTCTCCATCGGCACATCAACAGGAACTCGATATGGTAGACGGCGGCGAGGATCTGCAGAACATTCCTCTACACCCTTTGATCCAGCCAGAGCGTCATGTTGATGTTATCTTTGCTGTTGACTCCTCCGCTGATACCACATATTCCTGGCCTAACGGTACCGCTCTTGTTGCAACTTATGAGCGTAGCCTGAACTCCACCGGTATCGGCAACGGGACTGCATTCCCCGCGATCCCCGACCAAACTACCTTTGTCAATAACGGCCTGAATACACGACCGACGTTTTTCGGATGCAACAGCTCGAATACTACAGGGCCTGCGCCTTTGATCGTATATCTCCCGAACTATCCGTATGTGTCTTACTCGAACTGGTCAACCTTCCAGCCAAGCTACGAAATATCGGAAAGAGACGACACTATTCGCAACGGATACGATGTGGTGACAATGGGCAACAGTACTCGTGATGGTAACTGGTCGACCTGCGTCGCTTGCGCTATGTTGAGTCGATCTTTCGAGCGTACAAACACCCAGGTGCCGGATGCCTGCAACCAATGCTTCGAGAAGTACTGTTGGGATGGCACTTTGAACACTACCGCTTCTGAAGCCTATGAGCCAGCCACTTTGTTGGAAAGTGCCGGTTCTGCTATGACCCCAGCTGTCGTCACCACTGTGGTAGCGGCTAGTGTTGCTCTTTTCACAATGCTGTAAAATCTGCAGTCATCTTATTGGATCAAAATCTTTTCTTCTTTCTTTTTATCCACTCCCCTATTTTTATATATTGCTATATATCCCGACATATTGTCACCAATTTTCTTCAACCTTTTTCTAGCACCTTCTGGCTTTTTGTCTTGAGCTACTTGGGTACAGCTATTCTTTACCCTTAAAATGCCATTATGTATTGGATGATTAGTTGGTTAGCTAGTTTGTATTTTACTCTCCGATATGCCAAGTAGGCCATTTCTCTGCTGTACGAGTATTGGAGTGCTTCAGCGATTGAATGATTAGGGAATGCTGCTGTTATATCTAAGAATTGACAAATAACCACTCTGTGCTCTGTAAAGAGGGCTTCTATGACTTGCTCCTTTGGAAATGGTGCTCACGTGCACGTGGGTCCCGCATGTTGCCAGGGAAACAAACACCTGATCGCCTAAACAAGCAACCCATGACAAACGCCCACTT
Source organism: Aspergillus leporis (assembly GCA_009176345.1). Classification (NCBI taxonomy): domain Eukaryota; kingdom Fungi; phylum Ascomycota; class Eurotiomycetes; order Eurotiales; family Aspergillaceae; genus Aspergillus; species Aspergillus leporis. The sequence continues at coordinate 270,084 of ML732159.1, read as the reverse complement.
GCACTAACGCTCGGCGCCAACTGCTGTAAGCCAACGACAACATATGATACCTTCTACGACTCCCTGCCTTTACTTATCCTGTATATTTTTTGAACCTTGTAGGTCAACAATTGTGGGTCGATTGCACCTAGTCCAGGCGCACAATGAGTATTGCGGTTTGTTGTTAATTTCGAGCTTCTTCCCCGCCGCCACGTCAAAATAAACATCGTGCGGCTATTTAGCCACATATTTCCCTCCGCAAACGGGTTGGTTAAAACAACACAATGGCTCGAGCAGCGGTAATCCCGGCGGCGTCTCCGCAACGGACGACGCGTACAGCGAAACGAATCACGACGACTACCAGCAAGTCTACAAATGCTGGGGCCGCTAAACCTACCGCGAGGACGACGAAAGCAAAGGCGCCGATTTCCGCCACTGAGAGTAGGAAGCGAAACACCCGGACGAACCTATCTGCTCTGAGCAGACCGGCTGATGGCGATACGGATGAAGACACTGATGATGAGCTGGGGTTAATTGACATCAAGGAGAAAACATCGACGGCGAAACCCAGAGGCAGGCCCGCTGGGTCAGCTACTACCAGTGCGAGCCGTGGTAGGAAACCCATTGCTGCTACATCTACAAAAGCAGGAAGTGACGAGGACAATGATGACGACCATACACACACAAAAGGGCAGAAGAAGCGGGCAGGCAGGCCGAAGACAAAATCGGTTACGGAGACTGGAGCGGCAAAATCGGAATCTGGCCCAAAACAGAGGGGTAGGCCTAAGGGGTCGACAAATGCGAAGTCCGCTACTTCTACAGCTGCCGCGAGAGATAACACCCAGAAAAAAGCCCGCGCTCAGCATAGTATGGATGCATCGCCCCAGGAAGGGCCTAGGGAAGTGACTATAACGACCAATTCCACGATCATGAGATCGAATCTTTTGCAAGGACCAGCCAAAAAGAAGACGGTGACCTTTAAGGATGTGTCGGATTCAGACGACTTGTGCGAACCTTCACCTCCCCCCCGTACTGGAAGGAGACGAGCAGCTACTACATCCGAACGTCAGGCTGGCCTTGGCGCGAAGCCTGCTCGGAAAGGTTCTACCACTGCGGGCAGAGGCCGTAAGCCTGCTGCGGCCAAGAAGGGCGCTGCTAAGCCACTTTCCCCGAAGAAGGCGACTCAGGTGGCTAAGGGGATTTCCTCATACGCATCCTCAGACGGTGAGGATGATGAGCTAAGCGGCGCCAAGGACCAAATCAAGCTACACATCGACTCCCCCAGTAAACACGGATCAGAAACCACTGGACTAAGTTCACCAGTGAAACGAATCAATTTCACTTCGAGCCAGCGTCCCAAAATCGTCGATGAAAATGGAGAGCCCACACTCCAACCACCCAAGTCGATTGATTTCACGGATACGGCTTTTATGTCTAGTCCTGCTCGCCGACCTCCTCCCTCTCCATTCAACTACACCATTCGGGAGACTCCACGGCGAGGTGGCTTTGCTCTGCACGACGATGTAAGCCCTAACGCCCAATCTAACTTCACGCCAACGAAAACCTCGCCACTCAAATCATCGCCTAGAAAAGCGAAATTGGAGACACCGATGCGTGGTAACCCTGGCTTTCATGATGATATGAGGTCTCTTTCCCAACCGAATTTCACCCCTGGTCAGAACTCGCCACTCAAAACATCACCCAGAAAGGGGCTTTTTGGAACCTCGTTCCTATCGCAGCCTTCTCTACAAGAATCTTCAACCCCTTTCAAACAAAGCTTGCTTCAGAGTCCCGCCAAGAGGGTTGGAACTCCTTTCAGAAACTCCTTACTATCCCAGAGATCGCCCTTGACGGAACGCCTGCATTATGTTTCTAACCATGAGGAAGAATCGGAGGCGAGCTTTACACCCAAGGCTCCTGAGTCACCTTTCCAAGGGTATGACTCTGAGGAAACGGTGGAGTTGCCGGAAGAAAGTGAGGAGGTCAACCATATCCCAGCCGACAGACTTGATGCCCAAACGCCTGAACCCGAGACTGAGCCTGAAGTTGTTGAAGAGCCCGATGACGGATCTGATACACCACAGTATGAAGTGGAGGAAAAAGCCCCCGAGCAATACTTGGAGTATCCTGAAGGCAACCACGAAGTGATGGAAGACATCGGCAGGGATTGTGTAGACACTATGAGCGAGCATGAGCATGCCGAAACTATCAACGACGGCCCTGAAGAGCTTATGGAGGATATCGGTATGGAGCGCGAAGGTACTATTGAGATTGACGAACCTATCACATACGTCGAAGAACTATTTGAAGGTCAAAACGAAATTGTTGAAAGCATCCTTATGGAAGATGAATTTAACACCGAGACAAGCGTTAAGGAGCTCTTTGAAGAGCATGTGCCCGAGATTGGCGAGGACCACACAGAAAGCCTTGAAGTCGAAGAGCAGGATGAGCATGAATTTGTTCAAGGTATGCAGAAGACCGAAAATGACTTAGAAGAAGAGCTTGAAGAATTAGGTACAAAGGAGAGAGGCTCAGTGACCCCGGATACTCAAAGCGTTAATGTCTTGGAGAAAAAGGCCGACGACTTGGAAGAGCAAAAAGACGAATCTGAAGACGATTTACGGGATGAGGAGTTGCAGGAACCTTCAAATTTTACGAGTCACGAAAGTAAAGTTGAAGGGCTTGAAGACGTCTTCACTGAAGGCCCGGATCTCACCTCTGAGATTGCTCACCATGATCCAGGAACAGAAAACCGTGCAGATACATCGGAACCTGTGGGCGACCATGACGTCGACTCTAGTTATGAGTATAATGAGGAAGAGCTCAATATGCTTGATGACTACGAGTTCAATGATGAAGAGGATACCCTTGTTGTATTTGACACGCCTAGGCAAACGCCTCGCCGAACACCGCGCCGGACCCCTCGACGGACACCTGGACGGACACCTGGACGGACCCCAAGACCGGCACCAGGACCGCCACCAAGACAGACGCGCCCGTCCACTCCTCCGGTGATCACTCCTTCGGTGATCACTCCTTACGAAATCGAAGAACCACCGACTCCCTATGTCCCTAACCGCTTTCCATCGTTTGCACCTCCCCGTTTCCCAGATGAGTATCGTGATATCGCGGAGGAAGCCACGAGCTTCGGTGCTGCTGATCTAGAGGCTCATATTCCCGCACAAGATGACCAGCCCTCTCCTCAACCGCGGCGCCATACTCCGGCCGCTGAGACTGAAAGGCGCAACCGTCCCCGCTTCACACTCTTGGCGGAGCAGCTCAGTCAGTGGAAGGCGACTAGCCCTGAGAAAACTGAGCGTAGGCGTCCAGGGCGTAGGGGCGTGTTCTCCCTGTCTGGCAAATTCAGCGGACCAAGCATTGTCAATAGCGCCCCTGATGTACCCTATCCCGATATTTCAGCCAAGCCACGATCCCCAACGGTTGATGAAACCGAATTGCACAATAATGTTGAGAACATTGAGGATACCAATGGCCAGGGAGAGCCAGAACTGGCTCGGTGCGGTATTGAGGAACTGGAAAAGTCTCCTGGACTTCCTATGTTCGAGATATTCAGCGACTTCGGCCCTGAGGAAAGCGAGCAAGCTGAGACTAATGAGGCCATACAAATCTCTGATGCTTACGAGAGTCCAGCGCGTCCAGCTACCCCCGTTCAGGAAACTTTCTCAGATGATGAGAAAGAGAATTTCGATGTTCAGCTTCCCGCGCCTGCTACTCCAGTAAGGAGAAAGAATAACCCCTTGCAGACGTTCCACACGGTGTCCAAGGTACCCCTCAAACCCGAAGGTCAAGAATCACCTTTGAAGATATGCCGCAAAAGGGGCCGCTCCCTTTCCATAACTTCTCCTACCCGCTCCTCCCCCAGACATCGCAGGTCCATCCTCGCTCCCCAGGAGGAAAAGGCAGATTCCCGTCCTCGCAAGGCACCAAGGTTATCGTACGGTGCAATGCCACAACTACAGCCCAGCGGACCTAGTAGCAGCTCCAGGGCTCGGGATGTAACACGAGAAGATGAACGTAGAATGGCTCCCTCTCGTTCGCCCAGCCCCGCCAAGGCATCTCGCAGGCGTAGCAGCATGTACCAGCCGACAGCCACGGGAGCTCTGCAAGGCGCTGTCGTGTATGTGGATGTGCATACGACCGAAGGAGAAGATGCCAGCGGAATCTTTGTGGAACTCTTGCAGCAGATGGGCGCCAGGTGCGTTAGGAATTGGTCTTGGAACCCTCGCGCGAGTGTGTCTCCCGATGAACAGATAGAGTCGAGGGAGGGTAAGGTTGGCATAACCCATGTCGTCTATAAGGACGGTGGCGTGCGGACTTTGGAAAAGGTCAGGCAAGCTGCGGGTTTGGTCAAGTGTGTAGGTGTTGGTTGGGTCTTGGAGTATGTCTATCCCTCCCAACGTGCCAGAGATGACATCTGTGCTAACTAAGAAACAGCTGCGAAAGAGAAAACAAATGGCTTGACGAGGCGGACTATGCCGTGGATAGCTCAATCATCCCGCGTGGCGGAGCCAAGCGCAGAAAAAGCATGGAACCACGAGCTCTGAGTAATGTCAATGGGACACTTGTGAAAGCCGACACGATATCTACAGGTGGCAGACGGTCTGGTGTGGGTGCTGTGGATGGTTTCACACTAACTACCACATCCATTGCCCGCGATGCGCTTTCAACCCCGAAGAGGAGTAAGGACCAGAAATCTTTCCAAACCCCCAAAACTCCTGGTTACATCTTTGACATGGACGCCATTGGCATGTCCCCCGCAACTCCTGGCTTCCTTCAACGATCGAAACTTGTACAACAGACCTGTCCCCCGAAGCAGCTCCGACAAGGCCTTTTCTCTACATCAGGCCCGAGCGAGGTGCAGTCGCAGAAACTACGGGTAAAGCTAGAGGCGGCTAGACGGAAGAGTCTCGCGTACAAGCCCAAGATTGGGAGGCCGCTGGTAGATTAGTCTCTTTATTTTGGTTTTTGGTGCTTTGTTCTTGGTGCGTTTGGGCTTGGTTGGGTCCGGACGGTGTAGTTTATCATGTTTTGCAAATCATACCCCTTGAGCAGTTGCTTTTCGTATTATAGTGAGATGCCAATTGGAGACATATTCCATTTTTCAGCCTGTTCTTTTGTAGCTTGCTAGTAGTTACTACTAACAGCCATGGGCAGTGTCTGTGTCCAACCTTGATAGCTTACATCGCTACTGAACATTAATTATAGTGACTAAATCACTACCATAGCTTCTGCAATTTCCATACTGCATGTAAGCTCTCTATTCCTAGCAGTATGAGCAGAATGAGCAGCAACCCTAGAAAGATTCACACTTTCCTTCGGAACGGTCACCGTTGGCCCCGGAAGAGGTTACGCTGAACTCGCCAGAAAGCCTCATATCTAATAAACCGACTCAAGTCAAACTGCCGAATAATTACTGGAATCCTATTACCTAGCGAGGCGGTTAGTAAAATTCCGTAGGTAATGGAAAGGGCGTACAACTACCATCTTAGGAGGAAAGTAGGTTGTGGCCCCTGAAACTAAAATCCTTTTGCGAATGGGTTATCTTCAAATTCTTTCACATAATGTAAATACAGTCTACATATTTCAATATCCCAGCATGTTAGCTCAGGGGAAGAGCGCCGGGCTCATAACCCGGAGGTCCTTGGATCGAAACCAAGACATGCTATGCATTTTTTTGTTTCTCATACTTGATCCTAGTTAGATACCCACTTTTGAGCAGAACAGAAAACTAAAGGTTTTTCGTATAGATTACAATAGATGTAGAGGCGAGTCCAGGACGACTAGTTTTGAAGAGACTGGAATAACTGAACTTGAAACACCAAGATGCTTGTCCATTCAGGGGTGCCCGAAGGCTGAGCTAAAGGGATATGATGACTAAGCGAGGTCGACCAGTAGGGCAGCATGCTCCGACGAGTGTTTCAGGTCATGTGATGCCTTAGCGGCTTGGCCCCTCACCGACTTCAACCCCTATTTCCTGTATCGAGGGAATAAAGGTGTACGTATCAAGATGATGACAATGTGCTAGATAGCTGTGTGCTACAATATCATTGAGGTCGTCCCTACTAGGTAATGCACGTGTGGCTACCAACCGGCGAGCGATGAAATATAGCTTTCCGCTCTCCCATTTCCAAAAAAGCCCCTTAATGGCATTGGTTTAAAATGGAGGCCTGGCCCATCTGCAAAATCGGGCCGACAAACAGGTGAGGGGATAGACAACGGACGAAGAGACTCCACAACCTCTGTGTGACCATCTTCCAATGCTCAGTCAAGCGCAAATCTCCCTCTTGTATCTTGATTAAGGGGTCCGCACCTCTGTCCATCAGAAGCTTCACCAGGTCCACCAGTCCCTTGCCTGCAGCGAGCTGTAGAGGCGTTCCAATACCCGCATACATATTTTTGAGGTAGCCTTCTAGACAGTCTTGGTGCATGACTTTGTTGATTAACTCAGAGCCACCATTCTTGAGGAGAAAGGTTAAAACCTCAAGACGAACCGATAACCCTCGCTGTGCCGCCCAGTAGAGCAATTGGCCAGGCTGAATAGTAAATGTGAGAATTCATCCCTCAAGGCTCTTTCCGACTTTTCTCATCATTGCTTAGGATGATCCATGCTTTTTGGGATGGTATCTGGTATAAGAATTTGTTAGTAAACTTCATGCAACTATCGATGACCTTTATCCCCGGGGAAGAACCGGGCACGATTGTACATTGTCTAGTATCAGTGAAGCGCATGCCTCGGAGAGTTGAAGCAGCATGAATTTCGCGCGGAGAAGGCCCGGAAGATGGGAATGTCGGTATATCGCCTTAGAATTTTCAATGCTTGGGCGTTTAACCGGGTCTATTAGCTAAGAAAAGAATCTATACTTAAGGGTTAGTCAAAATCGTATACGCTCTAAGCTTTCCGTGGTAGAGGGTAGCATATGTAAATGATTGCTCCGTATTTCGGACCTTTAAAATATGGGGTTTGCGATGACTTGCGAGCCCTAGAAATTGCTAGGCAGGGTGCAAGGGCAGGTGGTACTGACGTACCGTCAACTACGCTTGCCTATTTAGATATATTAGAATATCAATGATATAGTTTGAGTGTATTTCTATGGCTGAATTCGATAAGTCACTCAGTAATTTCTCTCATGTATTTCGGTGGCTATGTTGTTGGTACCTTTTGTGGATATTTTCTTGTAACAAGGAGCATGCAGAGAATGTTATGCAGTCATTATATTGAATTCGTCTTTTCGTCCATCTCGCGATAGAATCCAGCCACCAAGAACGCCAATTCCAATGCCTGTTTCTCGTTCAACCGTGGGTCACAGAATGTTGTGTACCGCTCGTTTAGGTTGTCCTCGGTCAACCCACCTGCACCACCGACACACTCCGTGACGGCCTCCCCCGTTAGTTCAAGGTGCATGCCACCAAGGAACGAGCCAGCCGCACGGTGGATTTCCAGAGCCTGACGCAATTCAGAAAGGATATCGGTAAAATGACGGGTCTTGACACCAGATGGCGTGGATTGCGTGTTGCCGTGCATGGGGTCACACTGCCAGACAGGGAGGTGGCCGGAAGCCTGAACAGTAGCGATGTGGCCGGGGAGATACTGAGCGATTTTCTGTGCGCCGTAACGAGAGATAAGGGTAACTTTGCCGATCTCGCGAGTGGGGTTGACAACGTCGAGAATACGCACAAGCTCATCAGGGGTCATTGTAGGGCCGATCTTGATGCCGATTGGATTGGCGATGCCGCGGAAGAACTCAATATGGGCCCCGTCGAGTTGGCGGGTGCGGTCACCGATCCAGAGGAAGTGAGCGGATGTAGCAAAGTGACTTTGCAGGGGTGCAGGGGCTGTGACTGCCCCTGGAGCTTGTGCGGGGTGAGTAGATTCGCTGGCTGGGTTCTTGAGAAGACGGGTTAGACTTTGCTCGTATTCGAGAAGGAGACCTTCATGGCTTGTGTAAATTTCGACTGTTTCGACGCCGCGATCTGTGTCAATTCCCACGGTTTGCATGAACCGGAGAGCATCTTTGACTCTGCTGACGATGCGCTCGTAATTCTCTTTGATGGATGGTGTGATAACATGGCCGAGTCCCCAGTCCAGTGGGGAGTGCAGATCAGCCAGACCAGAGGATAACGATGCGCGGAGGTAGTTGAGTGTCGCTGCAGAATGGAAGTATGCGGAGACAAGTCGCGAAGGGTCCGGATTGCGAGATTCAGGTGTGGCATCGAAGCCATTGATGTTGTCTCCACGGAAGGACGGCATCTCCACGCCGTTGACAACTTCCATAGGGCTCGACCGTGGCCTGGATAATATGGAATCAGATTCATACCATTCTAAGGTGATAGCTAATCACACTCACTTGGCAAACTGTCCTGCTATCCGCGCAATACGGACAACTGGTTTGTTGGCACCTGTAACTGTCAGCAGTCGCATACGATAAAGAACATAAGGAAATACATACCCCAAATTAAAACTAAGCTCATCTGCAAGAGCAACTTAACTTTGGCCTCGATCATCTCTTGATTACAGTAGTCAAACAGCTCCGCACAATCTCCTATAAATGGGAGGAAGTAGATAGTCAGAACCCATACAAGACTAATAGGCGGCCGGAAGCCCTACCTCCTTGGAGCACAAATGCCTTGCCCAATGCCACATTCTTCAAGTTCTTTTTCAAGTTGGTGATCTGTTTCACGAGGTTAGTTTGATTCGAGTCGTGTATTTTAAGACGGAGGTGGACTTGGAAAGAGGGAGCAGTCATATACCTCTTGTGTGGTGACTAAAGGGGGCAGTTTCTGGAGCTTGTTAAGTGCCGCTTGAACACCGTTGGTATCATTGTAAATGACATCCTGCTTGATGGGTTTCGAAGCCCAAGCTGGAGGGGAGTTATAGTGTCAGCTTCTATGGCGGCTATACATATTATACGGAGGGAAAAGGTCATAGCCGGAGAGACGCACAACTTGGAGTCCAAGGGTCCATGGTGGAGTCTAACGATCGACAGCTACCGCGATGGTTCGATTCGATAGCTACGGCAAGATGGTTCAGACGGATTTCTCCTAGAGTTTCAGCAGGTCGTCTGATGACAATTTGCAAGATGAGCCCGATGAGCTGTTCAATTTGACGGGCCAGATAGAAATTGTTACGCTGAATGACACATGCATTTGAGGGAAACTTGCGGTTACTCACGGGCCTGAGTCACATCTCCCGCACTAGGTCGCATTGGGCAAGGCGAGGAGGTTGTCCCGCTTTCGCCTCTTATCAAAACCAACTTCAGACATGCCCTACATATCTACTATGTAGCTGTCTTACCCCATATTTTACTCTAGCTTTAATATAAGCTTTGCTACTAAATCAATCGTCTTCATTAGACGAACGCCTTCCATTTTAACCTACTTACAATGTCTGACTCCATCCCCTCTGCCCATCCAGGCCCAGATGCCGTCGAGCAACACCGCCCCGCAAATGCCGAAGACCGCAAGGCCGCCGCCGCCCTTTCCTCTCTGAACACGAATGGGATCGGCGCGGACTCAGGCGCCAAGCCTCCTTCATCCGCTGACCAGGAGGCATTGGGGAAGGCGATGAGTCGGTTGGAGATTGCTGCGGGGCAGGACACAGGGAAGAAGACGGCCGAGGGAAAGCAGGCAGAAGTGGTAAAGAAGAGAGCCGTGAAAGTTGCGTCGGAAGACGTTACGCTCCTGGTATGTCTGATGTTTGTTGCAGCTTTCGATCGGTCTAACAATGTAATTGTGGCAGGTTGAGGAGTTGGATTTGACTAAGAGCAGGGCGACCGAACTCTTGAAATCCAATAATGGCGATGCTAAGCAGGCCATCAGGGCTTTCATTACTCCGGTAGTGGGGGCTTGATCTGCTATTTGAATTGCAAGGTAATAAAAACTAGAATGAAACGCCGGTGGCCAACTGCGGTCGAGCATGAGAGCAACTAATCGGTCATATTGACTGCTTACAGAGATAATGTTTTATGAATGTGAAAAAAGTGATATATGATTCATAGTCCAATGGACAAGAATGATCTAATGTCTCTCTATCGTATACGTATCTCGTAGACCTCATAAAAGCGTGACAGAGGAAGCTGTTCACATTCAGTGATATATGCGGCTACGCATATAGAGATCAGTTCTTCATCGCGAAACCTCTTCTGGCTGATCTTTGCTCTGCTCTATTCCTGTATCCTCATATATCGTCCAGAGCAAAAACCATCCCACCAAGGCCTCCACCGCCAGGGCCCACCATACGCCGCCAATTAAGTTATTTTTAAGCCCCAATCCCAATCCCCAGCCCCCAATCATGGGGCCAAGGGTGCGTGCGCCACTAGAAATGCTCTGTGCCACGCCATGTATGGTCCCCAGAACACGAGGGTCCGTCACGCTGTTATTCACAAGGATGATCGCAGCGGGCAGGGAGAAGGTTCGAGACACAACCTGGAATCCCACGACAATAGTGAATGCTGGCCAAACCAGCCATGGAACGCGCGGAATCAGTACGATGAATGGCATGAGGGCATAGGCTAGAGGTGAGAACGGCAGGAACTTGCGGAAGCAACTTAAAGTCCCCAAACGGGACTGAACTTGAGGGTAGATGAAAATCTGCAATGGAAGGCCAATGATTCCAATAATTGCCGTGGCAAGGCCGACGCGAGAAGAAGGTAAACCTAGACCACCACCGAAATGGAATAGGCCATCTCGGCTACCCTCAGGGGCCCTTGGGGCTGGTAAAAACACGAAAGTCATGGCGTTGAATGCACTAGTGTGGAATGCTAATAGGAAATGTGCTAACAAGGTGAGTAGGATATTAAGCGTCCAGATTTGACGGAAACTTGGACGTTTACTACGAGGTCGAATGCGTGAACGAGCCGGGCTAGAAGGCACAAATCTGCTACCTATGTTTCCATCAATGTATAGAGATTCGTCGTCCTCATGGCAGATGAGGGGCCGGTAATGCCGAGGGATCCGACGTCGAGAAAAGGTTTTGGCAAGGCTTTTCCCTAACTTTCGACCCCAGTCACTCCTGTGCCGCGTACTTTCATGCGTCTAGTCCATCTATCAGTGGGCTAAGGTTCTGAGCACGTCACTTTAGTGGCACATACCTCATCAAGTCCAAGAAGGACAGCCAATAACGAAGCGAAGATGAAAACGGCACTGAGAAAGTTCGGAAGTGCGAATGGCCAATGCTGCATCCACCTCACACCATGCTTTCCCCCTAACAATGATCCGGGGCCGAACAGATGCGGATAGTTCTTCGCTGGGTCGGCCAGCAAGCCTCCTAATATAGGGCCAATAATGACACCGATATTAAAGCACATCGGCAACAGGAGAAATGCCCGAGATTGGTACCTGCGGATCTTAGTTAAGCGCCTTGTGGTTGAGACAACTCGATAGGGGTTCCCGTTGTCCTGCAAAAGACTCACTTCTTCTCTTGGATAATCTCAGCAATCATGGTCCTCATCACTCCGACGTTGCTATTTAAAACACCACCTAGAGTGCGAAACACAACCGCGGCCGCGAATGATCTCGAAAACCCAAACCCGAGACACGAGATACAGGTCCCCAACAAGCCGATCATGAGAACCTTTTTCCTGCCCATCCATTCAGCATCGGCCAATCGGCCCCACCAAACGGCGGTCACAAATTGCGCCGCAGTGAAGCTACCTTGTAAAATACCTGCTTGTGAAGAGATGGTCGAGTCTGGAAGAGAGGGATCAAAAGATCGAAGCTGATAGAACATATATGCTTGTAGAGATGTCTGAGCGAGAGGCTCCGACAAACGGGCAAAGGTTAAAATAGCAAGTTGTCCCTTCTTCGGCAGTGAGCGCCAAGTTACTGGCTTCTCACTGGGGGATCCCGTCGCGTCATTGTTGCTGTTTTCATCATCTTCGCCATCATCGGAAACGTCCCGAGAAGATAGATATCGGCGACTTTCCGGAGCGATAAGCGAACGGTCCTCAGCAGAATTACCGTCGTATATAACGGTATTCACGCTCTTGTCATCATCAGACTCATTGAGAGCATTGTAGCTGGAATTTAAAGAAGTCGGGATTTCATTCCTTTCCAGGGATGACTGGGTCTTGCGGTAATGAGATTCGGTATCCTCGGCTGTGATACTGGTATCTATATCGTCGATCGGGCGAGGTTGAATTTCACGCAGCGGACTCGGCCCCATCAATAGAAAGAGGGGGGAATGACCCAACAAAACTAAGAATGAAACCTAGGGACAGATATAGGGCAGGATACAGAGTCAGGTGGCGACTGTGTTGTATAGGAAGGAAAGTTTGGTTTAGCCGGGGAAGATTGGATTTAAGGTCAATGCTGATGGCACGCCGTACCCGTTTGGACCTTTTGACTGGCTCATCCTTGATTTCCGCAATCATTTAGATCCTCTCGTTTTTTCTTTCTATCGCCGAATTCACTTGTAGATGAACTTCGCTTAACAAAGTTGAGAAAAAAGACCAAAAAGGTATATATAGCATGTCTTGGTTTCGATCCAAGGACCTCCGGGTTATGAGCCCGGCGCTCTTCCCCTGAGCTAACATGCTGTGGCGGGTAATGCTGCCAAATTTTGCACTACTTTAGCTCAAAAGAGTGCGAATTACGCCCCCAAGTTTGACTACACGGTTAAGACAGATGATCTATGGCTTGTAGAAAAGATTATATCAATAAATTATATAACATTAGCTAAGTCTCCATCAGAGTATTTTATATGTACGTAGAGACATCCAAGTTTGTTATTAAGGCTGATAGTAAAGTAGGATGTACTAGCTGGCCGAACAGGAGGTTTTCGACTGGCGGCAACATGGCGACTGATGCTGTCACCACTAACTTCTGATCCCGTGCAAAAGCAGTCTACCTCGTATACAATAATAATCAAGAAGAGTGATATTACTTCCTAACACCTATCCAAATCCCCAATCCCGCACACATGATAATACAGGAAATAATCGATGCCTAACTTACACCAATGCAGCCACACTCGAAACGCCTTCACCAGAGAACAGAAATTTTTAAAAGACAAGGGTTGGTTACGAGCTCGAAGCCTCAGACGGAGACCGTGCAGGTCAATCAACGCAAAGACTGATCTCAAGCAACAAGAACCTTTGCCGAAGAAGGCTTGAGGACAGCCAACGCTCAATGAATGAGCGAGAATACTCCTCCAGGACCAGATCCCCCCTAAACAAAGCACCAAACATGATTCTCAGTACCCGGGAGATACTTGAAAGTCAGTCTGAAGTCAAATCTGATGCCATGTCGCACGACTTCATCGAGACTAAGGAATGAAACCAAGGAACAGCAGATAGGGGATATGATGCAGAAGAAAAAAAGAAAGCAAAAAGAAAAGAAATGAAATGAAATGAAATGAAAAGAAAAGAAAAATAGAAAAAGGAAAGTGGAGGGTTTATAAAATAAAAGAAGGCACAATTAGCCGCCGGACATTAACACTAACATTCGGTCAATTATCTCAGCAGTTAATGACGATTGCTGCCACCAGTCACATCCATAGTGCTTTCAATTCCTTCCCATGGCAGCTCCTCATCGTCAACATCGTAGTCCGTGTCGGTATTCTTGTGTGATGATTTATCAGTCGTAGCAGTCACATCAGCGGCTCTTCCCGCTCCGACGTCAATCCCGATTGATTGCAGAGTTATCTCCATTTCTTGCTCGGTCATCTCCTGGCCTTTGTTCTTCTGCCCCTCGAGAACATCGTATAGTGCATAGATCTGATCAGCCTTCATGTCAATGTCTTTCAGCAGCTTCTCAATCTTCGCAGAGAGCGATTTTCTCTGGCGTTTGCTCAGTGACGCGTCCAGTCTGTTATACGCCCCCTGGTACATTACAAGTTGCATCTTCAGATGCGAAAGCTCGTCCTCCAAGGCCTTGAGCACCGTAGCAAGGGCAACTGCGGGCGGCTGTGCGGGTCGCATAGTTGGTTCTTCATTGTACACGGAGGGCTCTGGCATACGCTCTGACACCGGGATCGGCTTTGGTACCTTCACAGAATCCCGAGTATGGTCACAACAGTCACCGGGAATGGTACGTTTGCACACCGTGCAGTTCTTTCCGTTGTGTTGCGTAGCACTATCCAGTGCCCGCTGCGCAGAACCAGAAAGAAGAGCTGGGTTTTCAGCCACGAGGTCAGCACGATGGAGCGTGATGTCAGGCAGAATAAACGCCGATGTCATGTCTTCGGAAATCTGGCGCTTTCGACGAGGGGTAGTGGAATTGTCTGAGTGTCGCCTGGGACGTTCAATAGGTACTGACAAATTACTGTCCCCTTCACCTACGCTAGCCTTGGAGGTTGCCGTCACGTCGCCCATCGCCGAGACGGGTCTAGCTGGAATTTCCTTCGTTTCCTTCAAGGAAGATTTCCGAGGCGCTGCCGACTTCGACAAGCTTCGGCGGGTAGTATTCTCAGTTTCATTCGACGAATGGTCCTTTGACGTACTTGATTGTCGTCGTTTGCGCGCGAGTCGCTCTTCCTCTAGGGTCTTCCGCAGCTGGGCGATTTCACGCTCCTAAATTAATTGGTAAGCTTTGCTCAATCGAGTGGGAGTAAAACAGACGACTCACATCGACAAAGCTCAACAATGTTACGTCCTGCTCAGTACCATATGATTTCTTAGAGTTCCCGGTTGCATCAACAGTCGATTCGACGGGTTCAGTAACATCTACTTCTTCCACTACCACTCGCTTGACACGCTGCTTGCCCGTGTTTGACCTTTTAGCCTGCGTGCGCTGTCCTGACCTGCCTGTACTTGATGATGAATGTTCTTTTAATCGAGGCATGCTGATTGAAAAAAGAGCCTCATCGGCTCGCTCCTTCTCAAGCCGTGAGATTTCGTTGTCCACCTGGGTAAATATCTTCCCTCTGGAATCTTCTCGATATCCAGCCTTCGATCGTGTACTTTTACCAGTAAGCTCCTTGGTTCCCCGAGTGACATTATTGCTTTGTTTGGTGTTGCCTTCGCTATCTGTGCTTGCTTCGGACGCAGATGTCTGCTCTGATTGCTGAGTTTCTCCGCGTCGCTGTGAAACGTAGGGTGAGAGTTTCGCCAATTGGGATTTTAGCTCCGCATTCTCCTGCCGAAGGTCCTCGATTTCATTCTTAAGATCTTGGGATTCGAGATAAGCAACCCCTAGTTGAGAGACTGCCATGTCTCGTTCCCGATTTAATCTCTTCAACACCGCCTCTTGAATTTCTACCTTGCGCTCCACAACGTCCAATTTATTTTGCAAAGCCAAACCGGTGGCCTCAAGCTCTAGCGAGGTGTGTTAGCATTGAGAGAAGGCTAGAATGCAGTAAACAGACTTACTCCGATTCTCACTGGCAAGACGATCCTTTCGATGATCATCCTCATCAACGTCGTATTTGGACCGGCTATGTTTATCTTTGGGGCGAGGCTTGCCTGCCTTGAGAGATGCATTTTCATGCCTAACCTCTTCAATCTTCCTCTCAGCTTCTGACTTAGCTCTCTCGAGCTCGGAGACCTTATCCTGAAGGAGCCTGAGAGACACGAACAAGGCCTTTTCATCTTCCGGGATTGGGACAGCGTCGAGAGGAACATGGTCACGGGTCAAAGACACATCGGTGACATCATGGGGGGGCGATACGAAACGCGTTGTGCGTGTTCTATTGCTTTGACGCGTGAAAACAGGTGTGCCGTCCTCGTATACACCTGAAACCAATTCTGAAAGGTTAGGAAGATCGGGCAGAAGAAAAGACTGCTGAGTAGCAGTATCGCCCGCCGTATTTATGGCTGCCAGTCGTGAGTTGGAGGGTTGCTTTCCCCTTTTCATTTCTCTAGCATATGCCTCCTGTGATGCTCTATCTACGGCATCGGCAATTTGGTGACTTCCGAACCGTGTCGGACGCGCATTGCTTGCAGCTGCTGCGGGTCGTTCATCGCCGAGGAAAGAGCCGTCATAAGAGTCGCGTACCTTTGCGTGCATCTCAGATAGCGTCCGTCGCTGGCTGCTGGACTTGGATTTGGAAGTCTGCGGGTCCACATTTTCTTTTTGGGCGAGACTTGCCCGCCTCAATTGAGCATCCTTCCGAAGGTTCTCGCTAACCACCCGTCGTGACGTGTTGCGCATAGCGGACTTTTGGGGGGTATAAGAGGTAGGATAGTCGAGTCTCACGGCGGGTGACGAAGAACGGACACTGTTCTCGATGCTGATATATGAATTCCGCGAATCGTCCAGCCGGCGCGCGGGTTTTGTGGGGCCTCTTCCAACTTCTACAGAGAACTCATCACCCTCACCAATCTCATCCTCCTCCGAAGTCCCAGCCTGTGAGAACTCGGGGAAGTAGCGCTCTAACATGGATGAATTAATGGCGTAGTCGGGTTCGTCTTCATGGTCGGATTCTCGACTGGCCTTCCCAAGGCTACCTTTCATATCTGGAAGCCTAGGGCTGTTGCCAACTTCTTTGGTAGACGCGAGTGCCTCGTGCTCAAGATCAAAGTCCGAGCCGAAGGACGCGAAGCTGTTCGCAGTGTGCTCGCGCGACATGTTGGCCGCGAGGACACGGTATGGTGGAGACTAGTACCGAAGCAGAAAGGTAGGACGTAATAGCTATAGTTACGTGCGCGACATCAAATGAAGGTGCTTTAAACGTTTTGTTGAGTGTAACGACAGGGAAAGCTTAGATGGCGCGCGTCGGCCACCGCGACTTCCGAGGCGTCAACGGGGAGCAATAACCAACGCTAAGCTGGGTAAAAGAGTTTCTAATAGTGCGTTTTGTATGCAATAGTGAATCCAAATTATTAGCAATCAGCTCAATGGCATAACTGAATCACTGGGTGTGTAGATTGTAGCGATGGGTCTGGCGGGTCAAAATGAGGAGGCTGGGTTGAGTTGTTTGTTAGTGGTTTGTTTACTGTCTCCGAGAGTTGGAGTTCGCTGGTGCGACCGCCTTTGGTGCCGTGGCTTCATTCCTATGGGTGGTGCTCCCACGTCGCTAACCTAATTCTACTACATAAAAACTACGGAGTATATATGTGGGAAAAAACATGTTAATCTTACTTTGATAGTATATTAGAAAGTCCATGAAAATCGCTGCTCCTCTTTATATACATACAGAGGCTTGGATGAGAACCTTGTTAAAAGAAAAAAAGATAAAAATGCCTCCTCGAACGCCACGCTAGCTAAAGTAATTCCAAAAGCCTTCAAAGACGGGAGGGCGGTAGAAGAAATAACACCAAAGTCAGAGTATGCTATTAGTAACAGTGAGGTGGCCGCACAGTGGGTAATCTATATGTCGTGAGGTCATAATGCTGGTCTAAGCACGCCAGAGACAAGCATAGGTGATGTCAAAGAGCGACATCACCTGAGATGTAGACCGATGAAGAAGTAAGGTTTAAGAGTTGCGATGAGAATCATGAGAAGGACTATGATCCTCTCGCTGGCGATCTGTTGGTGTGGTAGGCGTGTTATTCACGGGACTGGCGAGGTCGATTTGAATTGTAGGTAGAGGAGTAAGTTCACGCAAGTGTGGCGGATGATTGCCTCGCTCTGCAATTGGACTTTCATACGGGGGTACATCTCCCCAGTCCAAGTGCTCGTACTCCGGAGGAGGAATACTAAGATTTCCAACATCGCCTTCGCCGGCACTCGGAATCATAGAGTGGGTGGAAGTAGCATGTGAGTGGACTGGGGTCAAGGCGTCATGTTCGGATCCGCCGGTCGCTGTGGAATGAGCAGATGAATACGATTCACCCCGTGAGTGAACATTCGTCAGACTCGAAGTCGACGAACGATCTGGCGCATCTGTGTTTATAGTAGCGGCGTTGGACAGTAGAGGGCGAGAATCCGCATCAGGCGAGGTAGTGCGCACGCGCGATCCATCGTGGCGCACATAACCCAATGCCGCGTAGCTAACACTAGAGATCCGCCGGTCCCGACCTCGATTCTGTTGTTCCGTCAGATTAGTCACGGAGGACAGATTTGTGTTGCTGCCGTTTGCTGACGAGTGATCTTGAGCTCGGACGCGACTCTCCATCCGGAGCTGTTCGAGACGAACGTAATCTCCGCGAGCACGGGCTTCACGGCGCTCCTCTCGCCGGGCCTCGCGTTCCGCTATCTCTTGTCTCCGCTGTTGACGCATTTGGTATAAAGACTCCATCAAATCCTCCCTACGAGTCTCCTCTTCCTCGGCAGTTTCAGGAAACTCGACGACGACATCCATACCACCCCGCTCTCCTTCTCTGGCAATAACCTGCTCTGTAGGCTTCGGGCTCGACGAATATGCGGGGAGGGTGATGACAGAGCGTACTGAAGTTTCGCGACGGACTGCACTATTGGTATTCATTTCTGATCCACCTTCCGTAGGTCTGCCGTTTGCGCCGCTTCCATCTTGATTCGATGACGAACCATCGTTTGGAACTTGACCGTATGATGCCCCAACAGGCCATCGATTCCATTTATCTTTCAGAAACTTTCCCGGGATATATTTTGGGCGACAGTTCATGCGGCGAAGGGTGCGCAGGGCGAAGTATGTCATAAGAATTAAGGCTAGAGCGAAGACGATACAGGCAGCACACTGTCAAGATAACTTGTCAGCGAGATAGGAGGAAAAGAGGAAGGCCGACAGTGCTAGATCACCAAGTTCTCTCGGAGATACACTTACGATAATAAAAATATTGTTCCTATGTGCGGTATCGTTTCGAACTTCCTTGCTGCTGTCGGCGCCAATCGTTTCATTATGACGGGCGACAAGCCGTCCATATTGAGAGGGAATATACATTCTCGGCAATCCCAGCCAGGGAGGGGAAGCAATGAAAATTTCCAGTAGACCCTTAGCAGACAAACATATGGAATGTAGGCTGATTCAGTTTTGAATCTAATTCATTGTTGGTGAGACAAGAGAGAAAGAATGTTCTCTCGTAAGTTTTGGGTTGAGTGACACCTGCGGAATAGGCGGATGGCTGGGCAGGCTGAGCAAGGCTCGGCGATGATAGATGATAGGTAGGTACCAAGGTAACACTAGCATTCAATCAATCAATTCCCGCCACACAGGACTGGTGTATGTTTATATACGAAGTGAAGAGGATGAAATCAATCAGCACAAAAAAAGCAATTCAGACCGAAAATCCATAGCAAAAGAGAAGACGGGGAAGTAGGTAAGGAGTGGAGTCTACCGGTCTTCATTTTCAGTAGGGATATTATGGTAGGCTGGGAGGAGGTTGTAGGTGGATCTGGTAAGATATCTTGGCCATCTGTATGATACGGTAACAATATTTTTAGAAATTGTTTACAGAGTCCGGAGTATACAAAAAAAAGCTTGTCTGTTGACTCCAAGACAAACAAAAAAGATATGCAGTCCAAAAAGTAGAGGTACACTATATAGCCCAATGTACATGCCTGAAGGCTCTTAATAGCTAGTATTATACATCTCTTATGAGCTTGGATGGCGTACCCTTTTTCTGCTAAAGGCACAACACAATCTTTCATACAGTCCGTGCATTTGGCTTACTGGCTATTGTATCCGCTATAGTAGTCAAGACAAAAAAATATATGTAAAGCATAGTTAGAGCTAGCCCCTTAATTTCTTGGTCTTCGTCATGCTGGTTTTCTGTAATTAATCACCACGTACATGTAAAATAAATAGTTTTACCTAGAAAGTACCCAGAGGAAAAGTCAGGCATAATTCAGTGAGCGGTGGTTGTAGGCTGCTAAACCCGATGTGGTTATTTGGAGCCCAAAGTACTTCATTAGAGTAGTTAGTTTCTATGGTCCATCCAATCGGTATTCTGCAGACTGTTCGATCAATGTTATGATAATGTGACGAGATAGACGAGACCCTTTAGAAGTCAAAGGTCCAACTGATGAGCTTGTAGGGTCAAAATATCAACCGCAACACAAGCAAACATACAAACAGCTTAGACTAGAAACCTAAATATCACGATTCCGAAAACAGTCTTATAGCCCTTTCGTCAATCAGTTCGACGATGGGAATTATCAGTTCTACCGCTAGAATGAACCGGCACCTCAGTCATCTAAGTAATTACTGTGTTCCAGTCGGTTGGTCAATCAACATTATACGGCGGGCTATATTTAGCATGCGGGCAAAATGATATACTTAGAACTTGGAGAAAAAAACATATAGCATGTCTTGGTTTCGATCCAAGGACCTCCGGGTTATGAGCCCGGCGCTCTTCCCCTGAGCTAACATGCTCTTATTGGTGGAAGAATCCTTGCTTTATATTTGATATACGTTGTGTGAGGGTTAATAGGTATCATTTTTAAGGTTCTAAGGATCCTAAGCTACCCTTATTCAAGGAAGGCAATAGGTATGAATGTCAAAAGGTGTCAAGATCGAAGCTGTCAGCCTATCACTTATAAAATTGGGGCTAGGTAGGTCAAGGTCATGATTAGTCTAGGTGATATATTGCCTCTTGAAATGGTATATTGGCACGCAGTCATTCTAGCCTATGTTCTGCCCGAAGCGTTGAGATATATAGAAGAGCTCCTGTCAACCAAAATTACTGCTAGGCCACAAAAAGCGTGCACACACCAATCGGGCTTTATACAGTCAATTTCAGTATTTTTCCAGGTTGATAGCTCCCCTTTCACCTCTTTCATACTTTCATTCTGATTCCAAATTTCCCTCCTATGTAGAAGATACGGACCGAATAGCGCTCTCGACGATAAGTCAGAAAGATCTATCAAAGCTTCCAAGAGAACTACTGGAAATTGACTAAGCACATACAAAGAAGTTTATACAGATATAAACCTATTCATTTGACGGCCGTGATAGCTGTAAATGGCTAGTTCTTGGAATAGAATCAATGACCTAATGTTGCGGAAGATCACATGGCTTTTCACACAGCGAAACACTGTATTATATATATCAAGGATCCGGCCTGACGGCTGTCATCCACAAGCCCAATAAATAGAATCTGTTGGGGTACCACATACTTACATGTTGGCTCTATCGTCTATATATTGTGCCCCAGCATGTAGTTAGTTCCTCCCCTTCCGTAGCGACCATGCTAGTGAGCTGGTGATTATTCAAGCCCTTTTAACCGCGATATAATCCTTAGTCGGGGCGTCTGTCGCTCGCTGCCCCCATTCTTTTGCCATAAAATCACTCATACCCGATTGCTGAGCTTGAGCGAGTGATGGTGTCTTTCTCAACATCAAGGCGATCTTGAATTTTACCTGGCTGAGCTGCCTGTCCAAACCCGAGTAAAAATCCGCACCGAGGCTTATCCTCATAACCCCGGAGTGGAGGACTACCCCACCATTGCTGTAGTGGTCGAAGGCAATGTCGTGAATAAAGCTTTCATTCTTCAAAACCCCGAGCAGTAAAGCGGCGGTGCAGATTTGTTCGTCGCTTCCATTCTTCTGATTAATGCGAATTGGCCCCCGCTCTTGTGTCCTTCACACCCTCTTACTATAGTATATCTAAGTTGGGAGATAGCACAAGCCTAGCCGATAACTACAATAGGTGGATATCTTGGGGCTGGAAAGTTGGCAAGTGTCCGAATGTTTGATTTGATTCGAATTCTGTCCAGCTCGACCCACTTCAGCCATTTGAACCGAGTTGAAGAGATGGAAAGCTCTCATATCTCCTGCTCACCTTGACTAATTAATTTCAAATCTATAGATCCACTGCACAATAAGGGAAGTAACTAACCCAGACGATGCTCTAACAAGAGGACATGACCCCGTTGGTTAGCATGTATACTTCTTCATGAACTGAATAATTACGGATTTAAAGCACAAATCAGAAGCTAATCCTTGAGGAAGGATCCTCAACCTAAAACTGGGCAAGGAGGACATACTTAGCCGTTTCCCTATTTGCAGTAGAGTCAGCCACATCTCAACATCAAATTGGATTCCTACATAAAAGAATAAAATTAAAAATAAATAAAAAAATAGTCTCTATCGGCAAGAGTAATAGACAAAAATCTAATACATAGTAGAACATTACTCCTTCCATAGGCCACCATGAGTAATTGAGTATGCCCGGATGTAGTTCGACATATTCAGTTGAAAAGGTGAATCCAATACATGAATTATGTTGCGAGACTCAATTCACCATAGTGACATAAGCCACGGAGCTTCGTAGGCGAACTGATGGGTAGACGATATGGATATATCCCGGTATCCTGTTTATCCTGTACCCAGTTCTTCAAGATTTAGCCTCATATACAGATTGCACCTATCAGTGTCTTCATCTCTGTCCCACTGATCATTTCTTGCCAGATCGACAAGCGTTCTCCCCTGGAACGTAATAGTTCCAGTACCCTTCAACTTTCACGACTCTGGCGTCACCTGTGATAATACCGTTACTGAAAAAACTTCCACCAATCAGAGCATGTTAGCTCAGGGGAAGAGCGCCGGGCTCATAACCCGGAGGTCCTTGGATCGAAACCAAGACATGCTATATATTTTTTTATCTTCTTAAAGACCTATCCAAGAGTATCATAGACTGAGAGAGATTAGACTATTAAAAATACAGAATCATGTTCAAAAGTCCAATACATAATTACTAGTAAAACCTTTGCGAAAAATCTACTTGCCAGGGTAGGCCTCAACTAGGCTATGCCCATGCAGTTGCTTATCACTAGGCTTGTGATTTATATAGCGCCCGTTGGGGGAGAAGGCTGCTATCTCATGCTCAGGGCTTGAAGGAATAAACAGTTAGCGGATCTGACAAGGGGGCTTTGGGCAGCTTGTTATACTAGGAACGACCGTATTTATTCATAGATCTTTAAGATACTATGGATCTTTGGAGGCTATCTCAAAGATACTTTCATACCTACAAAGCCCTCTGAGTGCTGAACCTAGAAAAGCTTACCAAAGCATTTCCAGGGGTGGATCTGGTGCATTACATATAGTAAAACTGGGGGTGGAACTGCCAGGACAAGTGCACGTCCTTTGCTCTCGGAAGCAGGTCAATTAAGAAGATGCTTTTACCCGAGTGACTTCCCATGACAAGCTTGTGCACCATGGTTGTTCTAGAGTGCGATATTGATTACTATATTACCAGGTTATTTGCTGGCGACCATAATCGAATCATAGCACTGTTCTGGAGTTGCTTCCACGAGAACCCAGCGTAAAAGCGAAGAGCCTGAATATTTACCCGACCTAGAGTCAAAATGCTATAGGGTTTTTCCAAGAACCTGTAGTTCTGTAATACTCTTGTCTAGTAGAAACGACTGACCATTTAATTGTATTCTTCCCTCCACGTTAACTCAAGCTAGAAAGTGGCAACACTCAGTAGATGCGGCTACTCAAACAATTCTCGTTCAAACACACGCCAAAACAGAGAGAGAGAGAGAGAGTCAGACAGATAGGCAAATAGAGAGGATAGGTCTGCAACAGAATGCTCCCAACCGCTCCTAAAATAACCAACAACAACACCCCTGATGAACTGTGACCACTCTTGTTGTATATCACAACCAGAAATCAATGCTGAAGTATAGGATCTTCGTAATTCTCAAAAAGCACGTCAGCGAGGGCCAAGACATCAACAGTCGCCGGGTCTGAGTTATCAATATCACGATCCAGGACTGCCATAAGTCCCGTGTTCCACATGTCGTTCACAAGTCTTCCCAAATGGACGCTCAAAGTAAAGACCATATGCCCTAATGTAAAAACCACAGCTGGTAGGGCAAGCAACTCGAAGGCTGCACCGACCCAAAATACAGCTCTAAACCCAATGGCATCCACAGTAATCTTACTGGTTTCCAACGAAAACAACGTAACAGATGCAGCCACGTTGTCTGCTACCTTGACCAGGCTCGACCCAAGGAGTTTTTGAAAGTGGATTTCTCGAAAGCGAAGGAGAATATCAACGGGGATGTTCACCCAACCACAATCCTTGTCCAAGTAAGCCCACGATGTGCTCTGGTGATTGGTAAGCTTATATCCTACAGCAGAAGACAAGGAGTTGGTAGGTGGTTCACAGAATGCAAAGTTGGTGGAATCGGCTGGGTTCACCCCTCGACAATCGTCCAGGCCTATCAGGTTCGCAGGACACATCCCTCGCGTCCGTTTCCAGCAAATTCGTCTCTCAATAGGGTGAGGGTGCACATGAGGGTTGTAGAATTCCTCGTAAAGCTCCCCATAGTCAGTTGACACGACATTGATCGATGGGTTTCCGGCGGAGACAGTAACGTCGTATGTTCTGACACATGGGGACAATATGCACTGTGTGAGCTTGTTGAGCTCCAAGACCTGAGTTGGATTGTGTATGCTGCCAAGGCCCTCGGGGACTTTGAAGTTGGCATGGGTCAGGACCAAATAAGGATTCCTGACACCTAGGTAGCTTTCGTGCCTGGAATGTCGTGCACTGGTAACCTCCTATATGATATCACTCGGGATAGAGATACGATACTGGCGCACCGGTGCTTGGGTGCCTGGGGCGGTTTCCACCTCTTCGACTTGATGTGAGATAGGGGCACTGCCTGACATTCCCTGGGAGAGATTGATATTGCACAGAATTGACTTGTTCTCAGTGCTATCGGTATCGACGTAGAAATCATTGCAGCCAGACAGAAACGCTGTAGCCGTAACATTGCCACATTTGTTTCACCAACCCGCAGAACCAAACAAGGGCCAAGTGCAATATCCCTAGGGGCATGTGGGATTCAGCCGAAATCCCTAGTCCCATGCTCCCAAAATGACGGATCGCGTGAATTCGAATTCAGTAAGTTCCGTGGGAAAAAGGGTGGCCTGCTTCACTGTTGGGGTAGCAGGTCTATCGCGAGGCCCGACGCCCAGTTGCATAAATGCAAGCATAAGATAGGCTATCGCCGCGGCGGGGAAGATAAGGAATCGTATTTCAGCCATCCCATGGGGAAAGTCCAAAGGCCCACAGCCTACAATGTCTAGCTGCCGTATACCCCGGAACACTCTGTATCTTCTTTCGAGTCTCATCAAGTCCAGACGAAGAAGCTTCCCGGTAGTGGTAGCGGCCAAAGAGGCTTGGCTTTCATGGTAAAAGATTGACGCAACAGTGTTCAAAGTAAGCACGAGGGGATACTGGGGCGATAGCTTCTTGTCGTAGAACCACTGGATACAGAGCATAGCAATAAAGAAAACGCACTAGCAGTAATCCAGTAGCACTCCCAAAACCACAAAGGGTGGTTGCTCCAGCTTGGTTGTTTGCGGCTTGGTATCCTTTCATGAAGCTCCACGGGCTTGGAGATCGATTTAAGACCAGGTTCTTGACCCTCGATTTCGGTGTCGTTGGCATAGGTGGGCATCTCTTTCGAATCCATATTGGTACGATATATAGGGATAATAACTTGAAGACTTTGACAATAGAAAGAAATGATATTTAGGCTTTAAGTGCTCTTCACATGAGGTAGATTGGTCAGTAGTGAAGGAATGACTGGATAGGGTACGACATGAAGCCAGACTTCGTGAGGTGCTTCCTCCATTGTATGTTTAAATGTCAGTTGGAAAAGGAGATAAGAACTTACCGCGGCGTAGATAACAGGTATGTAGTAGTAGTAGTCAGCATAGTCTGACCTATGCCAATGGAAAACGAGATAATGGGATAGGGGCGGCCGATGGCAGGTTGTATATCCTCTTTCCATGAAGCTCTGGTTGTCTCAGAGAGAAAAAGGTCATGGTTGTATTGCCTTTTCTTCGCGGGATGAATGCCTGAAGCACCTATACGAGACATTGACAAAGCCGGCCAGCCTCGACTGTTTCTCAGGCCGCCACCATTCTGGTACCCGACAATGTACGCAAGTAGGGTTGCCAGCATTCGTTTCGAAGTATTCAGGTAGAAGTTTATAGATAGATGTGAAGAGAAAGAGAGAGGGGTACAAGCTTAGTTGCTTGAGATCTTGAAGTGGTAGAGGTTGTTTTTTAGGAGACTCAACCGAAGTATGGATGTGCTCTGGTCATGCTCAGCTAGTCTGGACCACAGTCATCATGCGCGATTTGGTGAGGGTTCACAGATGTTAAACTTGGCACACAAAGCAGACCCCAGAGATTTCAGATGGAATAGCAATTTGTTCTCTCATTCAATATTCATACCATTTCCCATCAAACTCTAAGGCGAGACACCAACGTACTGTTCCGGAATGGGCCGTTTTGGCTCTTGAAACAACAGGCAACATGCGACTCTCGACAACGGCGGGTCAGGAACCAGTCCTCAACAGCTGTCTATTCTAAAAGTTGACAGTTTGTGTGCAGGGACAGCATCAGTCATGTGGTGGTTTCCATGCGGTCAAAGCAAGCAACAGCATGCAGTAGTGCAGGCACCCCCTGGTAAAATGAACACGTGGAGCTGTCCGAAATAAAATCCACGCAAAGAAGGTGAAAAGAGCCTAAATTAAAGACTCATCGTGTGGTACAAAGGATATATCATGGCATAAATGGTGGGAATTGCAAAGGGGCCAAGGCAGTGGGCGTGTTTTGCAATAATAGGCTCGTATGCCATCTCTACGGGCTTGTCCAATTGTCTATCTAGAAGTACATCGCAAAATAGGTACCAGTATGAGCAGGCACAATACAGGTTTACCCTCTGTACCGGACCGCACGCTCTGCAGTATAATATGTGGAGCTCAAATTGCTGGGTCCCATGTAGGAAGGGGAAGGCGAGAACAAGAGGTCAGGAAAAAGTGGACTAGAGGGAGACGCGAAAGATTTATCACAGTGCCATCTGCAGAGCTGGAACAGACAGATTTCAGAACGTTGCCCCATTTGTGGACGATTTTTTACCCGACAAATTAGTTGGCTGCTCGCTCCATCCTAAGCCACTTCTTGCCGCCGATCGACTTAGGGGATAAGTGCACCGCGCAACCCATATAGGTATTCTTACACTGTACCTATCAATCCCGGAAAAGCTCGTATTAGTGTGGAGGGCACGAACCCAAATCGTTGGTTACGCCAGGTTTCATATGGCAAATCTGTTGGGGTCAGACCGTCAGACGGAACAGGGAGACAGGCAAGCGAATCGGATATTCCATCCATGCCCACTGCTGACTGCTCCTTGGCCGCGTGATTGGCCTAGCTATCATTGAACAGAATCTGCGAGCATTTGCTCAGGCTATCAAGGTATTTTGGAAAGCAAATAGCAGAGATTGGCCGATAAAAAGATTGACTCATTATTCGGATGATAACGGCTGCTTTGAGGAATGTTTACACTGGTTCAGACCACAACATACAGAGAAAGGTTTAATATCAATGTACGCACCATTTCAGCTTCACATTCCAGAGAGTCCATTGAGAATTCCCGACCTACAAGGCTTACTTGTACAAGTTACGCTACCACAGGATAGCAATGCTGGTCTACGAGGAAGATGGCATAACGATCCCCTCGATATTGCAGGGACCATAGTTGACACACCTTACCAGAGCCATCCTTTCTGCTGGGAGAGAGTTGAGGATTTACGTAATCTTTTGGAAGCCTTTCGGTTGAAGTTTCCCGATACATACTGGAGGACGCGATGCATCACTCATCTAGTGTTGTTTGAGGTGGATGACCTCATTAAGGCAGGATGTATAGTGGTCTGGGAGATCCTCTGTCTTGGGATAGAGGAGCTGCTATTGAAAGATGATTGGTACTGCAAGAGTGGATTGAAAACTCGGGGTCGGATTTTCAAATACTTGAGGGGCATCAAAGAGTAGTTTCTGGAAATGGTGAAAAAGGGCAATGGCGATGGTCAGTGATGTAGACCTCTAGCAGATAGTTTACTGAAACATGTTACATTTCAAATTGAGTTCTTTATTCTTAATATTATGCTTCAATTCATCAAGTTGTTCTTAAGCTTATCGTTCCCATGACTAAACCCCCAATTCATTACAAACGTTGCTGCGTTACGAGCCCTTGTTTTGTTCAGATCCCCCTTTTGTAGCTTATGCACCTACTTATCCTCGTTTTTGGTGTCTATTAGTGCCTTCAGGAACCCACGAGGCCTTTTCGCAAGCGTTTTGTATTGCCCACTCTCAACAACGTAGCCTTGCTCCAAGACAGCGACGCTATCCGCAATCTCCATCATCTCCCTTGCATGGGTAATGATAATCACCATTAGTCCTTGCTGGGACGTAACCAGCTCCTGCACAGTATTTCGAATGATTTCTGCGCTGGCCGGATCAAGGCTTGATGTGGCTTCGTCCAAGATTAAAATCTGGGGGCGTCGGACAAGCGCTCGCGCAATGACCAATCGTTGCGCTTGTCCGCCAGATAGCCCAACACCTCCATCTCCAATGATGGTAGAGTAGCCCTCCGGCAATGATGAGATAAAATCGTCGATCCCGGCTGCCTTTGCCGCATCACTTACGTTACCTGGGGCGCGAAGAGGTGACCCTTCTTCTAGCCCGTAGCTGATGTTGGCTTCGATGGTGCCTGGGAATATCGTAGGTTGCTGCGAGACGATTGCTACAAGAGAGCGAAGTGTTGGTGTGTGCAGTTCCCGGATATCAACCTCTCCAAATGAGATAGCCGGTATACTATTTTCGGACGGAGGTGTTTCGTACAGAGATAGCAGCAATGATGCTATGGTTGACTTCCCCGAGCCAGAAGGCCCCACGATTGCTGTACATGAGTTCTCGGGGATAGTGAAAGAAATATTTCTTAAAACTGGCGCGTTTGGTCGGGACGAATATTGGAAGTTTAGCCCGGTGATTTTCACGGGGGCTGGCTTTAGGATGCGCTGGGTTCCGAGATGCTCGTGCGAAGCACCCTTAGAGAGATTCGCAAGTCGTAGGAGCCGGGATCCTTTATATCGCGATGTGCTGATTTGCGGAACTAGTGAATTTGAAAGTTAGCGGATTCTATCAAGCATATGTGCAGAATACTAACTCCAAGAAAGCACTACGCTTGCGTATCCAATACTGAACAACAACATCGAGCACACAGTCATGATTTCCTCAACTGTGAATTCGGGAATGGATAACAGGAGTCCCCCGTAATAGAAAATCAATGCTGCATTTCAACGTTAGCATCCGTAGAACGCTATATATGTTTTGTTACCTACCGCTCACGAAGATAATGATAGACTCCACCAGGCCGAACAGAAAACCCGTATAAAACGCTCTCCTGAGCCCCGTTGTGAGACCTTTTAATACGGCCTTCATATGTTTGCTGTTAAAGAATGGTTCGAGGGTCAAGGCTCGTACAGTGCGTATCTCCGAGAATGTTTCAACAAATATCTCCGATGCCGCACTCCTGGTCTCGCTGCAGCGCGTATCCCACAGTCCAGTAGCTCCCTCAAATCCTCTAGTGATTGCATATATAACGGGACCGCAACCAATCGTAACCAGGGTCAGTTTCCAACAAACTGCCAGGCTCCATACAGTAGCTATCACAGATATTGAAGCTGCAACCAAGGCGTAGCCGCCAAAGCGGCCCAGTATATCTCGCATCTCTTCTCCATCTCTAGTCAGACGTGTAGTAAGCTGTGATGGGCTATTCACCTCCTCCTCAAACCATTCCCGAGGTTGGTCTAGAACTCGGCGAAATGCTCTTTTCCGAAGACAATCCACCCATGCCTGGCCACATACACTCAGAAGATAGTGCATGAAGAATGATACAACCCCGTCACATATTGAAACACCTAGAGCAATAAGAGTCCATATTAAGGCGCTTGAATTTAGGTCAAAGAAAGTTCCTTGCAATCTTGCCAGACAATAAGAGAACACAGGAATGCAACTTGCATGGCATAGAGTAAATAAGCACCCAAGAAGTAGGGAAATCTGTTGTCTGATAGCCAAATTTGGTATTATTGTGAGCACTATCTGATACAGAGACATCGTCTCGGAATGTTTCGACATGCGGTCCTCGTTTCTGTTGCTTCGTTCGAGTGTTTTTTCCTCATCGAGCGGTGACTCGGGTCCCGAGCTCAGATATTTAGACGCACGCCCACTCCTGCCAGAAGGCTTCTCCCACGAACTTACTAAAGTAGCCTCCGAGAGCATGCTATAAGCTTGTCGTGAATATGGTAAAGTGTGGCCATCTTCGTCTTCAGCAGCAGAGTCGTCCCGTATATTACTCGAAGGAAAAAGCCTTTCATTTGCTGGGATTTTCTCAAGCTCAAACCTGTAACCAGCTTGTACAACCAACCCTTGATCCAGGATATAAGTAAAATCATTGTCCAAGATGTGAGACATATCGTGAGTAATGATAATCGTTGTCTTTCCTTTACGCCAGTCCCGGATTGCTCGGATCACCTCGGTACGATTCTTCCCATCTAGAGCGCTTGTCGGCTCGTCCAGGATCAAAACTGGAGCATCCCTCAGTCTAGCTCTCGCGATTGCCGCTCTTTGTCTCTGACCCCCACTCAAAAGATTACCGCCATAACCGACACGAGTGTCGATACCATTTGGCATATGGTCGATGACACTTTGTAACATTGCCAGATCGATAGAAGCCTGAACGTCTTCCTTTCGAATCTGATCATATTCACACCTTCCGAAGGCAACATTCATGAAGATTGATTCATTGAAGAGGATGCTTCGTTGTTCCACCAGGGTGATATTTTTCCGGATCCAGCTTTTGCTTAAACTACCTATGGGCATGCCGTCGATTAATATCTCGCCTGAGGTTGGCGAGTACACCAGGGAAAGTAGCTGGCCCAGTGTGCTTTTCCCAGAGCCGCTTTTTCCGATGACAAAAGTTGTCTCGCCTGCCGGGAAGAAGAAGCTTGCCGAATCTAAGCTCAGCCTATCTGGTTGTGATGAATATACGAAGGATAGCTAGACCAATGTGATGTTAGAGTCCGCTGAATACCGCCTCCTGCTTCCATTAAGACTCACATTGGTCACTTCGATTTTACCTTCGCAATGGCGTGGAAAGATTGTTCCTTTCGATTCCTCCGAGTCATCGTCTCCACCCTGCTTGTTGAGCGTGTTCTCTAATGCAGTAGCTGAAACCGCGCCTTTGCCTAGTACAATGGCTTGCGTCATTATGAATTCGATGGACTGCGCTGCGTTCAAGCAAGCCCAGAATGTCCTCAGGACGTCTCCAGCTGAGAGTCGTCCGGATCTTGCCAACATGCTGCCGTACCAGAAACCCATTACAAACATTCCGTATGTCATCAACCGAATGAGCGCTATCTGAAGAGCATTCAATCGTGCTTGCTTGGAGTACTGTAGTGCAGCTTTATCAATCCTGCTCGAGAAATTTTGAAGTTCAAAGGCTTGCCCATTGAGGCACTTCACCGTATCAATCGAGCCTGTAGCGCTGCTGATAACCTTCGACGCGCTTGCCAGTTCAGCCTGCTGTGCTTCAATGTTAGACGTCATCTTGGACGAGACAAAGGAAGCCATGGCGGAGAAGACGGGGATCCCTGATAAGGTGACTAGGGAAAGGTTCCACGAGGTATAGAATGCCAGAGCCAGCGAGGCGATGGCTCGAAAAGAATACTGTAATAGCAGCCCTAGGGGTTGCGCAGTCGCTTTCTCCAGTTCATTGACTTGACTGTAAGATGTTAGACGAGAACAACAGGAATTTTAGTTTACGACTGACGATTGGAGACAGGATAAGAAGGTTCGGGTTCCATCTTGCTGTCCTTCAAACCATTCCTGGTTTTTCTCTTGGAGCCCCTCGAAGAGTTTTCCGCGTGCGTTGGCGGCTTGTAGTTCCCCAAAGATCAAAAACAGAATGAAATATAGACTACTGCATAACCAACTATAGATACCCAAGCATGCTAGCTTTATACAGCTGCTTTTTGCCTGCTGTATGAGCTCCTGGCCAGAGATTCGACCGCCCCCAAATAATGCATATGAGTTGAATACCTCTCCAAGGAGTATAGCTAAGCCTGGCGAGCTAAGACTAGCCAAGACTGCGAAGAAAATGGCAAAGCAAAAAGTTGGAATATGATTTCTGGTGGTGAAGCTAAAGAGTGCCAGCCAACTCGAGTGCCAGCTTAAGTGGCGTTTGATTTTGACCAAGATACTTGTCATATTGAGTTTGTATATCATACCATGATTTGACTAGGATTCTTCAGCATTTCTGAATCGGATAAATGACCTTTGAAGGAAGAGGATGGTGGTATTGCTTCACAGGTAGTAAATGCAGACTGAGGGGCATGGACTGAGGGGTACGAGTCACGCAGGAGATAAGGAAGCCATGTGCAGCGATCTAGAGTCATTGTGATGAACATTTTCTTTTGTTTTGGTGTCCGGACTTGGTGTAAGTTGTGTGAGGAGAATGGCTGTATGTAGATTAATGGTATGTGCTACCATTGTTCGTTGGGTTGGCTCCGCATCATCAATGGCCCCGTGCCCACTCAATCCGCCATTGTACCATTTGATCCAAATTACCTAAACAACCTCTTTCACAATTCGTTTCAGATGGTATTGTATGTACAAAATTTTGCTTCTAGAAAATATTCTATAAAAGTCATTTTCAGTCGAGGGCAGCCATCTAGAGGATGTCAAGGCCAATCTGAACAGCGCTCCGGCTGGAAATGTCCAGAAGCGGTGCGAAAGTCTACGGCATGAGTAATACCTAGCTAGTACTTCACAGAACATTCACTGACCCATGGATGTTTGGCGGAAGTCAGCCACTGCTGGTGGTCCGAGTTTCCCTTGACCAGTAACACTTCGTGGTGTTTAGAGAACAAAGAGGCATTGACGCTAGGCTTACGAGCTAGACTT
This sequence comes from Aspergillus leporis, assembly GCA_009176345.1. Lineage (NCBI taxonomy): Eukaryota > Fungi > Ascomycota > Eurotiomycetes > Eurotiales > Aspergillaceae > Aspergillus > Aspergillus leporis. Next base: position 237,522 of record ML732159.1, on the reverse strand, counting down.
CTCCTCGGGGTGGGCCCGCTCATAGATCCAGTCATTCAGACCAGCGCGATTTCTGCGATTGTCAGGTTTACCCTCAATCCTACCCAAGGTTGTATGTGTGTGCTCACCTGGCGATTTCGACGGCGTAGAACTGCATGCGCACGGCTGTTTCTTTGTTAGTTTCGCTTTGCCAAGCGATGCGCTGATTACTGAAATGGGGGAAAAAACCCACCGAAAATAGTAGTCTCCTGCTCATATTCAAACTTGGGGTTCGAGCGCAGCATAGTGCCGAAGTTGAAGTCGCTAATGGTCTTCTCGTACTGGTTCATCCAGTTCCGCCACTTCTCCTTGCCCGCCTTGCTCTTCATATCGTCCTCATTGAGGGTCGCGGCCGGGTCGAAATCGGGGAATTCTTTCATAAAGCTCTCGTAGATCTCGTCGTCCATTCTCGTCAACCGAAGCTTTGAGCCTCTAACCTTCTCGAGAATCGACCAATAGGTCATCAGATGTTCGACGGCTGTAGGGCGTGAGCATAATAGGCGAGGATCAAACGACGGGTCCACAACATACCCTTCACTGCGAACTGCTTCTCCATCTACAAAAGAGTGTCAGTATCCGATCTCCAACCCCTAGTGACTCTAGACGCAAGGTAACGTACATCCTCAAAGTTCTCCGCCGTCTCGGGATCAAATGGCTTCGACATTTTGGGCGACTGTAATCGGAATACCAATCAATATAATATGAATCTATATGCTAATAAAAAAGAAGGAAAGACGTGCGATCTTTCGCGTATCAGTGATGTTTCTGTGGAGATGCGTTGAGTTTAAGAGACAGATTTAATTGCCCCGCGATTTCAATCAATCTTTTTCTGCCGGCGGAGATAAATTTTCGTGCCGCCGCAACTTCCCTTTATCGGTACGTCATCCCACCTCCTGCTACTATTTTATGTACATTATTTTCGACGAAGATTTTCCAACTTGCGAGAAGCTTCCAGATCTTCTTTTGTAGGCTAGAGTCATCATGTCTTCGATATGTAATCAATGTTCTCTTGTGTTGTAAATGATGATAGCGTCGACTGATACTATCAAATAACTAACTAACGTGCTTCTAAGACCTTAGTAATCAATCTAATCATGTGAGTAGTTAACATAAACCTAAAGAGACCTAACACCAATATCTCACAAGTTTTACATCCTCCCACTATTGCTGGAGTAGGCGTGCATCTATATCCTTGCAAGTGCCTATTGAACTCTCGACATTTAATAATCCCGAATACCACTGCGGAGCACCCTTTTATTGAGAAGAGTTCTATCCTACACCACAGAGCTAAAGCCTGCGCCGCGACAACCAATGTATCACAGCCAAGCCACTAAACCTATGCATACTTAGCGCGTTTAGGGACTAAAAAGGGATGGGTCTCGGCCATCTTGATAGAGGCAGCTCCTTCCTACACTAGCAATGTATGCTCTTTACTCCAGTTCTGGTGCAATGTCATCTCGTCACGATTATATTGGACATAGCAAAGACTTACAACTGTTGATTACACCAAACCCACATATTCAGCTTAAAAATAGTAAAAGGTATTACTCAACTTACTATCAAGTGTGACCATGGATAATCTCCTTCCTCAAGCCATATCACTTAATCATATGCAAGGTAATTGTGGGCTGATGAGAGATTGGCTCCGGCGTAGACCACGCAGATAGCCCTCTTGAAACATCCAAGCCTCACGTTGCACAATGCCGCGAAGGGTGCGCAAGAAAGTTCAGCCCAGTAGTAAGCTTGACTACAGAACGGATCTTGGGAAATAAACGTTTCTACCAAGCTTTAACCCGTAGTAAGGTTTGATTAAGGACTACTGCTTTCAATCATAGGAAAGCTGGATTGTTCATCTCTGTCCTAACTAGGAGGGAAAAGCAATAGGAGAAGAAAGAGAAGAAAAAGAAAAAAAGATGTAGCAGGTTAAGAAGAGAAGTGAACTGCACCAGCGTACCCATTTTCCCGCATCCTTCCATACATTTATGTGACATTCCCGGCTAATCGAAATAAATGTCTCTACATTAGCGCCGTATATGCTTAACACATGCTACCATGTACAGTTAAACCCCCTGACTTCATCAAATCCGCATCAGACTTTCCGCCCCGGTCATCAGTCGGAGTCTACCAAAGACATAGAGTCGAGAAGCTCCTCCACCGCTGTCTCCCCTGCCTTAGCAGCCAGGTCTCGTGCTGTCTGTCCACTGTCGTCTTTGTCGTCCGCTGAGGCTCCGTGCCCGAGGAGGAAATATACATCGTTCTTAAGCCCAGCTTTGGCTGCCATATGAAGTGCAGTCTGCCCAAACATATCTCTAGCAAAAACGTCGGCATGCCTTTTCACCAGGAGTCTCATTCCATGACCTTTGGTGGACACTGATTTATGCAGAGCCGTTCGCCCGTAGTCATCTTGCAGGTCAACATCCGCCCCATTTTGGATCAGAAAGTCCAGCATCTTTCGATCACCTCGCTCTGCAGCCTTATGCAAAGGAGTTTCCCCGGAGTAATTTGTGACATTTATCTCCATAGCGCTTTCCAGAAGCAGGGCTACCATATTTCTGCGAATACCTGATGCTGCAATATGAAGTGGAGTGTCGCCAAGATCGTCTTGTGCGTCAGCATCCGCGCCATTCGACAGCAGTATTTCTGCTATACTGTCATGCCCATTGCGTACAGCTTGATGTAGGGGTGTTTTGCCGTCCTTGTCCGGCTCGTTCACTTCGGCACCCATATGCAGAAGAAGATTAGTTAGTTCTGCATCTCCATCCCTCGCCGCTATGTGTAAGCTTGTCTGACCGGAACTATCCTTCACATTGATATCGGCCCCTTTCTTTAGCAAAAGCAGCAACATCTTCATCATCCCGCGTTTGCTTCTATCATACATGACTAAAGCGAGCAGCAATGGCAGTCCAAGCCCTCCAGAAGGTGAGTTCTTATTCGCCCCCTTCCTCACCAAGTATCTGACCACGTCAATATGTCCCTGCCGTGCAGCCTGATACAGAGGCGTGCCATGTGGCCCTTGTGCATCTTCATGGACAGGAGGGTGCGCCTCCATGTTGGCGCCTTGTCGCACCAGCAGTTGCACGACAGGCAAGTGTCCGTTCCGGGCAGCCCACCACAAGGGTGTCCGGCCACCATCATCTGCATCATCGACACTGACTCTTCCAGAGCCGACGAGCAATATGACAACCTCAGCATGGCCTTTCTCCGCAGCCCATAATAACGGCGTCCGGCCATTTGCGTCCTTAATCCCAGGATCCGCATTCCCCTTGAGCAGCAGCGCCGTTATCGTAGGTTTTCCTTTCTCGACGGCCCAATACAGTGGCGTATGACCATTTAAGTCAGGAATGTCGGAATTGACATCGCTGCGCGCCAGGAGTTGACTCACAACTCCTTCATGCCCGTTCTTGACTGCCCAGCAAAGAGGAGTCTGGCCGAGCTTCGTGTCTCTCGCGTTAACATCAATACCTCCATTTGCCATCAAAAGCTGAACTACTTTTTCATGGCCTTCCTCTGCCGCCCATGAAAGCGCGTTTCGACCATGTTCGTCCTTGCAGTCTAGGGCCACGCCAGGGGTGCCGAGCAGAAGTTGCACGATAGACTCATACCCTTTGCTAGCGGCAAGGAAAAGCGCGATCTCAAATTTGCTCTTGGGCCCGGGCGCAGGCGGATCTGCAATTCCGTTCTCCATATCATAAAGAACGAATAGAAATGGAAAAATAGTGTTTAAAGAATATTTCTAGCCCATCAGGTGAAAACAAACAACTTCTAGATCAGGTATGGTCGTAGAAGGATGCCAGAAGTTTATGTCATTTACGCAACACACGGGAAGAGTTGTGGATCAAATATCGGGCACTTTTTCTTCGACGGCATTTTTTGTGAGCATGCGGAGGGGCAGAAAATTGTGGGATTGTGAGTGTTTATTGCTTCAGGTACACAGAGAATATCCCCTCCGCCACGTGGGTTGCTTTCACTGGTCCCTCCAGGGTGTCCACTCGAGACGAATTCTCCTGACTTGTCGGGTCTTGCTTGGTGGGCTCATCCCCGAACTGTTCGTATGATGTGCATGGGATGCTAGCCTTTACTAGTTTGGGTTTTTTTGGGTCTTTTGGAAGTGCGGAGACAATCGAAACCCTTGCTCTAGTTTTCCGGTCTTGTATACAATTATCTTTTTGCCCGATTCGTGCCCGAAGTCAAGTGAAAGATGGTTCCACTGGGCGGTTCTGCTTCCACTTTGCCTAGCATCCATGGGTGGAAGGCATTACACTATCTCTGAATTGGCAGTAGGTTGTTTATGTTCAAGGAATTTTACTAGGTACTTATGCGTTTTTTGTTGACCCACGGAATATCGCGACGTCAATTTCTATCGCTAACGGCCTAAATTAATACCTTACGCTACTGCTTCTCAGCAGTTTGGTATAATTATCTAAGACAGATGTGAAGCTTCAATGGTACTAGTTTCAACCCTCTGACACTATACCGATTGCGATGCAGCTCAGATTCAACTTATGCATTAGAGCTTACTATTATAATACACCATAAGGGGATTAAAGTTTCGGACGCAGGCATTAAACCTAAGAACTATTAATACAACACACGAATGCAAATTGATTAATCACTATCATCAGAGTCAGGTAGTTCTTCCAACCTTCCCTCGTGGAGAGCCTGTGTGACGGGGTTCTCCACCTTGAGGATACCATTGGCTTTGGCCCTGTCCAGAGGTTAGCGGTAGTCAGCATGGGCGGTAGAGTAGAAGCATACCTTTCAAAAAGCACAAACAGTCGCTCTGCTTCTCTTTCTTTCTCTTCTTGTGACATGGGCGGGCCTGTATCCTGCTTCTCTGCGTCCCATCTCTGGCCAGTTATTGGGTTGATCTCAGAGTCATACCCTTCCACCGCGAATGCCTCTCCTGCCGTTTTAGGAATCTCCATGCCCCGGGTTGCAAGTAGACCTGCAGCAAACCCGTATCCAATGTTCTTCGTAAGGTTTTCTGCATTCTTCCCAGAGAGCACAAACATGAGCTCCGAGATGGCGGTTTTCAAATTAGCGTATGGTGCAGTGGAGAGCTTCAATAATTTAGAAGAAAGCGTGTCTGACTGTCCAATAGGCTGGCTCCTGTCATTATCCTCTGGCAAGAGAAGCCATTCCATATACTTGCGAGGGCCATCTGGTGCCAATTCGTATATGGTAATGAGCGCGTGAAGAAGCGGAATGGCTTTGGTCTCAAGCTCCTTAGGTGTGTACGATGACGTGGCCTGGTCTAGGATATTGATCAATTTATCAACATTGCAGTTTTGATTGAACGTTGGGAACAGTGGGCTGCTATCGAATGGTTTGCCTTTCTTGTTTTCCAGGTCAAGAGTCGATAGGCAGTTGAGGAGATAGCTGAGTAGGCCATCCAATGGCTTCGCGGGAATGTCAATTCGGGTGATCATCTTGAATATATGGGGAATTGAAGGCGCAAATGCTGCAGACAGATCAAAGAGCTTCGATACGTTGAAGATGAGTTTCAAAGTATCAATAAGAGCCAGCTCGTCAATTTGCGATAAAGGCTTCTTTCCTGATTTCGGAAACTGTTTTGCATGTCGGGTAATTTGCTATAGAACTAGTTAATGATGAACAAGTGATCAAGGTGACAGATGATCCTTTACATAGTTAACATTATCGCCCAATGCATGCTTATTCACAAGATCATCGAAATCCATGGTCGTATCATATGTAGATAAGAATAATATCCGGCTGATGACCATTTCATCCTCCGAGGAATCGCACTGAGCCAGTCAGCTTCCGTAAATTCGCCTCCACGGAAAACATACCTTGAGCTTCTCTGCTAGCTTACCGCCATGGCCAGTGTCTACAAACAGCTGACGCATTTCCGGCTCCAACAAAAGCGCATTTGCAACACAACGCAAGGCAGCTCGGCGAATGTCTACTGATTCTCCATCGACACCGTACTTTGCTAAAATTTCCATTCCCTAAGTTACTGTTAATGAAATATTTCCTTCTTAAGCACATAAAACGACACATGCCTTTTTCGAATAGATAGGGCCCGCATCGGCCGGATTTGTGCCATGTTGTCTCAACTGTAGAAGCGTTTGGACTTTTTCTGCAGCGGAGTTAGGTAAGTTGGATGTGCTATGCAATCACATTAATACTTACGAGCCTTGCTAAGTGCTTTATCCTTCAGATCTTTGTCTAAAGAGCTCAGCAATTGAGTAACTTGCTGCAGCTTCTCTAACAATAAACACAGAGTCGTTAACATATTGTTCTGGGATTCATGTCACACCGGCTTGTACATACCAGCACCTCGAAGAGCCTGGAACTCCATTTTTCACTTTGTCTAATGCCTCAGAAGGTATAGCGAGGCCTGCAGTAGTGGTTAAGTGAGTTCTCAGCCTGTGTAACGATCATCAAGTTACCACCTACGTATCTGCAGTCACAGTTCACTTGTAAGCGGGTTTGTCGGCCTATTCAAGCAAAAAGAAATAATAGTACAATGTACGATCGAGGGTTCATGACAAGTTGAAGACTGGAGCAAGGATTAAGATTTCACCGTGGTGAATCTGACTTAAGAGCTACTTTGCAGATCGACAGACCAGAATAGGCGGGCAGCTCAACCCCACCGACGTTCATTCAATCATGATTAGCCGCTTTCTCCGCAAAGACGGCAATGGCGTTTCTTCATATGCATGTTGGTACAAGTGTACAAGTAGAAGGAAAAGGAGCACTACTTGGTAGGGATTCTAATTTATTCCTTTTTGAGGAGGAAACTACAATTCTCCTCATTTCAAACCATCTTTTATATACACATACCTGCCCTATGCGATGCTCAATTGGGTTAAGGTTGCTTTTGCTGGGTCCGGCTACGGCTTTTACTAATCGCATTGAATTGCTGCCTTGACACCCGATCGATCCTGGTGCGCGGCCTTACTGCCCCAGGCACCACACAGCGCGCCATTGCCACTTTACGCGTGAAAGTACGCCACAGGCGCGATCCCGGGCTGGGGTCGCGTCTTTTTGACTTCCGAGTCTTGGCGCGGCCTTAGGAGATATCGTCTGCTCCATTAAGGGTGTCTTCAATTGCTTCCAGATCGCCGCAGAAAGGAAAGGCTTCAACCTGGGCGATGGACATTGTGGTCTGAGTTCACTACTGCCCTGCATCGCAATGTTCCTTGTCCTCCTGCCCTTCCCATCCTTGTCCTTCCTGTCGTTCAACGTTTTAAAACATGGTGGAGGTTCTCGGTCCTTTGTCTGCTCGTCCGCCAACTCCACCCAGGACGTCGTCTCGTTTACTACCTGAGAAAGATCGAGCAGCAGATTCTCCGGTCCCCGTACAGACCCCTAGCAACTCACCGTTTCCGAAAAATGCTCCCAATGGCGCCACTTCCAGTCGAAAGTCCAAGCGAGTGAATTTCTCACCATGGCCGAACACATTTACAAACTCTACCGCAAACTCGAAATTGGATTTGAAAGCTCTACCTCCTTCGAATGAATGCAAACCTACCAAATCAATCCTCAAGACGACCAGCTCTCCAGCTCCCGTCAACTCGCCTCATTTAACAACTCACACTCCGGAATCTTTCGCAATGCTGCTAGAGTCGATTACGCGGCAGCTAGCCGGTGAATCGACTAGTTCAAGGCAAGATGCCTATATGCAATTCTTTGGGGCATTAAGGGCATACGGAAGACTTCCTGGAGGACAAGAAATTGCGGACAAGCTCTGTCTAGTCACTCAATATATCCAACGGGATTTGACTTGTGACCTGGGAACCGGTGGGCCCGTTATGACCAACCTTGTCATTCAGGCTCTAAAGCTCTCCACGGCTCTAGTATGGCAGACGGAACTATGTGACCAGCTGCCGGATGATTTCAAGATTTTTCTCGTTGACCACTCAATAAATAGTCTGCAAGATGGCAAACTGCCTAAGTCCGTGGCGACCCATTACATGTCGATTTTGTCAACGCAGGATTTTCATGCAAAGATAATGACCAACTCCAGACTAACTCGTTTGCTTACCGTATTGCATCATATCACCAATCGGGTAAATGGGAGCGCAATTGTCTCGCAACGGTTGGGTATATACCAACGTATTCTCGGCCAAAACAAGTCAGTATTCGTCTCTCAAACAGCGCTATGGATGGAGCATCTCATTTCGGGCTTGCTTCACCACATAAAAGATGTCCGAATAAAGGCCATCCACCTCAGCATTCAAATTTCTACAACGTTCGGCCCAAATCCCATCCTATCAAAGAATATTCGAGATGTCTTCGACCGCTCCCTCGGTAAGGAAAGAAAACTGGTGCAGGAAGTTAGTGAGCGAATGACACGGATGATGACAACAGCGGAAAGTGGCGTTCACGTACCCCAAATTTGGATTTCCGTTATCTTACTTCTAAGGAATAAGAGATTGACTGTCGACCATTGGGAGCACCTGAAGGAATTCACTACTCCACTACAAAAGTGTTTTAACTGCAGTGATGGGTCGACCAGAGTGCAATCGATTGTTGCGTGGAACCGCTTTGTTCGCGTCATCGGCCCAAGCGAGGCAACAAATCCCGCTGTGTTAAAGTTATTAATCAGAGCAATTCTCTCCCAACTTGAACGGAGGAGCCAAAACAAGCTTGGATCACAGCCCAACCAATTGGCATTATCCAGCTACTATAATCTACTGTATTATGCCTTTCGCCCGTCTGCATCTTACCAGCATCTGGATGTTGTCTGGGAGGAGTACATTGTTGCACCTTCCTCGACCATATGTCCTTCAGTTCCGGGCTTAAGCGACAAGGTTGCCCAGGTGTTATCCAGTATGCTGTGGAGCTACCAGGCGAAAGTATGGTATGAGAACAAAGCCAACGAAAGTAATCGGCTTCTTCCGGAAGAGCTACCTCTGCTTGATTGCAGATGGGTGCGGTCCCGGATTACGGCCGTGCTGAAGGTGTTTGAGAACATATTCAGATCATCAACGTGGTGTGATAACATCGAACTATCAAGCATCGCCGATGCCTGGGTCAGTCTTTCTAGGGCCCTGTCATATGCTTCTAGCAAAGAGATTACCCCCTCTTCGGAATCAATGCAAGCAGTAGCCCAAGTACTTGGGCTGCTTCAGCGCCTTTGGAAAGTCGGACCTTCTTCTATCAACGCTGAAGAAGACAGTTCCATGGATAAATTCTATGATCGTTTTGGGTACCTGTCGACGACCATGATCTCCTCACTTGGAAACATTCCATTTACTGAGAAACTCCTCCTGAAAACGGCTGATGAGAGGTTTCAAGCTGCCAATACGCCAACGCATCGGCCTTCGAGGGTCAACATGAGCATCGATAGCCCTATCCTGCATTTGCTTCGAGTTGTGAACGATGTAGCTGGGGTCCTAGAACCAACTGCTTCCTACTTGCGCCTAATCAACGAAACCCTTGGTGCTGCGTGTAAGGGCAGAATGTCTAGGGGTTCGCGCTTAGAACTCCTTAGGCAATGCGCAGATCTGTATCCGAACGAAACCGGGCTTACTCTTAGCATTCATAACTTCGGCCAGGTAGTTTGGAAATCAACAGCAAAACTGGCTGCGGATTCTTTATGTTCTTACCCTATAGAGTCCGCTCGTGAACGTGATGGATCTGTTTCGCGCGACTATGAGAATGCTGTCAAAATCCTCTCTACGGGGTTGAAATTTTCCGGCACCATCCAGGAGTGGAATCAGCTTTTGGACTCATTTGTTCGCGTTGTGAGAAATGAGAAAGGTGACCAGGAAATTGCAACGATGGTTGTGGAACCGTTGTCCGAGTGTATGATGACGCTTAGAGCTCAGGATACGTACTTGCCGGTAGCCTCGCTCTTCGGTCATTCTCTCTCGATCACGTACTGCCAATCTAGCGTTTGCGACGTGGACGGGTCAGCGACTGGCCATAGCACTCAGCATGCTGGTGTAAATCCGATCTTCCCCATCAGACTTGTCGAGCTAGTGAATCGGATCCTTCAAGAATCTTATGGAGGCTTCGATCCCACGGTAACCAATGGTATCGCAGACTTCTTAGAGTCTTTTACGTCCTTTTTGGGCTCTGGGGTTCCGACATTCCGTTCCGCAATTCTGGAAACTATTCAGCAGTCCCTTACTCTTTGGTTGAAAGATGACGTGCGTAAGCTTAACGTTGAAAGTGGCGTGGAAAGTAGGATTCTCACTGCGGTAAGTATATCAATGTTATGCAAGGTGCTTCAGGAAATACTAATAAGGTCCAGGGCCGCGCTCTTTCGTCCGCAGTTTTGAATATCTTGCAAGCTTGCTCGCCCCACGATGCCTCGTGTCTACAAAGGTTTGAGCCCATTCTCTGTGCAGGTCTCGATTCATCCCATATATCTATAGCAAAGAGGTTTCTTGACTTCTGGAATTCTTCGTTTGGACTACAACGGTCAATTGCATATCCCGAATCTATATCTCGCGCACTGCAACAGCTTGACTCACAAATAAAGCTGCAGAATTCGAGACAGGAGCAGCGACAGGTACGTGACTAAAGCATTCATTGGAAGTTAATGTACTGAGGTTGTCTTAGGCTGGGTTAACAACATCTCTTGAATCACAAAAGTCGAATGGCAACCGGGTAGACATGTCTGAAACATCCCGCATCGCGTTCATTCTGGACAAGCCAGTGGAACCGTCCTACTCTGTCGGCTTTAACTCGTCTCCTGTCACAAGAGTTTTCGAATCATCGGTCGCGGAGCGGCCAAGTGAGCTTCGACCCCGCCGGTCAACTGAAACCGACGAAACGGGTCAAACGGGTGTTGAGGATGCTCCGATCCCATTTCTGCCACCCTGCGAAGAAACCAAGAAGCGCAGCGATGTATTCTCGATGATTGAAAATCTCCGCTCATCCTCGCCACCTACCAACACACCGCGAGAACTCGGTTTCATGACCCCTCCGCACTTACGTGGTCTGCACGCAGCCGCTCGTGAGTCGGGAACACCTCAAACGCCCACTTTGCCTCCTATCACAGCTGACAACGAAGACGGCTTTCTTGGTTCTTCTCCTACCCCCGCTATTAGAGGTCGAGCACACTCTGCTGGGTCGGAAATTCCTTCCTCGTTAGCAACTCCAGCAATGAACTCTCATGTAGATAGTGACATTCCATCCTCCCCTCCTGAGCTCAAGTCACAGAGTGCAACCCCCCGCAGCAAACATGCGTCTCTAGCCACTACAGCTGCTGAGAACAGGGTGAGCAGGAAGAAGAAATCTAAGAAATCCAAACGCTCTTCGGCATTAAAAGACAAGAAACGACCGGATGGCCAAACCACAAAATTTGATGAAGCACACGAAGATTCCAGTCGAGCAGGGACAACTTTGAGCAGCCGTCTCCGCTCGTCTACAGGCAAGACGCCCAAAGCCAATGCCGACAATACGGCTGAGCCCAAGCACGATAAGTTGTCAACGGGCGAACAAGAGCTTACTGCATATGTTCCAAATACTAATACTGGCTCTCCTACCAAGGACGTGTCTTCCAAATCTACACCAAGGAAAGTCAACGCAATCGAAGAAACCCATGAATCTACAAATGATCCGTATACTGCTTCTGACTGGGGCGCGGACTCCTTCAGTGACGACATGGAGACGCAGGTTGCGTCTCAACTAGAGCAAGATCTCGAATTCGCTGTTGATTCGGATAAACCAAATAGCGATCAAGCTACGGAGCCTCAGTCAGAACCACCTATGACAAGAAAAAGAAAACGGGAGGAAGAAAACGCATCGACACCTTCCAGGGACGAGCGACGCCGATCGACAAGACGCTCTACAAAAGAAGTGGAGGACGTTGATCTTGAAGAAACTAGAAGCACTCGTTCTAAGAAATCGATCATATTGAGCACCGCCCTGCATGTCGAATCTTCACCGGCTGAGCCAATCCCGAAGAAACAAAAGCGCCAATTCAAGGACGATGCATCTGATGCACCCGCTAGATTGCCCGATTTGAAACAGGACGATACCGTTACTCCTATGAGCGTCGAATCTTTAACTGCCTCCCAGAAACGCAGGTCTTCACGTCTGAGTGGACACGCCCCACCAGTTATCACAGAAGAACACCCTACTCCAAAGAAGTCACCACGAAGCAGTCGCGCACGCAAGCGAAACGCAAAACGTAAGGAAAACGCGTCCAAGGAACCGCAATCCCCAAGACCGGAGGTCCAAACAGAAGGAGAAACAGCCTCCCACAAAGACCAAGAAGAAACACAAGAGGATTCTATCGAACAGAATAGCGTTCGAGAATCCGTAGAACCCGAACCCGTCGCCAAAAAGACGGACAACGTTCCAACAAACGAGCAAGAACCACCAACCACCCTACCCGATGTCGAAACGGAAGATGCGGACGTCGAACCCACTCCTCAAATGAGGAAACGAGTCCTTTCCCGAACAGTCCAGACGGAAACCCATCCGGAGACAGCCAGCAGCTCGACGGGAATCATCAGTTCTTTCCAAACTTTACTGAAAGATATCAAATCGGCCAAACTGGACCGCGAGACTATTCGACAAATTGATGACTTGATGTTCGAAATCAGGGTTGAGACGGGCGAGGCATTGAAGAGACATACTGGTTAATTTTTTCTTTGCATAGCGATGGCGTTCTGAGTTCTTTCATGTTATGTTATGTTCTATATCTTATTTTGCTTTTGTTCAACCTCTTTCCTGGCTATGTCGAAAAAGGTCATTATCATCTTATGTGGTGCTTCTTTTTCCTTTTTTTTCTTTCCATGTTTTCTTTTGTTGGTTTGTTGCCTCTTCGGTGTTTTTGTTTTCTTCTGCCCTTTTTCCTTTTGATTTGGTAACGCGCGAGGAAAGGCAAGGGATGGTAATTGATACGTATAAAAAAGGCCATTGGACTGGGACGTTAGTGTTGGTATCTGGTATCTGTACATGATTATATCCATTTGGAAAGAGATGTCTACGGTTTTGCATGATAAACTTCTAGATGGAGGCTATTACATAAAAGGTCAACGTGTAGCCCACCTTTCGCAACTGTAAAAAGCAAGACCTGCTTTGAGTAAAAGAGCTCCAAGCCACGATCGTCGAGTCTTGTACATAGAACTAGCACCGGCACATGACAGCTGGACGGACCATGGGCCCCCGCTTAGGGTGCAACTCGGCACCAGTCAGAACGTGTGGTGAGGCAAGCCTTCCCTGCTAAAGACTTGCCGGCAACCCAATCACTATGCCTGGTCTTGATTGCTGTACAGCTAAAAGAGCCCTGAACCATTAATTCGTATGCGGGGTTGATTTCTTGGCTATCGAGCAGAAGCCAACCCGTATCATGGGCAATCATTATTGAGACATATATGTCACCAATTCACTCTCAAAGTCTCGATTTGATTTTCTCCACAGCCGTACTCCCAGGCCTTCAGTAATAGGTCTAAAGGCTGTCTCTGTGAGGTGATACAACGTATCCTATGCGTAATAAGCCATTTCATTGATGTAACCCTTGCTTTATACACCTCAACCAATGACGATCGCGTCGCATCTGTCATGAGTGACCATTCTGACAAGTCCTCTTCTCCAGCTCCACTCGGCTATCTCGCGCCTGTGTGTGCTGGTCTGCTCTTGATAAGTGTGTGGTATGTAGTTCCACCATGTATACGATGTGTTGATACGCATGTGTATCTTTTTGATATTGACGTCAGACTCCACAGGCTAGTGATTGGTTTGAGATACCGCCATTTTCGTCACGGCCAACGAAATAATCGTTTTCTGGATCTGGAAAGCATCCCTTTTAGGCACGGTCCGTCTGTGATTTCCAGCGGCGATGTTGATAAGCAGTTTCCGCTAGTGAAATACAGCCACTGGTGGGCAGATCGGAGTAGGAATAAAGATGTGATGAAAGAAACTGCTGGATCCCTGCGTTCTGTATCGAACGATTCCAGAGATGGTCGAGAAGACAAAGAATTGGAACACGCCGCCCCTGAAGGACAAACCACAAAGACGCGCTCTCCCAAAGATTCATCATATACTGAACCAGAGAAGGCTCATGAAGGGCTCTGTGGGTTTGAGAGTGCTTGTGGACATGAGAATGACTCCGTAGCTTCTAACACAGGAGATTCCTGTTATTTGTGCGCGATTTGCATGGATTCATTTGAAGAGGAAACCTATATCCGACCTCTGACTTGCGGGCACATATTTCACTCTTCCTGCGTGGACCCATGGCTCACCAAGCGACGTGCAAGCTGTCCCCTGTGCAATAAAAGCTTCTCTAACCATCGTACAGGAGTAAGAGACTCGGAGGGGGCGAATATAAGACCGTTGAACATCATCACTATGCCAAGGACAGTGATAATCAGAAGCGACATTTTGCCACGAGCGATTTGAGATTCATGCGATCCCAAGGTATCAATGAATACACTGGCCTGAAGTGATGTCCATTCCAATAGCCAAGTACTCCTGATGGTACATCACCAGATGCAAGAACCAGAACTAGGTCAGGTCGACAACTGCCAGAGTTATCCAGCTTAAATACCTAAGTATTTGTACTCTGGTACAAGTACATTTGCCCACGATTTGGCTTCTCGATCCTTGACATGAGACTGAGAACGAGAAAGCTCATGTTCAAAGTCCGTGTCACTTTTCTTGCTCAAGCTTCAGGCTAGAGTGGGGATTAACGTTCTCGATCGTTCCTGCTTCAAGATCACACAGTATAATCTTGTCGCCTTGTCTAGACTCTACTCCTTCATTATCCCACTTTCTATGAGGACTTTTCTGATTTGGAGCCCAATAACTGGACGGCCGCTCGGCCATGGTTTCCTGATTCGCATGTAGCTCATCAGCCCTCCGCTTTAGCAACAACTTTTGGAATATCTGTCTGCCTCCTAAAATACTAAACTGAGGCCGTTGAAGTGCGAACGATAGTCGTGATTGCAGGTTATTTGCCGTAACCAGGGCAGACTGTGAGGCGCCGGGCGATTCCTTGTTATGCTGAGCGCCATGCTGTCGATATTGTTTATTGCTAGATTTGAATGCCTTCAAGCCAAATAGTTTGCGCAAGAGAGGCCACAAGCATATCAAATTTGCCACATATATTGCTGTGCTTGCTTCGCGGATGTACCAGATTTGATAGGTAGTTGTTAAAGGTGACGCGAAGTTGAAGATTTTGTTGAGAATTGCCGCGACGATGGTAAAAACTCCAAGACTCATGATACAAACAAGTATAATCTTTCTCCTGGCCCTCAGCTGGGTCTTCATCAGCAGTGGAATAGGCACAGCTAGCATGGCAGCATCAGAAGAGATGTTGAAGACAGCCTGCGTGATAGAGTAGTGTTGGTAGGTTGCGCACTGCATATTCACCACAGGGAGTTGCCAATACTGTTGAAAAGGTCTGCAGTATACTGTATAGTAAGTCACCATTATCACAACGAATCCAACGGCTACGTATATCGCGATGAGCTTGACATAGAGATGCAAGAAGCGGATATTGACGGTCAACCGCCAGAATAGTGTCAACATGCAAATCTTAACGCCCCATGTCGAGAACAACATGCACTGTTCCAGGCCGATGACGATCTTGCTCCCAAAGATCCGGTCTTTGACCTGCTGGGGATCAGATATTATCTGGTCATAGTCTTCAAAAGGAAAAAGGTTTGTTCCGTGCCGCGCAGATATCTGAATCAAAATCAACAAGCCCGTATAGATTATCTAACATGCAAAGAATTAGTCTGTCTAATATTTTTTTTTCAAAAAAAAAAAAAAAAAAAAGAAAAATATTTAAGAGGAACCCACAAAAGTTACAGTCATGATGTAATCGTCGACTGTTTCATATAGTCAGTATTTGCGTGTTACATAGGGTATATTCAGCATAGCATACAAGACAAGCGCTTGGTAGAGCCAGCTCCAATTGTCCGGGAGATCCTATTCAAATTAGCAAAAGTCTTATTGACACATATTCTGTTAAGTCCGGTAATGTGTACATCCTACCAATGAAGAGGACAACAGCGATACTCCAGAAAACAACAGCCTCAATAAGAAGCTGACGCGGGGTGGGTGAGACGTTCCCCATCTCGCCAATGGTCTAGGTGGCTTGCTTATAAGGAGCACTAAAATGGTTGATTGCTTTATAGAGGAGACTGAGAACATAAGAACTAGCATACATGAGGTTGCAACAGACACCATCTTAAAAAGGTCAACACCGGCCAGTCAGAAGAAGGTTTGACGGGATTCTTTTCACCTCGGGACACTCCCAGTACAATTCTCAATTATGAGCATTCTTTCCTGTTAGCCACATAGAAAGGATGCCCTGCACATGGATGTCTCAATCGTGCCGAGCGGCAGAAGCAAGGGGATAGGGAGCTCAGTGCAAGGGATGCCACCACAGAGGCAAACGAACCTACGTTAGTCGACTGTGTGTCTTGACCTAACTGACATGAACATACCAGACACAAGTTTTGGCGTCTGCCACGTACCTTTTGAATGTCCTGGTTATAAGGGGGTAAGCCCCCAATACTATTCGGAATGTCAGAAGGCAGCGAGGGTTCACAGGCAAACTGTATCTGCATTACTCTGCGCTTTAGGTTCATCTTACTGAAGCATTATAATTCCGTGTGGCATTCAACAAAGTCTGCCTGACCTATCGAAGCCTAGTAAGCTCTGTATGTCCTAGACATTGACGCACCTAGCTGCAGAAAGGCCCAGCCTGCATGGCCGTGCCACACTTGATAGTGCCGACTATTGGCCGCGATGCGTGTCATGCATATGGGGATAACTTTTAGTCCTGATTGAGGAGCACAATCCCTTCGTCTGTGGAAGGACAATATTCCTCTGACGCTGGGAGTTACCAAATAAATGGTTGCCTCTAATACATTTTCTAGCTGTGGGCTGCTGGCGGAAAGCGTATCCTAACCCGCGTAGATTGAGCCAAGGCATAACTGATCGAGTTATAGCACAGCACGGGTCATCTTGAATATGCCGATACAGATTTAGCCATGTTTAAGCAGCGTAATTAAACTTTGATCCCAATTTTTGCATTTTAATTTCGACACGAGGATCCAATCCGTCAACGCTAAACGGCGGTGAAGAAGCACGCTGCAGCCCCAGAGGCCAGAGGCCCAGTTCGAGTGAATAACTTCAGTTGCACATTAGTTCGCTGCAGCTGTCAAGAGCTGGCCTGTCGTCATTTAATTCTGGTATAGTGAAACATGCAAGGAATGCGGTCAATACTTCTCGTCCAAACACTTGTTGAACGTAAAATTTAAGCAGAGCGAAAGGTATGTGCCCAAATACCTCAGGGTTAAAACAAAAAATTTAAAAAATAAAAAATCAATTATCATCCAAGTCAGTCGATGTCTACAGTTGAATGACTTGCATTGGGGAACGTTTTTAACACGTCTGGGATTTAGTGCGACTATTTATGTAGTTGATCTAGGATCGGCCATTGTTCTGTGAATGTTTTGTGAGGGTGTCTGAGAGGATAAAATCAGGAAAACAATAGTTGTCATTGAACACAAGGCGTGCATCTCTTCGTCGTGCTAGTATTGGGAGGGAATGTGGCTCGGACTCTGTTCATGCTTTGGTAGATGACGACTAGGCTCTTTGGTGCTGAGGGTGGATAAGATGACATTTATGTGGGAAAGCATTCAATACAACAGCTGTATTTTCTTTCCAAGAGAGTATACGAAGGGTGATATTAAGACAGGGTGGATGACTGAACAGAAGAGGAGTTACAATCTTTCCCCGGCACGTTTGTTTCCAACACCTGCTCTCGTCAAATCAAGACGATTCTCCTTACTAGATACTACAACAAGGCATTATTATTATTAATATTCATGTACAAAATACTCCTGAAGGAGTGTTTTCATCTAGTAAGGCGGAGAATCCAGTGGCAAGATGTTTTCTGGCTTCCGTTGAAACTATAATCTTCAGCCCCTTGCATCATCATATCTTTGCGAATGGACGCCTGATTCAGTCCTCTCCGCAATTACCTGTTCTGTCGTGAGAATCTCATACCTAGATCCTGTAGCATGTCATTGTTGAGGATCTACCAACTTCTCGAACTATGATCTCGAGTTTCTATCTAGTGCACGTGGCTACCATATGGCACCCTTGCATGGATCACGAAGGAGGATGCTGCCTACAGCCCATACCCTAAACTCCGGCTCTCTACCTTCCAGAAATGTCGTGTTTCGTCGATAATGCACTGCAGGTCGCTGCCTCGGATGCCCTCAATAATATCGTTTCCGACATTGCCCTACAATAACGCACAATGGATGCACCGCGACTAGAATCCACGCTAGGACACAAGCAAGAACTAGTTCGTAATTTCGACCTTTTCAGCTTAACTAGCTTAGGGATTGTCATTGCCAAGTAAGCAATAGCCTATAGCACAAATAGAAGTGCTAGTGAACTAACTGGCAGTAGTTCTTGGGCTTCAACAGGAGGCACCATTGTTGCAGCTTTGCAAAACGGGGGACCAATGGCTGTTTTATATGGTCTGATCCTCGTCAGCATCTTCTACACGCTGATTTCTGCTTCCTTGTCCGAGCTCGCCTCATCAATGCCATCCGCTGGAGGAGTTTACTACTGGTCATCGGTGTCAGGTCGGAAACATGGACGAGCCGCCGGGTTCTTTACAGGGTATCTCAATGCATGTGCCTGGCTTCTTTCGGCATCATCCATCGCCTCGATGCTGGGAAACGAGATCATGGCTATGCATATGCTTCGGAGGCCAGGAATTGAATGGCATCCGTGGCAGGTCTTTATCGCCTTTCAGTTGGTTAATTGGGCCTGCTGTGGAATTGTCTGTGCAGGAAATCGATTCATTCCTCTCATTAACCGAATTGCCCTAATCCTTTCAATGTGCGGATTAGTTATAACTGTTATCATCCTCGCGGTTATGCCACAGAAACATGCAAGTAGCTCCGCAGTGTGGACACAATTTCATAACACGGGGAGATGGCCAGATGGTGTCAGCTTCATGACTGGACTACTGAATGCAGCATTTTCAGTCGGAGTTCCTGACTGTATCAGCCATCTATCTGAAGAAGGTATGCCCTTTCCACTTTTCCACTTTTCAACAACACTCTAACTCATTTGGTAGTGCCTCACCCTGAGATCAAAGTCCCCCAAGGGATCATGCTTCAGATGCTCACTGCATTCATCACTGCATTCATATATCTGATCGCGCTGTTTTATTCTATTCAAGACATCGAGGCCGTTTTCCGAAGCAGAATCGCCGTCTTCCCAACAGCCGAGATATACCGACAAGCCACAGGCTCTAGCACAGGCGCAATCGGGCTAACCGCCGTCCTCTTCCTCGCCACCTTCCCAACCCTAATCGGAACCTTGGTCACAGGCGGCCGTATGTGGTGGAGCCTTGCCAGGGACAACGCAACTCCGTTCGCCTCTTATTTCAGTAAAATTCATCCAAAACTGAACAGTCCCGTCCGTGCAACCATAGCTGTGAGCACCATGGTGACATGTTTAGGCTGTATCTACATAGCGAGTACCACCGCATTCCAGGCCTTGATATCATCTTATATAGTGCTAAGCACACTATCCTACCTAGGGGCTATTCTGCCGCATATATTGACTGGTCGGAAGAACATAGTCCCAGGGCCTTTCTATATGGGGAAGCGGATTGGTTTCTTTGTTAATGTTGCTGCTGCGGTATATATTCTTGTGACGGTAGTTTTCTTCTGTTTCCCGCCGGTTTTTCCTGTTACGGTGCATAACATGAACTTCACCAGCGCTATCGTTGCAGGTCTAGTGGCGATGACGGCGATTTGGTGGGCTTTTTGTGGTAGGCGTAATTACAAAGGGCCTCGGTATACTGCTGAAGCTGCCCGACGGCTTACGGATCAGCTAAATGAGCAAGCTGAAGGGAAAAACTAGTTCATTGGTGTTTGTGAGGAATACCATACTATGAAGGCTTGTATATATCTAGTCGCATGTGTTATTGATATATGAACGCATGTAACAACGTAAGACACTGATTCCAAGGAGCTTACCCTTGTCAATTGCTTTAATTGCATAGTATCATATTTCATTCCTCCCACCGATAACAATGAATTATGGCTTTGGAGCTAAGAGCCAGAAGTGGCCTTTTTCTCTTTTAGAAGGCGTGTCTCACTTGTGTTGCACCAGTAATACTCGACTAAAATCTGCTTCCGATCAAGCAACGTGTTTGAATCGGGGACACATCATCCTACATGAAAAGATATCCATTGACGTCTGAGTAATGAGTCGGGGAAGGCGTTCTTTTCAGTAGCTAAAGGTACATGACAGTATGCACCAGGAAACTCATCTAATATTCGTAGCCTTAGGGTGCATAGTACTATTGAAAAAAGGTTGCTCTCTTCTTTCTGACTCTTCTCTCACTCTGTGTAGTGAGTTCATTACTTCTTACTATTAAGCAATAGTGTTTGATTTCCATTGATTTAGCATGAAGCCCTGTTAGAACAATCAGAAGCGTTTCATAATCATATACCTCCATCTTTCAGCCTACAGCAGGGTGGCCGCTTGCAATATTCTGGCTGCACATCCAGATTCAAACCTCAAATGCTCTTTGTTGGTACGGCGGCCTTTGAGATCTTAACAGCTCTCTACAACGGGATATTGCTAATCTGAAACACCCCCAATCTAGATCCTCATCATGTTGACTTGTGAAACGAAGTGTCACTATCTCTACCTGTCTTTGACAAACAGTCAGGTGATGTGAAGTCGCCCATCATTTTCACCTCATCCCTTTACTCCATCCTTCTCATACCTCCCCCGCGCATACTCTCATTCTCACTAACCTACTCACTACCTAACCAGTCCAACACATTAGGAGCATATCTTCACCTTTTCGCTCTCGGTTATGTCTATAAGTAGAACTATATCCTGCTTCCCTGTGTGCTTCGAGCCACTCAATGGCTTGGCGACATGTCTTGTAAGTAGATAAGCAGAGTGTCTCATGCATACATACTGACGCTAATAGGCACGTCTGGGTCGGGTTAGTAACTATGTTCTGGGACACATTCCGCAGCGCCGCTTGCTCATCAGACAAATATAGTACTCGGTGTATCAGCAGAGTCGCCGGCGCCGTCACCGGAACAGAGAAATTACCAATGCTAGAAACGGTGCCTAGACGATTCTCTTTCTATTTACTCTTTGCTCATTATGTCTAGAGCCATCAGGTGGATAAAATCGCCGTGTTGATGTCATGCGTGGATTATGTAACTGGTCCTAGAAGATGATATAAGGCAGCCCCACGTGCCCCACTGTTACTTTTCGGCGGTCCCCCGCATCGCATCAATCATCCCATCAACATCATCTTCTTTTCATTCTACCAGTAGCCCCGTTGTGGTATCTATCTACAATGGATCGCTCTAACAAACCTTCGGCCATCGGCGTGGGTGGACCTATCCCTCAGCCCACCATTTCCTTCCGCGACAATACTGTCGAAGCCACGCTGCCCACCGGCGAGTCTGTTACAGTTCACCTGTACGGAGCTACCGTCACATCCTGGAAGCTCGCAAATGGCAAGGAGCAATTGTTCGTGAGCGAGAAGGCTCATCTCGATGGATCGAAGCCAATTCGGGGTGGTATTCCGGTGGTTTTCCCCGTAAGTTAACTCTATCAACCCCCGCCTTCGTGTACAATAACTAATGATTTCTTTCACCAAATGTGTAGGTCTTCGGCCCTCCCCCTCAAAATCATGCCACATCCTCCCTCCCACAACACGGCTTTGCACGTAACAGCACATGGGAATTTCTGGGCAAGTCGTCGTCAGAGTCCCTAGGCAAGGATCGTAGCGGAGATGATTCCGTCAAGCTTGACTTCGGTCTTTCCCGCCCCATGCTCACCGAAGAATTCCAGAAGGCGTGGACATATGACTTTGGGCTGGTGTATAGCGTTACTCTGACCAAGGACAGCCTTGAGACCAACCTCCAGGTACAAAATAAGGGAAGTCAGAACTTCGACTTCCAGGTATTGATGCATACTTATTTCAAGATCGATGTAAGCCCTTAAGCCAACCCTCGCTTTTCTTCTGGAATTCTAATCCGCAACCAGGACATCACCGACGTCCGCGTCAAGAACCTCGAATCCAAGTCCTACGTTGACAAGACGCAGAATGCCGCCGTCATCACCGAAACATCACCCGCTATCGAGATCAACAAGGAAACAGACCGAGTCTACCAGTCATTGGACCCCAAGGTTCCCATTATTGTATCCTCCGCCAGTGATGACAAGCCTATTTTTTCCCTCTCTCGGGAGGGCCTAAACGACGTCGTTGTATGGAATCCTTGGATCGAAAAGGCCAAGGGAATGGCCGACTTTGGCCCTGACGAGGCATACAAGAACATGATATGTGTCGAGGCCGGTTCCGTGGCTGGGTGGCAGACTCTGGAGGCTGGTGATTTCTGGGAAGGTGGACAGACCATTCGACCTAGGCTGTGAAGTGTAATTAATCTACATTCGAGTTAATATTGTGATCTTTCACTAGATGACTGCAGGTGGAAGATATATGTTAGACACGAAAGTGTACAGTGTGAGCACACTGGAGAGGCATTGCAAGTCGATTACCCCAGCAGCAAATACCGGTTTTTACTACACTACCTTTCACCACCCCACAATAAGACGATGACCAACTAGTAGCACTGGCTCAACCACAACCTAGTCCTTGATGCAATCGGCGATCACACATATACCTTTAAGGCTACAGAAGTCGGTTCATTAGAGTTTAGTTTATAGCACCTGAACGGAATGCTCTAAGCATTTGACTCAATCGACAAATGAATGTTTGCTAGGTATAAGACCACCAGTCACGGTTACATAAAGGACTGATTGTCACTTGTAAGTCAAATATTATTCTACTATGATATTAGCATTCATCCATGCCTCATAATCATCATTCGCTAGTTTGTTTGATTTGATAGGACTTCAAACCATTCTATCCAATCACTCGGAGCTTTGTCTGCACCAGTATCCAGGTAGGTAGCTTTTTCGATATACTAAAAGCCCTAAAGGTAGTAACCACGCAACCAGTGGCACCCCGAGTATTAAAAGTAGCCACAAGCAAAGTTATGCTACGAAATTAGGATATAGACCCACTATAGCTGCTAAAACTGCTCGAACCAAGGTTTGAAAAGTCAAGAATAGTAATCCTGAATGTGCCTGATAAATAGGATTGCTGTTTCTTACAGACAAGTAAAGCATCAGTAGTCTAGTGGTTATGATGCGGCCTTCCCACCTTTCTGAGGAAAATTGGCTAAAGCCGATTGGGATTAGGCCGAGGTCCTGGGTTCGAACCCCAGCTGTTGCATTCTTTTTTACATTTGTGTTTTGTTGTTACCCTTGACTGACGCTGATGGATCCTCTCGCGCAGAGCAGGTTCATTCACACAACTACTAAACTGTACCGAAGTTCAATTGAGAAGATTCTGCAGGGTCATCCAGCTGAAACTTCAGGCTTTGGCCACGATCAAAGTAGCATCAGAGGTACCCTTTCAGATATTCTTGGCTGAGGTACGCCTACTCTAGTACTGTTGTGCTTAGGCGGTTCTACGAAGCCATCGCTACATACTAAAAACAAAGTCGATAAAGAATGTGTGAGCAGCAGGTGACTCCATCCACCATCGCACATATAGGCCCCCGAAGGAGCCCAGCACGGTAAAGAAGCCTTATATTGCCCAGACATCAATCTAGTTCGCCAATATGACCCACTATCCTGTAGGTGAACAGGGAATGTAGGTTGATTATGCGATCGTAGGTAAAAGTGTGAGGGAAAAAAAAAAGAAGAGTAGAGATTGCCAGGCGAAGAAGTTTTTATATGGGCGTTTCGGCACGTGATGCGGTGCTATTGTTAGTCCCAGAAGAGGTGATGGAATGTCTTCTATGGGATGAGTAACAGCCACTTAGCTCATAAGCTATATAGAATTCTTTCGATGGCTCTACAATTAATACCAGACTTGTCAAAGGTCTAACATAGTATTTTGATATCTCATTCACCCCTATATTCTACCTAGAATGATGCCAGCAGAGTCAAACTAGGTACAGGGTGCTCTATACGAACGAAACAAATGAGACTAGCGACTAACCGAGACCGCTTAGATCATGTGACCAGCATCCGAGTTTTCTTCTCATTTTTCTTCGCAAGGATGAATTTGCTTTCTCTTTCTATCCCATCCAACATCACATCGGATTAGCGCATAGTGCTTCAATGTCGTGAGCACCATACTCTATCCCGATCAATGCATACATACATATTATGATGCATACGATGCGATCGACAACCCAGTAGGATTTTAGCTAGAAACACAACTACATCAACATCAGCACCCGAACAAAAACCACACAGTGCGCTTCGAGCCTTTTCAATGGCGAAGAGGCATGCTTTTTTTTTAGTTCGTTCAGTGGGAGATCAAAACCAAACAGCTTTTAGCAGGGCTGCGTCTACTCCACCCTGGCGTTCGCTATATCGAACGGCAGGACTATTTCTACGACGAACATCTTGAGGTTATACCTAAATATCTAGTTTGTGGGGAATTGGGTTCTTGGGAGGGCCTTTGGCCCTGCAGATGTCAGGTACTTTAGGTCGGAGTGACATACCGCGGTAGTATGACTTGGAAGAGAAAATGACTTGCAATGAAAATTGTTGTATACCTAACGAGATGTGGAGGGTACCCAAGAAGAGGTGCTGCAAGGCCATTGCATTATTGGCCCTGACAAAGAACTTGCTTCAAAGAGCTTCCGTTAGTAATGAGGAGAGTCTGGATGGACACGATTCAATAATCCTCGGTTACTAAGGCTTGGCGGGTCACTTTCACCAAACAACGCGTTGCGATTAATAATGGATGAGGTCGATTAATTGACCATGTGGATCCGCCCTGGATATCGGTTTGATGTTTGTTGATCATGAAGAAGGAGTGTCGAAGCCCCTCCAGTGGAGGAAATAGAACATATGTGTTAATGAATCTAGAAATGAATTGCGAATGCTAACTAGAACGCAATATCATTGTCTCTCTGAGTAAACTCCTGAATACAATGGCTCAGGGTCAATGGAAAGGAGCCATGGATCGGAAGTTGAGATTGCCACGGCGGTAGTCCATCCAATAGCCAATGTCCAGTCAAGCATTGAATTTCCCCCTCAGACTAGGAACCCGAACCTGTAGAAAATGCGGAGAGACGTTTTGCTGAGTCAAAAGATTTGGGTCCAGAGCTTTGTTTGTACCGAAGCCCCTGTGATTGGTGCATATCGCCTGCTTCGATGGGCTTCCGACTCTGGAACGAAGAGGAGGTATTAGTAGTTTTTAATTGTGTCCTGTCCTCATCTTTTCCTCCTTCTCCTCTCCTCTCCTCTCCCTCTTTGTCATTCATTCATTCCTTTTTACCTTCTCCTACCTCTTCTTCTATCCTCTCCTCATCTGCATCTGCAGTGATTGGGTTGATTGTTGATACCTTTCCCACCTCCCACATAATCTCTTATCTCCTGAGTCTTCTTCACCATGGCCTCGGCTGCTAGATCCGCCTCCCGGGCCTTCCTCCGCTCGACTTCGGCCACTTCTTCCTTCAGACCTGCTGCGCGCAGCACTCGTTTTGCTCTTCCCACTCAAACCTTCCGTGCCTCGGGCCGTCGTGGCTATGCTTCGGACGCTGGTGAGACCAAGTCCAGCAACACCCTTCTCTGGGCTGGTGTCGCCCTTGCCGGTGGTGCCGGTGCATACTTCTACCTGCAGGGTGGTGACTCTGTCACCTCCAAGAACTTTGTCCCCGCCAAGGAAGACTATCAGAAGGTGTACGACGAGATTGCTCGTCGCCTCGCCGACGAGACTGACTATGATGACGGCAGCTATGGACCGGTAAGTCATCTCAACCAAGCTAAGTAAGCAGTTGAAATTAACCTGTGATTGTCTGTGCATAGGTCCTCGTCCGTCTGGCATGGCACGCAAGTGGCACCTACGACAAGGAGACGGGCACTGGAGGCAGCAATGGTGCCACAATGAGATTCGCCCCTGAGTCCGACCACGGCGCCAACGCCGGTCTTAAGGCCGCCAGAGATTTCCTGGAGCCCGTCAAGGCGAAGTTCCCCTGGATCACCTACTCCGACCTCTGGACTTTGGCTGGCTCCGCCGCCATCCAGGAGCTAGGTGGCCCTGCCATTCCCTGGAGACCCGGTCGTCAGGACAAGGACGTGGCTGCCTGCACCCCTGACGGCCGTCTGCCTGACGCCTCTAAGGACCAGAGACATGTCCGTGACATCTTCTACCGCATGGGATTCAACGACCAGGAGATTGTGGCCCTGATTGGTGCCCACGCCCTCGGCCGCGCACACCCTGACCGCTCTGGTTTCGACGGCCCTTGGAACTTCAGCCCGACTGTCTTCACCAACGAATTCTTCAGGCTGCTGGTCGATGAGAAGTGGCAGCAGAGGAAGTGGAACGGACCTGCTCAGTTCACGGACAAGACCACTAAAACCTTGATGATGCTGCCCGCGGACATGGCTTTCATTAAGGACAAGGAGTTCAAGAAGCACGTCGAGCGCTATGCCCGCGACAGCGATGCATTCTTCAAGGACTTCACGGAGGTTTATGTCAAGCTTCTCGAGCTCGGTGTTCCCTTTACGACCAAGCCTGAAGACCGCTATGTGTTCAAGAGCTCTGAGTAAATGGGTTCGGTGCCCTGATGTCTGTTTTGATCGAATTTGGTTGCAGCGCTATCATTATTTATCTTCTGACTTTTTGATATCCGTCGTGTCACATTAGATACTAGCCGTTAGAGATGGCATCCTTGCCATATTAATATGCCTTAGATGTGGGTCATTCACTGGGCAAATGTGTGGAGTTCGTTAAATAGATTTAACTTTTTCGCATCGGACATCTTACCACAAAGCTGCACTGTCAGTGTACTATCCCGTATATCTGTAGTCTTCATCTTGTACCACCAAACAGCAACATATAATTCATGTGGTACGTACCGTCATCCGCAATTGGAAGCGAAGAGCGTGTGTGGTAGATAGAGTAACAATAGAGTGGCGGCGGTGACTGACCAGAGCCGACATTTATCACGAAAGTCTTAAATCCGATTTCCGCAACCGCCACATTAATCCAACCCACCACCAAAGAACCGCTTCCAACGAGAAAAATACAACCTCTGAAGGTTCACTCTACAAACCTAGGTCTCGATGGAAATCTCTCTACTCAACTGACCAAAACAAACCGCACATGAACAGCAACCCGCCCACCAAAATGACTCGCTCAAACCCGGTCGCACACGACTACTACGAAATCCTCAATCTCCAATTCACAACCACTACCCTCACAAAACAGCAACTTAAACTCGCCTACCACAAAGCTCTCCTCAAAAACCATCCAGATAAAGTCTCGTCCGTCGCAAAAAGCGCCGATCTCCCAACACCCACAAACCAAGATCTACCGCGCGACAGCACTAGGATCTACACAATTGACGAGATAACAACCGCCTATAGGACCCTAGCCGATCCGCAGCTTCGCGCAGAATATGACCGGTCTCTGCGGTTAGACCGGGCGAAGGCCGTTCAGCGCGAGAAGACGGCGGCGGTCTTTCACACCGGATTGGAGGTCGTTGATCTTGAAGATTTGGCCTTTGATGAGGCTCAGGATCCGGCGCTTTGGTATCGGGGTTGTCGCTGTGGTGATGAGAAGGGGTTTATGGTTACGGAGGAGGATTTGGAGAGGGAGGCAGAGCATGGGGAGATTGTTGTCGGATGCCGAGGCTGCAGTTTGTGGATGAAGGTTTTGTTTGCGGTGGAAGATGATGGATGAAAGGTTTTTATGTTTATGTTTTGATTGGAGTGTTGAGTATGCCAATTCTTTGGCGACTTGACCGCTAATTTTTGTCCCTATCTGGGATTTGGGCCGTGTGCTTCTGCACTTCGAATTCGGTCCGCTCCTGTTGCCGGGTTCTGGTCGGGCTACGATGCTTGCGATGTGGCGCTATTGGGCCGTACCTTCCTCGCTCGCGAGATGTACTTCCATAGACTACGTCGGTTTTCGCTGGAAGACGCTCGAGCGGACCCTGAAAGGGGCTTCGATATATGCGCCCGAGTTGAACGACTGCCATTTAATGATTCGAGCTGATGGCCCAGTCTCTCGAAAGAAATGGACGTATTCATGCATGATGTGCATGATGTGCATGTCGTCTATGTCAGCATGACAGCGGCGACAGTTTGGTTCTCACAATACTCTGCCAACCTGTGTATATAGGCTCTGAATGCCAGGACTTCTCTAGGCTCTTCCTCGCCTTGGCAAATATATATATAAAACGATCAGCATAGCAATACAGAATCAGAAACTGACTTTAGCGGGAGCATCAATTTTCATAAATCTCAAATGCCTATTATGTGCCATAGGAACAAAGGCAGATACCACTTGTTACGCTGGTGATATGGTGGATAATCATTGTGGTTGAGCCTCTGCGGCGAACTTGCGGAGGGGCTGTGATGACATATAACAATGTTGACCGAACAGCAACGAACCTCAAACACCGCCCCCTCTCTCATCCACTTCTCTTCTCCTAACACCTCCCCATTCTACCGCCACGATGTCAGGCCCAGTTCACATCACCTCCAAGGAGCATTTTAGCTCACTCTTAACCTCCTCTCGCTTTGTTGTAGCTGACTGTGAGCCTTAACTAACCCCCCGACTTCACTCCCTCCCCCCTCTTACAGTGCCTCACCCCGCCTCAACCCTCGAGGCCACACTACAACCTATCCTACCAACAAATTCATAGACATCGCTAACTCTACAAACAGTCTACGCGGATTGGTGCGGACCATGCAACGCTATCGCCCCTGCCTACGAGCAGCTGGCGTCGCAACTTTCGCGGCCAAACCGAATCACCTTCACCAAGATCAACGTCGATCAACAGCAAGACATCGCTAAAGCATACGGAGTGACAGCGTACGTTTCCTCCCCTCTACAGCCTCTAACCCCAGACCCGACTCCTACGCCTAGAACCCCATAACAGAAAGAAAAACTAACCTTGAGCCAGAATGCCCACATTCATCGTCTTCGAACGCGGCCGCCCAACCTCAACCGTCCGCGGCGCCAACCCGCAAAAGCTCTCCGAAGCCGTCCGCAAACTCGCCTCCGAAGCAAACAAATCCGACGACACGGCCGGCAACGAAGCATCCGGCGAAGCAAGCGGAGGCAACGGCTGGATCGGCGCAGCAGCCCCCAAAGGCTACTCCGATATCACGGACCACTATGACCCGAAGGGCCTGGAGCTGCTAAACCGGGACAGCGAGTTCGGGACCGTGAAGACGCTCTTCGATACGTCGAAGCCGTCGTCGCTGAGCAAGGGCAAGGGCGCCAATACCAGCGCCGCAGACTGGGTCGAGAGCGACACCGACGAACAGTTGATGCTGTTTGTCCCGTTCCAGAGTACGTTGAAGGTGCACTCGTTGCAGGTGACCTCGCTTCCTCCCAGTGACGGGGAGGATGATGATGAGGTTCCCATGCGGCCGAAGACCGTGCATCTGTACACGAACCGCTCGCATGTGCTGGGATTCGACGAGGCGGATGATATCCCACCTGTGCAGGCGGTGACCATCCAGCCTGAGGACTGGGACGCGAAGACGGGGACTGCGAAGATTGATTTGCGGTTTGTCAAGTTCCAGAGGGTTACGTCGTTGGTTGTGTTCTTTGTGGATGGGGATGGGGACAGCGACAAGCTGCGTGTGGACCGTATCCGGATTTTCGGCGAGGCTGGCGAGAAGAGAGAAATGGGTAAATTGGAGAAGATTGGTGATGAGCCTGGCGAGTAATTTGATCGCTTGATAGACAAGTCTTCTTCAATTCCTACTTCTATAAATGCAAGAAAATACCTCCCATACCTTTTAGACGGGATGTGATTACGATTTGACTACAATGAGAGATGCAATGCTATTACTCTGCAAAACTATACATAATCATTCTCTTTCAGAACAAATCTCTTTTTCATTCATTGGAAGGTACATAGCAAAAAGGCTAGTAGTGGTAGAAAGTATGTCCGATCCCAAACCAAATGGCCTCATCCTTGGGAAATTCAGAAAGACCAGTAAAGTATGAACCGGCGTGCAATTTCAATGCTCTGTGACGCAACTGACACCTGGTTTACATCACGGAGAAAGATGATGTCCAGGCAACACGGGTGAAATAGTCGCGTCGCCGCACGAAGAAAGAAAAGAAAAAAAAATTCTCAAAGAGAAGCTGCACCGCGAGGTATTTATTGTGTGAAATTTCGGAAGCGGATTTATATTTTCTCCGGGTTAGAGTGACTCCAGGAGTGGTGGTTATGTAATGGATATACCTGCCTGATTATGTAAGGAGGGTAGTTATTGTGGGAAAATTTTTCTCGTTTCCTTTCTCTTTTTTTCTTCTTTGCAAAAAACAAGGCTTATGATGAGATAATTGGATGTATAACATATGATAGGAAGAGACTGATTCCTACTGGGAACTTGATCTTATTTTACCATCCACTGAGGCCTTGGGTTCTGCTACCCTTTGTTATTTTTTTATATTTATTTTTATTTTTGACTTGCTTTGTGGTTGTTCTGGGGACTGGTGGTGCTGTTTTAGCCTTCTTAGGCGGTTGTGCTACTGAGCTGCTTCTGTCCTACTGTGTGATGCTACAGGTAGAGTACAAAGTGAGCGCCTAGACAGTACGAGGCTGTGCTTTCGTGTGTTGGAAGGCCATGTTCAGGTTATGGCATGGCCGGCTGGCAGTATACAGTAGATAGCAAGTAGCGGAATGTGTACCAGTTGACGGTCGTCATGGTTCATATCCCAGAATTTCCAGGTGCAGTTGCGTCAACATTCCAAACATGGGCTTCTTTCTATCTAGAGCAGATTGAGGACCAGATAATGGCATCGTTCTACAGGGATATGTCATCATTTCATGCTGGCGAAGACAGAAATTCTGAATGTGTGGTATGAAGCGGCCAACAGTCACCGCAATCCGTACCTGAATGTTTTTCATGCGGGTCGGTCTGTCTGGTACCATTCAACCATGGTCCTTCCCAACTCAGATAGATGAACCTTAGGGACCTTGATGGTCAATTGGATCGTGAATGACTGTGATGGCCACAGCTCCGTCTCTGCAACACAAAAGCCGCTAAAACTACGGGTATTCTGAGCACTGTTCCTTTCTGGTACCGACTGTGCTTCATCTTTTTTTATCTAAAATGATCCATTGTGACCCGAGCAACCACCTGGAACCACGGGCCCAATATCTTGCGGTAGGATCTGGCCCGATGGTATTCGATCTGGTATCCATTCATTCATGTGGTTTCCTATGTTTCATATAGTCCACAGTCCCTCGCTGGTACTGCGAATCGCAAAGCTAAGGCTGCTCAAGGGCGGGGACCTGGGGACGATCATAAAGGACGGAGACAACGGAGAACGGACTTGCGATGGAAATAAACCATCAATCTCTCCAGCACCTCTTTGCGCATACTGTGTACTTCCCCAGCATGGTTGCATCGGACCCACGACGTAGAGGTAGCTGTGGAATGCACCACGGGAAGGTCTCACCGTGAGACGCAGCGATCAGTCAGATCTTACCTGCCATAGGTAAATCCAATGATAGTGTGTGGAGAAATAGCGCCTCTGGAGCAAAATTCTATCCAGATAGAGTTTCAGGCTATGTTGGCGCTATTTTTGTCCAACCCGCACCAGAAATTCCTCCAATTCGATATCTGCAAAAGTGCCAGTTTAGCGATGTCGGACTTTGGACGCCTTCCAAGGTTGTAGTACCATTTGCTGTTCATAGCTTGGTGGCTCCAAATGACTCTAGCACGATAATCATTAGAGCCACACTGAGAAGACGAGCTTTGGTACAGGTGCAATTCACTCGAACCTTTTTATGACCAACTCGTGACCAGTGGCGATGTTTGAGAGAAATGCAACTCTGTAAGCTGAGCTGAGGCCAAAATTAGAAGAGGTCTATCCAGACGTTGGATTTTATCGTATCTCCGCGTTTTTTTGAAATTGGTAGCAAGGCCGAAACTCAACTTGAATTTGGCTCATTCCATTGGAAGGGTTCACACTATTACGATTTTCGTGGTTATCTGCAATAGTCAGAATTTCCCCAAACTCTGGGCACTCGACTCGGCGGGCAGCCGAGAACCTTCATTTTGCGTGAATTCACCGAGCAGTGACACCATTATATCTGTCCTGCCTGTCTGAGATAAGCACTGGGGATCGCACATGGGGAATCTTGGTGAATTGCAATCATGATCAACATATGGAACCCAGTTTCTCTCTCTCTCTCTCCAACACAGAGCGGCCCGCCTCATACCGTACATGGACTAGACTCGGGACAACGAG
Organism: Aspergillus leporis; assembly: GCA_009176345.1. Taxonomy (NCBI): domain Eukaryota; kingdom Fungi; phylum Ascomycota; class Eurotiomycetes; order Eurotiales; family Aspergillaceae; genus Aspergillus; species Aspergillus leporis. The sequence goes on along the minus strand of ML732159.1, from coordinate 205,229 downwards.
CCAATCTTTTCTCTTCAATCGGTTCCAAGTCCTCCAGATTCAAAGACTGGAATGCTTGGCCCGGGACAGAAGTTACCTTCCACAATCATATTCTTATTTGTCCATGGACGGAGGTAGCGCTGCGCGGTAATCCGCATAATATTAATGGGACCGCAATAGCGAGTAATGATGCCATGGAATTAGTCGATTGTTTAGGGCCGCCTCACCCTAAACGACGTAGCAAGTGAGTATCAACACTGCACGTGTTGCTCCTTCAGCCTGCCTGCAGTCTGTTACCTAGGTTCACCGGTCTAACTTATGCCGCTTGTGATCGACACCGCTAGTCTGCCCTCGTGCTGTGAAGCTCCACGAACGGAACTCAAATCTGCACACCACGGGCCTCATTTCGCTCTATCCTTTGAGAATTTGTCAACTTTAGTAGTGGGAGATTCTGTCCTAGCTCAAGTGCCGGAATTACCCCCCCGGCACTATGCAAATAGCATCGGTATTAGGTTCAGGAAGATTAGAGACCAAAGGCGACTGACCGCTTCAACGGAGCCATAGGTGGAAGACCATGGTCCAATTGACGTGCGAAAAGCCTCCAGGATCATCATCGTCGGTTCGATGCACAACCGTAGGACCCGGGCTTTTATCCAGGCCAAATAACAACTCAAGCATTTCGCGCTCTCCAATGTCCATGCAAAATTCACAGGAAGAGACTAGTAGTATGCATGCAGCTGCATCTCGGGACGTCAAGTGCACACCGTGTACTGTAGGTACCCGCAAAAGCATTGTAGCTCGTCGGTTATCGGTCCTTACTCAGATCCCGGCTATAGCGATGGAGCGTCTTGGCAATTATCATTACCCAAGAGGAAATGAGGGATTTGGCATAGTTTAGTCAATCGCGAGAATGGTGGCCTGTGGAGTATTGCCTGAGTGTGCTGTGCACAGCTGTACGGAGTATGTACCAGGATTTGACATACACTTTGAGATCCATTGTTGTGTGGGTTGAGTGGCTTTGACTCGTAACGAGTAAAACACCTGACCCAGGTAGAGTGAGTGAGCAAACCAACGAGAAGCGCCAGTTAGGCCAGTAATGAGATCATGGTTAGATATGGAGAACTTTTGAGTATTTCTCCTAGTGCGTATGGAGTCCATTTTCTTCACTATTCTTCTAGTCTCAAACAAGTCTCGTATCGAAGAGGGAGAGACGCGAAATAGAACCTTCGAAGAAGATTTTATTTCCTTGGCATTGTGACGATGATGAGGATCCTCTTCGTATAGCTATGTCAATCAAATCGTACTATTAGTGGAATGACGATTTCAGGAAAGTCATTTGGAATTGCGAACCAAAGCTTCAGGTAAATAGTGACCTCGTCCTTCTTCGGTGGCGGTGGTCTCCCCCCTTATGGTACCTTGTACGTAGATGGTTAGCTATCTCCATTATCCAGGGTTACTACGAAGGTACTAGTCAGCCACCGGTAGGCAAAAGCAAGCATGATTGGAAGATTAAAGTACGCGTAGTCTGTTTCAGATTCGAGCTTCCAACATCCGACAGAAAGTCTGACCACAAGACTGGGTACCTCTCCCGGATGATGGGCTGGAGACTCGAATATTTCCGGAAACTGCCCTAATTGACGGTCATTCCCGACCGGGAAGGTACCTTGCTGGCTCTACGCCCCACAGGCTAATATATGTGTGGCTTGGCTAACAAAGTAGATCGTTCAAACAGTGGGCAAGCTTGAACATGTTGAGCAGTAATCGCAGTAATTCCGGATCTAAGACATTCCTTAGTTTAAGGGCATTTGCCGAAAAAGAAACGACAAAAAGAGAAAGAAAAAAAGAAAGAGTACGAAAAGAACAGAATAATATGAATGTTGACTCAAGCCCTTTGAGTTTAGGGCTTGTTCATCAGGAAAGTTTAACTGTCATCCCATATTTTGGCATTTCCGTATTGAGAGGCGTATCCATAGTCGTATATAATTCCATGCTTCTATCATAGTGATCAGCATATCTAACATTAATCTTACCATTTACATACAGTTAGAAATAAAATGAGTACTATCAGTCCATTATGATTTCAAATCAGCTAATAATAATGTCTTTCCTTTTTCAGAATTACTCCCACTCCACCTGTTTAAGAAGCCGTTGCATGATGTGCTGTAGTTTCCTTAGTAATTAATATACTCTTACTTGAGATCCACAATCATCAGTACTGACCTACTTACTCCGTTCTTACTGAAGAGGGAAAGTTCCATTGGACTAGTTAACTGATAGAGTGGGTGCCGTATATGGGTCTCATGATAATGAGTTATGTCCTTTTTTGATCTTTCGCGCTCTTTTGCTTGTTATCATTCGGGTTCATTAGATAACCGAGTTCCGGTCTCAATCTTTATGCTATATTTGGTACCGAACCGCCGTTGAGTCGTGTATTACGGATGCTGCGGCATGATAATGTGGCTCTTTCCAGTGTTGTGAGAGAAGCACTTCCAAAATGTACCACTACCGGTTCTACCCAAAGCCCAAGACATTCAAGGACACGGATACTCGCAGAGTCCAGAGCGACAATCATGCTCGCTGATTCGCCGGGGAAGCCACGGATTCCCGTGGCCTTCAGCACGGTCGCTTGCCTCTCAATGCCTAATCAGGGCCGCTTTCATGCCCGCACTAGGACCCTACCGCCCGTCTGTCACCGCGGATGCGCGCCATACTCCATCTGAATCCACCAGGTGTCAACATCTCAGAGACGCTGTTCCACTGGCATGGACCTCCGTTCATCTTAATCAAGTAAAGAGTTGTTCGGTGGCAGACCGAAAGCGCGCCATGAGGCAAGACAACGGTTGCGACTATTTGGTTTTAGTTGACGGCTTGGAATCATGATGTACTGTTGGTGTGGAGTCTCAATGGACCTGTCACTGGCGGCCAGACTCGACGCTCTCGAAGTCCACCTACCGTTTCTGAAATGAAACTCTGACTTGATATGAGGAGACCAATGTACTAACAGCGGTATTGAAGAAGTTTGGATAATCATGATCGGCAATGGCGAGGTTGCTCTAGCCTTGTACACCGTACTTCGTGAGGGGATGCTACTTTTCCGATTCGGGACACAATTTTTCTACTTCTCAGATTGACCAGGACCGTTGACGTTTCGGTTGCTTATATGAATTTTTTTTCCCCCCCACTAGTCTCTGTTTTTGCCTTTTGCGCGTACTTTCTTTTTCCAGGTCCTGATTTTCTTTTCTTTGTTCTCGGTCAACATATCACAAAAGCAATTCCTTGGTCTGTTGTCTGTGCTACAACGGTTTCTGCGGTGGCGCATCTCTTTTGTGGCAATGGCAGGGAATTGCTGCAGCCCTCGAGGAACCAAGAAAACGACTACGAATCCCTGATTGATGCCACCGACGGAATTACCCTTCTTGCTTACGTGGGGTAAGTCCGGTGTATGGAGTTTGAGATTGACATTGATTATCACCCCCGAAGCCCTCGAGTAATTACTTCTCGGCCTCTGCTATGGAGCTGCGTGGAGTGTAGTGGCAAGTGCTAATAGCAGTAGCGGTGGTTTAACGCTCCGTTGCCTTCTCGAAGGTCACCAATTTCCTTCCATGCATAGATTTAAATTACGACAACGGAGATTCTAACTAGAGTTGGTAAATTCACAGCTCGTTTATATGGGCCCTCATGAGTAGTGAATAACCCACTGTGTTCTTAGGGTGCTATAGACGACATGCTACTGTACGGACGTTAGTAGCATAGGACGCTATACTCCTCAGCAGGTCCTAGAGCACGCGGATATTATCACGCAAGTCACCAAGGTCCCATACATAGTTTAGTTACCTTGCGGCAGTCTCCGTCCCCTATCCACACATCGGAGAATCAGGGGACTTGTTATCACCGTAACTCTGCCACCCAATCGCTCACCTTGGTAAACGGATAAAAGTGGCCCAAGGAAACTGAGACAACCAATCAGCGATGGCTTCTATCTTTAGATGGAACCAATAGTAGCCCGGAAATCCCTTCCCCCTAGAACGTACCTAGGTAGGTATCAAAGAATATGAGCGCCTAGTATTAAGCAAATGAGGTTGGCCCTTGAAATTGAAATCATGAATCGATGGCAAATTATGGCTGGTCCAGGTCTGCGCAGAATCACAACCAGTGGAATTTTCGGGAAAGAAAATCCCGAGCTAAGTCTTTGGGTGTTACCTTCTAAGTTACCGTAGTAATTTTAGTTTTGGTTTGCGTTACACGGCGGTCTGGCTCTTGGGGGGAGAGAAGAGCTTGCGCGGCGCTTGGTATTCCGAGGGAAATAATAATAATAATTCATACGGTTAAGAGAGCTTTGATCTAATTCGGGCTCTTGGCCTGCATTTGACAGCTCTGACTTGTCCCTTGCTTGTGGCGCTGTCTGTGAGTGTTATCTGTAAACAGTTCATCGCGATTGTTTCGGATGTTGTTGATTGGCTTCTTAGTTTTGGTTTTAGTGTTTGGTACTTTGCATGGAGAGTAAGGAATGTAGTCATTATGTAGATGAATACGCAATGTTTGTACGCAAGCGCATGCAGAACGTCGCTTAAGCAAACGCGTCTGGAATTACCGTCCGAGTCATATCGCCCAAATGGGTAATCTTGAGGCGAACCAATATGCCAATCAGATTGATTGTTAATAACTAGGATCAAGAACATCCCAGAGAATCATTGCACACTCTCCACGCATACAATGAAGGGTAAAAGCTCAGATATAATTAAGTGGTAGGTTCTTATTACCACATAATTCTATTTTGACAGCCGTGACTGTGTAACATAGTTGACAGCACAATCCAAGCGTTGCTTTCATCCCGATCAAAAAAGCAAGGGTTAAAAATTTAAGAAGAATTCTGAGTCGCGCCAGGGCTGCAGGCTGCAGTCTCCGCACTTGTTCCTGCAGTAGGTCCAGGGAAACCTGATCGATCATGTATCCAGTGCCCGTTGAACAGGTCGAATCTCAAATGTGAGCAGCTCTTTGTTCTCCTAGTGCTTCTTGAGCCTTGTAAAGTTATAGTCTGTGCGCTGTAGGTTTTGTGGCTCAACCTCTCAGTTTCAAGGCGAGGCGAGTTCAATGGTACTGGGTTCTCCCAGTACCCCGGTTGAATTGCTACTCTCCCGCACATGACATGTATGATATGATGATCAATATGACTACGTGCCTTATGCAGGACAGCTATTTCATGATAGGTTGCCTAACTGGAACATACTACGGACACTGGTTGAAGTGAAAGCGTTTGTACCGGCACTTGGGTGTCGGTCGGGGCTAGAAGGCCACTATGGTTGCTTAGAGGCCTTCTAGAAATGACAATGAATTGACTAACTTCATAATCTTCTGTCCACCATGCCTGATACATGCTCTAATGTAAGGTACGAGGTGTAGCATACCTCAATGCCACTATTAGGTACCGAGTGGGTCCCATTCGAGACCGTTTCACCATCCGTATTCTCGAAGTTTGCTGGTCGCTACATAAGTAGTCGATTTTGTATGTCGCCACTGTTGATACCAAACTAATTGCCTTACTGTTATTATGTATGAGTCCGGTGACGTGATGAGAGAACGCTCAATATCAAAGCGGCTGAACCAAACTTTTTCGCGACCAAATATGGGGAAAGATGATTCTGACTGGACCGTCACTCCGCTAAGATGATATTCAACTTTCCCGCTTGCTGATCTTAACTCAATAGACAGTAGAAGAAAAAAAAATTATGGGGACCATCATGACAAAAGTGATGATCATGAATTCTTTCTTTTTTCTCTCTATTGTCTGTGTCTGTCTGTTTCTCTTTCTCTCTTCGTTTCGCCTTGGGGTCAAACCCCAAATGGCGGACGGGACGATGCTCAGCGGGGCCGGCTAGACTAGCCGGCGAGTCCCATTCACGCGCAGATTTCATTGGCCTCCAATGCAGCTCCGGTGTACCCAGTCTTACAGCAGTGGTAAAATGTCAACGACGGGCTTGACCGTTCGTCGAGCCTATCAGCGACCCCGTCAGCCCATTAGGATGGCGAGGTCGGATAGTCTCTTCCCTCATTCACCCATTTTTCCCTTTCTCCTTGTGAGGGCCCACACTTTTCCTCCGCGACCAAAGTGCGAGGCCGCCCCCCACTCCCCAATTTACTTTTTTTTTTTGCTAATGGCCACTGGCTCAATTTTGGACTCGCTCCTTCCCATGTTTGTGGACAGACAAGCCGCCGATAAGCTCGATAGGCAATATTTGGGATGCAGACGGGGTTTTCCATTGGTAACAAGACTACCGATATGTATGGCACATCACCGTATCACCGTACATGGTTCACTCCCACCCCCAGACTTCGATTATCATTGATCGATGGAGGGATGCGGTGATGTCTTAGATGCGCGCAACGCGCGAACACTTGTCTTGAATGCTTGTAGTTTGACTGGCTTGCAATGATTACGGCGTCAGCTGTGTGGTGTGTTTCTTGTCTTTGGGAATCAAATTGTTTGGAACTACTATTTCAGGAAGCGAAATCATACTTCAGCCAGGTCTCGGATAACAGTGGCAATTCAGACACACACACATATACACAGCCATCATCAATCAATCAGACAATCACTACCTACTGTCGGTGGTAGGACTGTACAGTAGGATTAGGGCACCTCCAAGTAATAATTACCGATGGTACATAAAAAATAATTTAATTTTTTTAATAGTAGCATGAAATAAACAAAGAATAACTATTATATTTCATGAGACATCATACTCGACACCATCTAATCATAGTAATGAATTCTAAATCGGCGTCATCCATCGTATGTCCATGCGATTTTGACCACGAGTGAAGTTCTTCTCCCTCACCATCACCAACCATCCTTCCTGCTCATCTGTGCTATTGTGATTGGCATAGTACAAGCTCGGCATTTTACGGGAAAGCCATTAGATGACCACGAATAGACCGCAAAGTCTGGTACACGATAGAACCAAGAAACCAGCCTACTGGGTAGGAACCAGACCTTTCAAGGGTAAGGTACGATTTGTCGTATGTAATAAAATGGAGGCCACCATATTTTTTGTGTGAATTAGTTAAAGATGGAGCCTTTTTGAGGACCGCCAAGGTGGTCCACTCGTGCTCATGCGTCCCACATGCTTACGCCTTTTTTGGGTTCCCCGGCCGAGGTAGTGGTCCCATTCCCTGTTAGTTGACCTTGGGATTCGTCGGCTACTGTATTTCAGGTGGATCCCTCGTCCCCTCATCCCCAATAGAGCAATGGCACAACATTTTAGGGTCGACTTAGTTCTTGGTTGGCGAAACTTGTAGAACTTTACATTGATACTGATGCTGCCACTGTTGGTGTTGATGAAGAGGATGAAGAAGAAGAAGAAGCAGCCCAGTTCCACCTCCCGTCTGGGTGCTCCGCTGTTGGAGGAACTGAGATGTGCACCGGCGCCAATGCTTTGTCCCGTCCTGGACTGTAGTGTGTTGGTTTCCTCTTGTACATAAGAGTTTCTCTATAGGGTTTACTCAATGCCTTCACCCTCGAGCAGGAACTATATGAGCTTTTTTTTTTTTTCATAAAAAACAATGACCTAAGAAAAAGGCGAAGAAGAAGGCAGAAAGGCAAATTTATGGGAATATGAAGAAAAGAATAGAGAAAAGAGCGTGTGAAGTGACTGTCATTGGAGACAATGAAAGAAATAGGAATCATCATCAGAGTTATTCCCAATGATCATTCGGACTGTTAAGGGAAAGATTAACTGCTAATCATGGTAAATCTGGCACCACCATGGACATGGAGTGTATCCTTGGGTTTGATGGGCGGATGCACCGCAGCCAATCCATGAGTTAGTGAGTTACTCCATTTTATTTTAGTTTATTGTTTTTTAATATTTGGATTTATTCTATTTAATTTTCCTTTTTTTATTTATTTTATCTTATTATTATTATAATAAAATTATAATTATAATTCATGATATTATTAGGTATAATTACTAGTATTATACTACCTTCCCTTTTCCCACTTCGACACCCCCCCCCTCTCCCAAATAGACAAGACGGACTAAAACTAGAAAGTACGGGCTCCAGTCCTACTACTAACTCTCACTACGCACGGCGCTACTAAGTCGTAGCACAGGCAGATCAGTCACTCTTTTATCCACAGTCCATCCGTCTGGCCGTCTCTCCCTCTTCCCATTTTCATATCGGCCCTGTCTCTCGTTTCCCCGCGACTGTCCTTGCCCTTCAAATTAATCCTCTTTTATTTCTTAGTCTTCCTTTTTTCCCTTTTTAGACTTGTCTCGATTCCCAATCCTTCCTTTCGTTATTTTTCTTATTTTTTGGCTTTGATCCCCATCCATCACGCTCTCTTCTTTCTCTTTACTTCATCATCTGTCTTTCGGTACCTTTGATCGTGACCGTCCTGAATCATATGGTTTGGCTCGTATCGGCCAGAGGTTCCTGTCTTTCCTTCTTTCAGATATAACTATACGTGCATTACCAACATACAAGAAGAGCAGAGGACGTTGCATTCGCCTCGTCGCAGTCTTATCTATTAACCCTAATCTTGGACTGCACTCTTCTGCCTTCAGTCATTCATTCGTCCTGAGCAAGAGACACCTATATACATTCATTCAGCCGCTACTGTGCTCAACAATACCTATCATTAGCACAGAGCTGCCTTGTGACAAACGACTCAGGAACAAACAGTCCTGGCACATACTACTATACGAAATAATTTACTGGAGGTAGACCGTAGCTACTCTCACTTGACACAACACATTCACCATTGGTTCGTGGCCATGACCTGCATACAGAGAGGGTGACCATGCTAACAGAACATGTTTACTTGCAGACAACGATGGACCCAACTTACACAATGGCACCAATGGTGCAAGGACAACCATCATTTGCATACTACCCCACTGCTGATTCACAAAGACAACAATTCACAAGCCACCCGTCTGAAGCACAACCGTACTATGGACAGGTGCAGGCCTTCCCTCATCAGCAACACTGTGTGCCCGAGCAGCAGCCGGTTTACACTACCCAACCTATGATGAACATGCATCAGATGGCTACTACCAATGCATTTCGAGGAGCAATGAACATGACTCCCATCGTCTCTCCCCAACCATCCCACTTGAAACCCACAATCGTTGTCCAGCAGGGCTCCCCAGCTCTGATGCCTCTAGACACCCGGTTCGTCAGCAGCGACTACTATGCCTTCCCCTCGACACCTCCACTGTCCACCGCGGGAAGTTCAATTAGTAGCCCACCATCTAGCACGGGTACACTGCACACCCCTATCAACGATTGTTTCTTCTCGTTCGAGAAGGTGGAGGGTGTGAAGGAAGGCTGTGAGGGCGACGTTCATGCCGAGATTTTGGCCAGTGCCGACTGGACTCGGTCTGCTTCGCCTCCCATGACTCCTGGTATGCATTCTTTTTTATTTCCTGTTGATATGTTGCATTTCCGTTGTGTTGCTGTAATTCAGCGGTCTTTCCCATTTCTAGTATATTATGGGGAGGGCCTATTGGAGTGCCTTAAGCGCGAATTAACAGGCTAACTTGTTTTAGTATTTATCCAACCCCCTTCCCGCACCGGCAGCCAGAGCTCAGAATTCCTGTCTGCCACCAGCTCTTGCCCCTCCCTTTCTCCTTCCCCTTCTCCTGTATCTTCTATCTTTGCTCAGTCTCAGTCGGCTTTCCCTGTTGAGCAGGCCTGCTCCAACTTCTGTGACCCTCGGCAGCTGACTGTTGAGTCCATCAACACATCAACTGCCGCTGAACTGCCGCCTTTGCCCACTCTCTCTTGCGATGAGGAGGAGCCTAAGGTGGTCCTGGGAAGTGAGGCTGTGACACTGCCAGTGCACGAGAACCCGTCGCCTTCTTCTTACGCCAGCTCAACTGAGGATCCTCTCGGTTCGCTGCCGACCTTTGACAGCTTTTCGGACCTTGATTCAGAAGACGAATTTGTGAACCGTCTTGTCGATTTCCACCCTAGTGCAAACGCATTCTACCTCGGTGAGAAGAGACAACGTGTTAGCACATACTCTCTCGATGACGATGAGTTTCTGAGCGAACACGGCTTGGAAGATTCAGAAGACTTGGAACTGGCTCAATCTGGTCTTTCTTTCATAGGATGTACCGATTTCACTTCCGTGCAGAGTGATGCCAACGAGACCTCAGACGAGATGAAGACGAAGAAGCGGAGCAACTCCCGCAAGTCCCTCAAAAGAACAAACTCTGAGAGCGACCAGGATGCTCTCAAGAAGGCACAAGTACCAGTCAACAGCCGGGCTAACGAGTCGGAGGCCAACTCACCGGCCCAGTCGACGGCTGCTCAATCCTGCCATAGCTCGGAAGCCAATGCATCTAGCTCCGAGGCTCCGAGTGTCCCTGTGTCAGTGAACCGTCGCGGCCGTAAGCAATCGTTGACAGATGACCCTTCCAAGACCTTCGTCTGCTCTCTCTGCTCCCGCCGTTTTCGTCGTCAGGAGCACCTTAAGCGTCACTACCGGTCTCTCCACACCCAGGACAAGCCATTCGAGTGCAATGAGTGTGGCAAGAAGTTTTCCCGCAGTGACAACCTTGCCCAACACGCTAGGACCCATGCTGGTGGCTCCATCGTTATGGGAGTCATTGACCCCAACAACGCATCCCAGCATGGAGGGTACGAGGGACACGACGCGAATGCCATGGGCGCTGTCCTCTATCAAGCTGCCAACGCTGCGGCGACCAAGTCGACGACTAGTGAATCATCCGAGGATGGCGTTTCTGACACAACGTCTGTCGACCGTCGATCCGCCAAGAAGCGCAAGCGTGAGGACCACGCTTAGTCGTTTCCATGGCCGTTTGCAACTATCACGACGCGATGTGACCAGGAGCTCCCCCCTTACTACTTAATACACTATCATAATTATTCCACCATTGCACTGGTTGGTCTGACTTTGTCTTTGCGATTTTGGCGTCTGGGCATTTACATTGGCGGTGTCAGGACGGAGGTTAAGGTGTACGGCAAAAGGATATTCGTTTCTCCCACAGGGGAATAAAGAGAAAAACAATACAGAAAAAGGTCTTTGATGAGGACTTTGATCAGAAGCGATAGACCGGTTGTCTGGGCTGCAACAGAATTCGGCGCACTGGAAGTCCACGGATTGGACTTAATCATAGAGCGCGCATGACGACTTCTCTTTTTGAGGCATGGGTGGTGATTTGGGGGTTTTTTTATTTTATTTTCTCAGCCTCGAATTTCTGGCAAAGCTTCTTTCTTCTGCCTTGATCATAAGATTGACTTTTGTTGTCATTCTTCCACCCTTCTTGTACCCCATTTTCCCTTTCTTCTTCTATATACTTCTCGTTCATCTTGCATTCTGTGTCCCTATTTGATGTAATATTTGTCTATTACCCGGGTTGCACCCTTACACCTCGTCATCTGTGCTGGCCACATGTTTTAATTTACTCAACTTGTCTCCGATCATTGCCTCATACCCCTGTGCGCATCCCATATTTTCTTTTTGTTTCGATCGCATCAAATATCTGCATAATATTCCCCCCACCTGTTATTAATCCGAGTGCCCATTCTCTTGCGGCATAGCTAGTAATAATCAAACATTTTGATCAAGGAGACCTCCCCTATTTCCAATACAAAGGCATGAAGAGTAGTTTTTGGGGTTGTTGGTAGAAACCCCAATATCGATATCTATGGCGATATCTATGGTTGGTGCTTTTTTGGCTTCCGTCTCGGAACCGAGTCTTTCTACCATCCGCAGCAAAAATAAAGTTTACAACATCAGTTCCCTTCAACGGCTGAATCACAAGTGACGAACTTATCTATAAAACCCAAGTTTGCGCACTTCTACTTCAAAACCGAACCACTATCCTAGGTACCTCGACCAAGTAATTTGAGCGCGGGGTAAAGAGTAAAAGCCAGGAAAGAAAAAAGGAAGAAAGAAAACGAACCCCTCATTATATGGGATACAAGCCCATCATCATCCCACATAACATACCATGCCTTCATCACCCTCACCACCCCAACCAACAAGTAAAGGTCTAAACGTGATCGCCTTAATATCTGGAGGCAAGGATTCCCTCTACTCAATCCTCCACTGCATTCGAAATGGCCACAAGGTGGTCGCACTGGCAAACCTATACCCACCAACCAAACCCAAACATGATCCAACGGAACAAACTGAGGATGAAGAAGAAGACATCGACAGCTTCATGTACCAAACTATCGGCCACAGTGTAATACCGCTTTACGAATCTGCTCTCGGTATCCCGTTATACAGGCAGCCTATCCAGGGGGGCGCGGTAGATACAGCGAGGATCTACTGCACTGATGCCGCGGAGCCGCAGGCGCAAGATGAAACGGAGTCGCTTGTTCCGCTTCTGCGACGGATTATGCGTGCTCATCCGGAGGCGAATGCCGTCTCGGCGGGGGCGATCTTGTCTACTTATCAGCGGACGAGGATTGAAAATGTCGCTGCGCGGTTGGGGTTGACGCCTTTGGCTTGGTTGTGGATGTATCCTGTGCTTCCTGCGCCGCTGGAGGGGAGGGGAGCGGGTGCCGGGTTGTTGGAGGATATGGCTGCTGTTGGGTGTGAGGCGAGGATTGTGAAGGTTGCTTCTGGGGGATTGGATGAGGGGTTTTTGTGGGGAAACGTTTCTTCTCCGGATGGGGTTGTGAGGAGGAGGATTGAGAAGGGGATGAGGAGGTTTGTGGTTGGGGAGTCGGATGTTAAAGGGGCGGTTCTTGGGGAAGGGGGGGAGTATGAGAGTTTGGCGTTGGATGGGCCTGGATTCCTGTGGAATAAGAGGATTGTGGTTGAGGGGAGGGAGGTTTGTACTGGCGAAGGTGGTGTTGGGTTTGTGAGGTTGAGGGGGGCCAGATGTGTTGGTAAGGAGGATGGGCAGGCTGGTGATGGTGTTTTGCCGGAAGATGTGAGACGGCCGGTGTTGTTGGACGAGAGGTTCTCCCGGGCTTTAAATGGGTTGTCTTTGTCGGATGAAGTGTCGACGGGGAGGCCTGCGGTGGAGGGTTGTGCGTGGCGGCTTCCGGAGGTTGCTCAGTCGAGGAATGGGGGTACTTGGGCTATTTCTAATATCACGGCGCCCGAGGCTGGTCCTGGCGCTGCTGAGCAGATGGAGGCCATCGCGAAGAAAATACGGGATATTCTGGATTCCACGGCTCAGGATACGAGTCATGGCCCGCGAACCACGGCTGATATTGTCTTTGCTACGGTGTTGATTCGCTCCATGGTTGATTTCTCCTTGATGAACGACATCTACGTTTCGCTTTTCAAGAAGCCTAACCCCCCGGCGAGAGCTACTGTGGCCTGTGGCGATAATCTCCCTGAGGGAGTGAGAATCATGGTCTCGTTGGTGCTTGACTTGGGTCCTAGAGATGTACGCCAGGGTCTACATGTTCAGTCCCGGTCATATTGGGCCCCGGCCAATATCGGGCCTTATTCACAGGCTATGTCCATCCCCGTCCAGGCATCAGAGCACCTAGCCTATATTGCCGGTCAGATACCCCTAGAACCGGCTTCGATGGAATTGGTCGCTGGACCGCAGTCATGGCTTGAGGGGTACTCCTTACGAGCTGTGCTGTCTCTGCAGCACATGTGGAGAATCGGTGCAGCTATGCAGGTTGACTGGTGGCTGGGAGCAGTTGCCTATCTGACAGGGGTAGATCACATTGGCACTAAAGCTCAAGTAGCATGGTGTCTGTGGGAGACGATGCATGCTCAGCACAATGATGCAGAAGAGGAAGACGAAGAACCGGCACTGGATGCTTGGGACATAAAGTATGGAGGACGAGCATATGAACAGCCGAGGAACCTCGAAGCAGCTGATTTGCCTAACATGTCCGTTGTGTGCTCGGATGTGCTGGTTCCTCCATTCCTTGCTGTCCAGGTTGCCGAATTACCCCGATGTAGTGACATTGAATGGCAGGGCCTGGGTTGCCGATGCGGTGGCCTGAAGATGGCCGCAGATGATTCGGATGTTGGTCTCAAGATTGACACTATCACGGATGAGAACCTGCGCTATACAGGCATTGAAATCAGTATGGAGCAATCTGGTTCTGACTTTGAAGCATGTCTGCAGCGAGTTCTCGACAAATACTCCAAACAACCGGGTGTGTCCCATGCAGTTCTCTATACCGCACAGCCGCTGTCCTGGAATGCTTGGCCGGGTCAGGTTGTCCCTTGCACGTCAGTATGGGGCCCGAAAGGGCGACAATTGGCGGCTGGAGTTATTTTCCAGACCCATAACCCCACGGACGCGCGGACCTCCACCAAGTAGACAGTTAATGTTGCTGCATATTGGGTGACATAAGAAAACAAGGCTGATGCCACGTTCAACCCGAGGGCCTGTGTGTAGATTTAGCGTTACCCATATTTGATTGGTCAGATAAGGTGGTGCTTAGACATCAGGAGATAAGTGTCTGGCAATACGAGAGTTGAATGTGCTGAGTTAAAGCTGTTTATAAGAACATGTTTGACAAGTTATATACGAGCTCGGAATTATGCGACTCAAAAGCGGCATGTCAAGAAATGACTACTAGTAGTGGTGCCTGTAAGCGTGTGTGTGGTCAAGGTTGAAATTGTCCATTTGACTTGCATTTTATCCCGCGAGTCTAAAGCATGTGATACGCAAAAAATCCGTCTCCGTCTTTGTTACCTCATTAAGGAACACTGATCCTTCGGCGCCCCCTCCCCCAATACGTAATCCTTTATACGCACTTGTATGTCTCTAGATCCCTTGTCCGATTTTACTCTAGTCATAACTTCCTACTAACGTGGTATTCTTAGGGCCAGTGCCTTTGTTAATCCCCACAATCCGTCCTCTCAGATATGACGTACTCAGTTTGAAACTCTCCGATCAACAGAACCCATGGGGTCATGGCCACTTCGCAGAACCAGGAGGAGGAGGGATTGTCTCTCCCCACGAATATACCAGAGCCCGAATCCACGATCCCTGACGATCTCCGACAATATTCGCGGTCGCCGCACCCGTATCATCGCAAAGGCTCAAAGCACCCCGAACCGCATTTGCTGCCTACAGAATCCGGCTACCGACCAGCTCCCCACTATTGGCCTAAGACATCTAGTGATAGCGGTACAGAGGCCGACGATGAGAGCACAGGCGTTCTAAAAGGTCTTCCGGCGCCCCCCCTTCGACAACGAAAGGGACTGCGCTCGGGCTTGAATGGCGCCGTCGAAACCCATGACTCGTGGTTGCCGCTGTTGCAACCTTGGCCCTCGTTGAGGCGGTCAACATCCCGAAGCTCGCAACAGAGTTCTAGTGAGGGGGCAGAAGATAGGATAGCAGAATCGCGAGGGAAGGCTAGGAGGAAAAAGTTCGTTGAGATTCTGCAGAGGCTTTTAGAGACTGGATTGTTGTTTTCCGTGGGCGCCGTCGTGCTGTCACAGGAGAGCGCGAGATCAGTTGCCTGGGCTTGGAAGAGAGGTATGTCTTTGCTGTTTAGGATGCTACAATTGCGACATCGCATGGCTCACTGGTTTACTTCTTGGTAGAACTGCTTGCCCATGCTCTCCTTGTCACCGGACTTTACGCGGCATATCCTTTGAGGAGGAATGGACGCCTCCGGCTGTCCGGATTTCACTCTTTCACCATCCCAACCAGCTTCGATCCCGCGCCGCTTCTTTATCCGGTTTTGATGCCAATCTACACTTCCTTATCATTGGCACACGATAGCCCTGCGCTAGTATTGCCGAATATCCTTCTCAGTCTCTCATCCCTACCGGCCCCAGTCATTCCATTGCGCGAATGGATTCATGGTGATAGTGTTGTTCATTGGCTGGTGACGTTGATACCCATTGTTATTTCGGAGCATGTTTCCGGAGACCACACGATACCCAAGCCTCTAACGCTTCGTGGTCTCGATTCTGAAGTTTTGACTCTTGTTTTCCCGTTGCATCAAGCATTGATACCCACTCTAGATTTCTTGTTGACTACCAGTATACTTCCAGCAGAACTGCAACTTTTGACAAGCGCTCTTGTGAATCTGTTTTTGTTTGCGAGTTCTCCTCAGGCGGAAATCCTAAAGGCGCTCTTGTGGTTAGGCGGAATGTGCATTTTTATATCGTGCCGGCATGTTCTCCGTTGGGAGGTCGCTCTAGCCAGGATTCCCAGTTGGAAATTCAGACGGTCGCCCAGTGGTTCGCAGTCCCGAAAAAATCTCCTATATGCTATCGATCATAAGCTCTGCCAGAGACTGAGCCGAACGGGCTCCTCCGAAGAAGCCATGTCGGACAGTGAATCCGAAGCTCGTATAGCACCAATTCCGCGCCGAACAACGCTTGAATTCCGAGAAAAGACCCCTTCCGGAGAACTGCCTTTCGTGAGCAGCAAAGTCTCCACAGAGGATGGTCGGCGACAATCCCATGCGGGGAATCGAAGACGACACACTATTTCCAGCGTCGATGAGGTTGCACATTCAGAGCGAATCAGGACAACTCCCAGTGGTCGACGGAAGCGATCATTGGCCCCTGGTCTGGCATCCTTCTTATCATTGACTAGGCCACAAGCTCAAGTGCGGAAATGGTTATATGCCTTATACGTGTATGCCACCGTGGTGATCATCATCATGGGTCCAATACGAAAGTATGTGGGTGAACGCGCATTACACGGAGAGGATCCGTTTGGGTGGGCTTTAAGTTACCTACTTGGGAACGTTTCATGGTTCAGGTTTTGGGTGATTATGTGGAATCTGGACCACTGGGTTTCTCTTCCCCCTCGCTTGGACAGTGAGATGTCAGATGCTTGTGCTCTCGGTTGGGCGGAGTATCTCCGACAATATGCTTTTGGCGAAGCCAACACGCGTCTTTTGATTGCTGCTCACTGCATTGCGGTGCTTGTGACAGGCATGGGTGTTGTTTTCCAGCTGAGCTCCATCGCAGAAGTGGATACGAGGCGCAAGGTTTTCCACGGTATGATGGTGCTGATGTTCCTCCCAACCATCTATATCGACCCTGCATTTTGTGCCCTCGCCCTGGCATTAGCTCTGTCCATTTTCCTTCTCCTTGATCTTTTCCGAGCTTCTCAGATGCCGCCCGTCTCTCGACCATTGACCTATTTCCTTGCGCCATACGTTGACGGCCGTGACCATCGTGGCCCTGTCATAATCTCTCACATCTTCCTTCTCATCGGATGCTCTATTCCTCTCTGGCTTTCTTTAGCTGATATTCCTCGGTCGGAGGACCAGCCGTGGGGTTCATGGAACCTCCTGTTCCGGGATGTCAGTATGGTCAGTGGAGTAGTGTGCGTCGGCCTCGGAGATGCAGCCGCCTCACTGGTGGGACGTCGTTACGGTCGGCGTAAATGGTTCTGGGGTGGAGGGAAGTCCCTTGAGGGCAGTGTGGCTTTTGCTGCCGCAGTCACTAGCGGCCTAGTTTTTGCCCGATTGTGGCTTGCGGCGGGCCAATGGCCTGTACATGGAAACAATCAAATATCCTGGTTCTGGACGGTGTGCAAGGCCATCATAGCGGCCGCAGGCACCAGTGCAACTGAAGCGATTTTAACGGGGTGCAATGACAACGTTGTTGTACCGATTGTGCTGTGGCTGCTTGTCAGGGGCCTCGGTCTCTGATCTCTTGGATATGATGATTGGTTACTGTGACACGGCTTTAGTGATGAAAGAGATCCTGGAATCTTAGGGTTGATTGTGTTTTTAGAGCAAGAGAATGGGTGGGCATTTGTATTGTATTTAATTCTTGTCTCATTCTCTTTTTATCTTCTGGTCTTTCCTTTTTTTATGAATCTCCATTATTTTCCCTTTGGTTTTATGTGATGAGAGGTTGGAAGGGGATTAGATACCATGAGCGAATTCCTAATGATATGCTAGAAAGGAGTGTTCACATGACTGTCCGGTGCTAGCCTGGAGAAGAAATACATTAATTGGGACCAGTTGGAGGAAACCCGAAATTGAAGATAATAATACATTACTGGTTGACTGGGACATCCTCTCCTTAGGCAGCATTCCACGATTCGCCCACCGCGTCGCCGATCATCAACTTAGTGGACGCCAGCGTATCTAAACGCGTATCCACTTTGGGCTTATCAATGATTCGGCCAGATCCAATCTTCAGTCATTCAGTGGCGAAATGGGTGCTTGTGGACAGTAACTTACTAACTAAACCATAATCAGATGAGTCATTCACCAGGGTGTTGAGGAGGAAATGTGTAACAAGTGCAGCTGTCATGATGTTTCTGTTCAGCTCGATGACGTTCTAATCCTCAGTACAGAAGAGAGAGCGTGTTATCAACATAGTCTAAAAATACGGGGGTCTCTCTTAACTAAGTAGTAGTACCAACTCCAGGGTAGGCTAACGTCCATCGTGCTTGATAGACTAGTGCAGGTGGTTTTCCCCCTATCTAATCGATAACGTGATATCCAGCCTGTAAATCCTCCGTAATAAACGTAAGGAGCGATCCTGTGATATTCCGGCCTCAGGCCATTACTGGGTTGGGTTTCCAGCTCTTTAGAGCGTCTCAATTTTATTATCATCGCTAGATATTCTTATTTAAATCTGCCTATATTCCTCCAGTCTCTGCGAGAGTCCTACATTTCTTCCTTTTTCTCCCATCTAGTCCACTAGCAATTTAACATGTTCCTGGTCTATGGGGATCGACCTGTCATCCACCCAACCGTCTCCATTGGTTCCCCGATCATCTCCAATACCCATCGCCGCCCTTCTGACCGCCTCCTGGTCATCAATCAACGCCCAGCGATCGTTATCGCAGGTCACACTATTCCCCAAAGACGCGATCGTCAAGGTTCCTTGGGTCCGACTGCTTGCTCTCCCGCCCGGGTCTCCATCACATCATCTGTTCGCTCCGATACACCAGAGAAACCAACTGAATCCCTATCCATTTATCTCTTAATTGAACCAACCTTCTTCCTTTCCTTTGCTCTTCCCACGTTTGTTAGTCCCTTCGACCTACTGCATTAGATAAGTATTCCTCGGGGATAACCCTGACCACTATCTATCTTGATCAACATCCTTGGCTGCTTCTTGCAGCTATCGCCTTCCTATCAGCGTAGAGCACCCGTTTCCGCCTCACCGCTCTCGTACGCCTGTATACTGAATCCATCCTTGTCGCTGCCGCTGCTCACTTCGACTCTTTACTCTTCTCAGAGCCTGGTTCGCTTCCTCGACTGCGATCCTTGGCATTTTATAGCTCGTCCATCATTTCCTCACTCGCCCCCTCCACGGCTTCCGCCGTCCACTCTCCTTCTCTTCTCGCCTCCACCCTTTCCTCTCCCCAACCTTATCCTCCTTAGCTCCCTATCGAACGGCACTCTAAACATCATCTGTCTTCCACTGATGGGCCTCTTCCATCACCAATCGTTGTTGCTGCCGTTGCTGAGGTAGTTGTGTGGCTGTCGGGGCGTGGTTAGCTTCTTGTCAACGCTCCTCTTCGGGCACTGTCTTTGCCCTGCTACAGTCATGGCATCTTCACATAGTAGGAGGTCCAGGGAGACCTCCCATGCCGAAATGCCTATTGGTCGCTATACTAGGTTGGACGAGATTGGCCGAGGGAGCTTTGCCACGGTCTATCAGGGTGTTCATACGGTGAGTCCAATGTGCATTAGGGCCCATCCGGTCTACCATACTGTAGGTCCAGTAATGCAGTGTGCTTGATACTAATCGGCTTGAACCTATAGAAAACACGAACTTACGTCGCTATCAAGTCGGTCAATCTATCTAAATTGAACAAGAAGCTAAAGGAGAACCTTTCCTCGGAGATTCATATCCTCAAAGGGCTATACCATCCACATATCGTTGCCCTCATCGACTGCCATGAGACAACATCCCATATCCACTTGGTGATGGAGTACTGTGCTTTAGGAGATCTGTCCCTCTTCATCAAGCGACGGGATACTCTTGGAGAGCATCAATATACAAAGAACATGATTGCCAAGTACCCGAACCCCCGTGGCGGTGCACTTAACGAAGTCGTCGTCCGCCACTTCCTCAAACAACTGGCAAACGCCCTTAAGTTCCTCCGAGATCGAAACTTGATTCATCGTGACATTAAACCACAGAATCTTCTGTTGTGTCCATCTCCGTCATCATACCGGGCTGGTATGGCTCAAGTTGTCCCGTTCAAAGGGTGTGAAGACTCCTTTAGCCCTGCAACGGGACTAGAGTCTCTACCAATGCTCAAAATTGCGGATTTCGGGTTCGCTCGGTCTCTCCCGGCGACATCACTTGCTGAAACATTGTGTGGTTCACCTCTATACATGGCCCCTGAAATCCTCCGGTACGAGAAGTATGATGCTAAAGCGGACCTTTGGTCCGTGGGAACGGTACTTTACGAAATGGTGGTCGGCAAACCTCCCTTTCGGGCGACGAACCATGTTGAGCTGCTCCGAAAGATTGAAAAAGGAGAGGACAGGATCAAATTCCCTGAAGAAAACCCTGCCTCGGATCAAGTAAAGTCACTTATTCGGAAGCTACTGAAGCGGAACCCCGTGGAACGGATGACATTTTCCGATTTCTTTGAATGCGATACTATCACAGGGCCTATCCCGGGATTAATAGCTGATGATATGCCATCCACATCCCGTCGTTCTTCTATTGCTGTTGATACTGCAGGACCGGCATCTCGCTCCCAGTCTCGAACTGGGTCAAGAACTCCCACGGGGGTGAGACGTGAAAGAGATGCCTCGCATCCCGAAAAGAGAGATGACATAGTATCTTACCCGGTTGCTCAACGACCTACTTCACATAGGTCAGAGACTCCACCGGCTCCTTCGTCCCCCATGCGCAGGGTGGCAAGTATAGACAGACAGACTACATCTAAAGAATCTGGGACTATGGCTTCTCCTCAGAGGCCGAGTGCGGTGTCCCTAGCCACGGCTCCTGGCCGTCAGGAGCTCCATGATCGAAACGCTACGACCGCCGCCATGGAACGACAGCGGAGTCGCGGAACCTATCCTGGGATCCCGCAACTAAAGCCAGCAGATAAAACGAAGGAAGAGACAGAGCGTGCTGCACAGGAGGTCGCGTTTGAGAGAGACTACGTGGTTGTAGAAAAACGTGCTGTGGAGGTGAATGCTTTCGCAGATGAGTTAGCACATAGCCCCCGTATCCAGGGTGGCTTTCCTAGGAACGCTCACGCTGTACCACGTCGTCCGGGCACTCAAGGCGCGTCCACAGCTGCAGCTACATCACCCCTGGCTACTACAGGAAAAGCCATGCAAGTCGCTTCAGGACGAGCACGAGCTGATTCCACACACGCTCGTCAGAATTCCTACGATCGCCGATACAGCCAGAGCCCCACATCCGCAATCTCGAAAGCGCTTCACATGGCCAGTGGACGACTGTTTGGAATGGGGTTCTCCCCACCGTTGACTATCACGAAAGGAGGGCGCTCCCCCCCTTTGGCTTACAATCCATTCCCGGCGTACCCTACCGCTCAGGGTGGCTTGATGGTCGTCGGCGATGGAGCTAGGACAAATGTAACCCTAGATGAAGATGCCAAGACGATTCAAGTGATAGAAGAGTGTGCCACGCGCAGTGACGTTGTGTATGGATTTGCCGAAGTGAAGTACAAGCAACTTATTCCGCTGGCACCATCAGTCCAAACGGAGCCGCCCAATAGGGCCAATGTGCCCGGTGGCGAGCAGGACCCTACCGACTTGACAGACAGTGGGCTCACGGTGGATGCCGTTGTAACGCTGTCAGAGGAAGCTCTAGTTCTTTATGTCAAAGCGCTATCTCTCTTGGCGAAGTCCATGGATATCGCCGGCGCTTGGTGGACCCGGAAAAACCGTGGAGAAGCATTTGGCGAGTCGGCAATAGGGAGAGCAGACGCCACGAGCACGCTCGTGAGTAACCGGATTAACAACGTCGTACAATGGGTACGAAACCGGTTCAACGAAGTGCTAGAGAAAGCTGAGTTTGTCCGTCTCAAGTTAGTCGAGGGGCAGAAGCGCTTGCCACTCGATCACCCCAGTCATCCTAGTAATCACTCCATCGGCTCCTCCGTCGGCTCCGGCGCATCTACAGACGTTGTCGTGAGTTCAGGTGTAACGGCGGAGAAACTAATGTATGATCGGGCACTAGAGATGAGTCGGGCAGCGGCCATCAATGAGCTCACAGGCGAAGACTTATCCGGGTGCGAGATAGCGTATGTCACTGCCATTCGGATGCTAGAAGCTGTATTGGAGGATGAGGTGTCACGGCCTGGACCAGGTGGTGGCGCCGACAAAAGCGATGCCCAAAGAGATGGCGACAAAGCCATCTTGGATGGTGTACGGATTGAAGACCGACAAGTGGTCATGAAATGTAAGTTTGCCCGCGTACAAAGAGGTAAACTTCGATTCTAACAGGTCATGCAGTGGTGTCTAGCATCAGGGGTCGCTTGGCATCCCTACGCAAGAAACTCGCCCTACTAGCAAAACGACAGAGCCCACCTTCTAGTGTTCCTGGCAAAGTGGCTCCATCGAGTTTGGTGCCTGCCTCTCAAACAGTCGGGACAGCACCTCGATAGAACGTGGAACGTTTTTTTATCTTATGCATGCAGGTACATGCTAAATCAGATATAGTCCCTTTTTCTTTGCCTATCTTCTATTTCTACCTGCATTTAACTTCCTTTCTATATCTAATGAACCAATTATGTGGGGAGTTCATACATGGCGCTTTCTGTTGAAGACCTGTCTGCGCAATCTTTTTCTTTTTCTTTTTCGTTTTCCATTGATCTATGTTTTCTGTTCTGTTTCTTATTCTCTTTTTCACTTCTTCAATTGCGTTGCACTTTTTTTCTCACTGTTTTTCATTGTCGCGAGAAAGCAGTCGATTGCTTTTCACTTTCTTGGCTTGGCGTTTTGAGCTGGGGGAAGTACACAAATTGCCACACAACTTGGATATGAATGATGAGGCTATGGGTTGGGAGTCTGGGTGGGCGCAGGATGATCGATCTTCTTCTTGGTATGAACAGAGACTACCAGCCAGACCACTTTGTACTGTACATACTTAATCAAACGAGAATTCTTCTGGATTTTGATTCCTCAATTCCTTAGGTGTTTCGACTAAGTGCGACAATTACTGATGCTACTCAGCACCAAGGCAGCAGGATGGATACGTATCAAGCTGTCGAAAGAATGACGATCTAGGCCTAATTGCTTCTAGAAAGCGGACCTTGCAAGATGTAGAAACGTTCACAGGCGGAAAGAAGGAAATTGTTAGGAAATTTTCCTAGCACGCAATCGATTTCCGTGTGTCATAAGAAAGTTGCTTAACGATTAATGGACCGGAAATTCTGGATCTTGTGGAGATTTGACTCAGGTTTGGTTCCGCCGTAAAAAAAAAAAAAAAACCCAACCTTTTTTTTGCCTTTTTGCCTTCACAGAGTTAATTGCGCCATTCGGTTTTACCACATGGCGAACTATCACCTTTAATTTTTTTTTTTTTTTTTGGCTTCTTTACTTTTCTTCCGGTGCCTGTCTGTCAATCTTATTCTTCTTTTTTAGCTCCATTCTTTTCTTCTTGTCCTTCTGTCTTTCATTGACGGAGTGAACTTAGTACTCAGATCATGAGATCCAGCCCTAAATAGCTTCCCCTGTCAGCATTGCATCTTTTCCACTCACTCTTACGAGGTTGCATGGCCTTTGTATAATATAGGACTTCTTTCCTTTTTAGGCGGTTGCCAATACCAGCCTCGCCGCACCGGCCTGATTGCATCACATTTAGTCTCAGCACATCATCACGTCTCGTGGTGTGTATCCGTTGTTAACCGCTTGAACTTCTCGATAAAACCCTTACGCCCACCTGCTCTTTTGCCCTTTAGCTTCTGGAGCTTGGGTGGAGAACAGTATTGAGCTTTGAGGCCAAAAATTCTCGCATTACCATGATCGATTCAGCTTCAAAATCCAAGGGAATAATGCCTGACGCGAAGGCTTTGGAAGATGGCCCTCGGAGGGCGGATGGCGTCTCTCAGCTATGTATGCGTTGTCCCCTAACTAGGATGCCTTATGGAACTCTTGATCTAACTTTTCTGGTACAGATGAGGGCAATGTCTTCGACGCAACACCCGAAGACCGTCGTCAGATTGGCGTGGTCAGTGCCTCGTTCCTGATCTTCAACAGAGTCATTGGAACCGGTATCTTCGCCACGCCCGCTACCATTCTATCGTTGTCCGGTAGCGTTGGGCTTTCCCTGTTCATGTGGGTGATTGGCACCATCATTGCCATGGCCGGTACTGCTGTGTACCTGGAATGGGGTACAGCGATCCCGAAGTATGTTCCTCTCGGCATCCCGAAACTTCGCCACGTTCAATGAAAGACAGCAGGGCTAACAGTTCATAGAAACGGTGGCGAAAAGAACTATATCGAATATGTCTTCAAGAAACCCAAATTCCTCGCAACATCTATGTATGCCTCGTACGTCATGTTACTGGGATGGGCCGCCAGCAACAGTGTTGTGTTCGGCGAGTACATCCTCAATGCCGCCGATGTCGAGGTTGATCGCTGGAACCAACGTGGCATTGGTCTTGCCTGTATTACCGCCGCCTTCCTCATCCACGCCTTTGCCTTGAAATGGGGCCTTCACCTCCAGAACTTCCTTGGTGTGGTCAAGCTTGTCATTATCATGTTCGTTGTCGTTTGCGGCTGGGTGGCCCTCGCTGGCCATATGCACATCGAGAATCATCCACACAACTTTCGCAATGCTTTCGAAGGCACAACCGACAGTGGCTATGGAATTGTCATGTCCCTGTATAACGTCATCTGGTCATTCATTGGCTACTCTAATGCCAACTATGTGAGTAGCTTCTATATAATATGGCCCTTGTGTCGTTCTCTAACCAGTGGCAGGCTTTGAGCGAGACCAAGAACCCCACGCGCACTTTGAAGATCGCCGCGCCAATTGCGATTGGATCTGTTGGCATTCTGTACATGTTCTGTAACATTGCCTACTTCGCCGCTGTCCCCAGAGAGCAGTTCCTTAGTTCCGGCCAGACTGTCGCCGCGGCCTTTTTCGGTAACATGTTTGGTGAGCGGGCGGAGAAGGTCATGTCGGTCTTTGTCGCACTATCGGCCTTCGGCAACGTCTTGTCGGTGATCTTTTCCCAGGGTCGAATTGTTCAGGAGTTGGGACGTGAGGGTATCCTGCCATTCTCGAAGTTTTTCGCTAGCAACAAGCCACTTAATGCGCCGGCTGCTGGTCTG
Source organism: Aspergillus leporis (assembly GCA_009176345.1). Classification (NCBI taxonomy): domain Eukaryota; kingdom Fungi; phylum Ascomycota; class Eurotiomycetes; order Eurotiales; family Aspergillaceae; genus Aspergillus; species Aspergillus leporis. The sequence continues at coordinate 180,071 of ML732159.1, read as the reverse complement.
TTCGAGCACTGGGTCGTGTCGGTCATCATCATGTTGGCTCCCCCTCCAGGAGACGCTTATAATTTCCTAGTCAAGTAAGTTACATCCCTTCCGCGGGTGTTTTCTCACGGAGCTAACTGGTCTGTATAGCCTTATCTCGTACCCGCTCGCCATCATCAATGTCTTTGTGTCTGGTGGCCTCATTTATATCTATTTCACCCAGAAGACAAACTTCCCCGACTGGTCTCCCGGTATCCGCGCGACTCTTCCTGTGACCGTCTTCTTTTGTCTGTCCAATATGTACTTGGTGGTTGCACCGTACGTGCCCCCAAGTGCCGGACAGAGTGTCTATGAGGAGCTTCCGTACTATCTGCACTGTGTGGTGGCCATTGGCATCTTCGCGGCAGGCGGTATCTACTACCTCGTGTGGGCGGTCCTGCTACCACGCCTTGGCAACTACGTGTTGGTCAAGGAGACCGTGGTGGATGCCGACGGCTGGTCTCGGAGTGTTATCTCGCATCTGCCGTTGGCAGAAGCGGAACAACGACAGCAGCAGGCGCAGCAGCACTCATAAGATGTCCAGGGCACCCTTGGACATCAATCATGATTTCAAGATTCAACATCATTATATTTCCGAGCGTAATCATAATGTTTACAGCGAAGCATTTGCATGGAGTTGGGGATTCTGGGTGTATTTGAGTTTGCGCGAGTTGGGCCAACAAAACTATACCCCGGTTCAACATGTCACGGATACCTCTTCTATTATCTATTTTATTAATTTTTATAGAATACAAGCTTCGATCAGAAAATTTATTTATCATTTTTCCGATCATTTTTTCCTATTATATTCTAGTTTTATTAAAAAAAAAAAAAAAAAAAAAAAAAAAGAGGTTGAGATTTGTCCCAGTCATCTATGGAAGCCCATCCACGAAAAAAATGCCAAAGTAGCAGTCATGGGCCCCTCAAACTAGCTGGAGTACTGTCTTGCAAGTACTGCTCCGAGGAGCAGCTCGACAACTATCTGCCGTGGAGAAACATGGCATACGCTGTTTATTGAGTATTACTTGCTGAAGAATGAAATGATCAAACAGAGAAGAGGTTGAGACGCAGAGGATTATAAGGAAGAGATTTGCGCGGAATAACAAGATCCTCCGGTTGGCGTCCCATTTGGGTAAGAAGCTCAGTGGAAGCGGCCAGCCCATTGGCCGTTCCCGAGTTGGTATGGTCCAGATACCTGAGATTATGGTGACCCGCTATGAGCCGGAGGCTGGTCCTCACCGCCTGCCACATGAAGGTAAGCGGCATGATCTGCCATGCAAAAAACGCGATCTGGTTTTCTTGAGGAAAAGTGTCACTTGTCCCATTGTCTGCTCCAGTCGTTGGTTGCGGTAGTATTGCTCTTCCTTTCGTTCCTTCTGATTAGTCCATTGGGGCCCTTCCTACCCCTTTTTCCCGCCCTCTCTCACTACTCTCTCTTCTCTCGTCCGGTGCTTCTTCTTTGGCGGGGTTCCATGCGTCGCTTCTCCTCCGCGCGGTTACCGCCGCTGGTTCGAAACTCTGCAACGAAGCCACCGCTTTCTCTCCGGACTCCCCTCTTCTTCTCTCGCTCGCTATCTGTCCCCTCCCCCGCCTCCTCTACTTCTACTTCTACCTCCTCCCAATCCTCCTCCGCCGCTTCATCCCCCTCCGTGAACCGACTCTCCTCTCGCCGCTCCCCCCTCTCACAGGTCTCTAAACGTTACTGCTCCTATCGCAGGATGTGCCGTCATACTGGCGTGCCTTCGGGCTCGACGAACATAAACCATGGCCGTGAGGTCCTGCCCACTAACGTCAAGCCACTTCACTATGACTTGACTCTGGAGCCGAACTTTGAGTCTTTCACCTACGATGGTACCGTCATCATTGAGTATGTACCCTTTCAATATGCATCGATCCGTGATCGAAGCTGATAGTTAGTGTAGCCTCCAGGTTGTCGAAGACACCACCTCTATCTCCCTCAACACCAACGAAATTGACATCCATGGCGCTACGGTTTTTGCCCAGGGCTCCGTTGTCACCTCCAGCCCGGATATCTCGATCAACAAAGACAACCAAGTAGCTACCATCAAGTTCGCCGAGACTATCCTCGCCGGATCCTCCGCCCAGGTGAAGCTCACCTTCACCGGTATCCTCAATGACAACATGGCCGGTTTCTACCGTTCCTCCTACAAACTACCCAATGGCGAGACCAAGTATCTTGCTTCCACACAGATGGAGCCCACTGATGCCCGCAGAGCGTTTCCCTGCTTCGATGAGCCTGCCCTCAAGGCCAAGTTCACCGTTACTCTGATCGCTGACAAGAGCATGACCTGCCTGAGCAACATGGACGTCGCCTCGGAGACCGATGTCGAAGGTGGCAAGAAGGTTGTCAAGTTTAACACTTCCCCGCTCATGTCTACGTACCTCCTGGCTTTCATTGTCGGCCATCTGAACTACATTGAGACGAAGGACTTCCGCGTCCCCATCCGTGTCTATGCTACTCCGGACCAGGATATTGAGCATGGCCGTTTCTCTTTGGACCTGGCTGCAAAGACACTGGCTTTCTATGAGAAGGCGTTTGACAACAGTTTCCCTCTGCCTAAGATGGACATGGTTGCCGTACCAGATTTTAGTGCGGGCGCCATGGAGAATTGGGGTCTCATCACATATCGTATCGTCGATGTGCTTTTGGATGAGAAGAACAGCGGTGCCTCGCGCAAGGAGCGCATTGCTGAGACCGTCCAGCACGAGCTGGCTCACCAGTGGTTCGGAAACCTTGTCACCATGGATTTCTGGGATGGTCTTTGGCTCAACGAAGGCTTTGCAACCTGGATGTCGTGGTACTCTTGCAACAGCTTCTACCCGGAGTGGAAGGTCTGGCAGACTTACGTTATCGACAACTTGCAGAGCGCGCTCTCTCTCGATTCCCTGCGTAGTAGCCACCCCATCGAGGTACCAGTCAAGCGTGCCGATGAGATCAACCAGATCTTTGATGCCATCTCCTATTCCAAGGGTTCATCTGTGCTGCGCATGATTTCTAAGTACTTGGGAGAAGACGTTTTCCTCCAGGGTGTCCGTAATTATATCAAGAAGCACGCCTATGGCAACACTCAAACGGGAGATTTGTGGGCTGCTCTCGCCGATGCAAGTGGGAAGCCCGTCGAGAAAGTCATGGACATCTGGACCAAGAATGTCGGATTCCCAGTGGTTTCTGTGTCAGAGGACGCTGGCTCCTCGTCCATTAAGGTGAAGCAGAACCGCTTCTTGCGTACTGGTGATGTCCGCCCTGAAGAGGACACTACCCTTTATCCTGTTATGTTGGGCTTGCGTACCAAGCAGGGTCTTGACGAGGATACTATGCTTAGTGAGCGCGAAGGCCAGTTCAAGGTGCCCGATCTTGACTTCTTCAAGCTTAACGCTGACCACTCTGCCATCTATCGTACCTCCTACAGCCCCGAACGGCTCACTAAGCTGGGCGAGGCAGCCAAGAAGGGCCTTCTTACGGTTGAAGACCGTGCCGGTATGATTGCGGATGCTGGTGCCCTCGCTGCATCTGGCTACCAGAGTACCTCTGGTCTGTTGTCCCTTCTCAAAAGCTTTGACAGCGAATCCGAGTTCGTCGTGTGGAACGAGATTGTGACCCGGATCGGTACTCTCCGTGCCTCATGGCTCTTCCAGGATGACCAAACTAAGGATGCACTAAAGGCCTTCCAGCGCTCTTTGGTCAGCACTAAGACTCACGAGCTCGGCTGGGAATTCTCGGACAAGGATGGCCATATCCTGCAACAGTTCAAGGCCCTCTTGTTCAGCAGTGCAGGCTCGGCCGAAGATCCAGCCGTCGTCAAGGCCGCTCAGGAAATGTTCCAGCGCTTCGCCGCGGGCGACACTAGCGCCATTCACCCGAACATCCGCGGTAGCGTCTTCAGCATTGTTTTGAAGAATGGTGGTGAGAAGGAATACAATGTCGTGTTGGACCGATTCCGCCATGCCCCTACTTCTGACGAGAAGACGACTGCTCTTCGCTGCCTCGGCGCTGCCGAAGACCCAGCCCTCATCCAGCATACCCTGGGTCTTGCCCTCGGCGATGAGGTGAAGAACCAGGATATCTACATGCCTCTGGGTGGTCTGCGGACCCACAAAGCCGGTATTGAGGCTCGTTGGGCCTGGATGAAGGACAACTGGGACGCACTCTACAAGCGTCTGCCCCCAGGACTCGGCATGCTGGGCACTGTTGTTCAGTTGTCTACTTCTAGCTTCTGCACCGAAGCGCAGTTGAAGGATGTGGAGGGTTTCTTTAAGGAAAAGGATACTAAGGTGAGTTTACCCTAGTACGTGGTGCCTATATTACTGTGACTGATTCCCCCTTTAGGGCTTCGACCGTGCCGTTGAGCAGAGTCTTGATGCCATCCGGGCTAAGATTAACTGGGTCAAGCGTGACCGCGCTGACGTTGAGTCTTGGCTGAAGTCGAATGGCTACCTCCGCGAAGGCAAGCTGTAAAATATTACAGATCTCTAGCAAGCATAAGCATGAGTATAGTATGACATGATGAGCATGTGATTGACAGAGTACCATGACGTAGGTAGCTTCTTGCGTCAGGTCTAGTCGGGTCAATTTTTCGAAACGACGCGGATCAGTTTCTGATGTAACAGTAGAAAGCACAATTCATCTCTACGTGAGAGTATATAAATGGGAAATATAATTTGAGACTAAGCCCTGCTTTATCTCCATGCACTGATAATATAATCTCATAGGAATGGATATATATTCCTTTGGATTTTCTGTATCATCTAAACATTAACACCCGCAGTGGCATGCGAAGCCCGTATGTAGCTATCACCATCCACCCTTCGAACCAAATGTAGAATTGTCGTCATTGTTCTTCTTCGAGAATCCACGCGTGGGTTTGGACTGTGCGGCTTCATGCTTACGCAATTCCTCGGGGACTCGAGAGATGGGAGACTTCATTAGCATTTGCTTGAGGTCGTACCTACGGTATTATTAGTAAAAACGCAACAAAAAAGCAAAGGTAAAGGGTAAAGGGAAAAGGGGAGAACATACATAACATCTGTGTCCTCATTACCCAAAAAGGTAATAGCCACACCACTCTTACCAGCACGACCAGTACGGCCGATACGATGGGTGTAACTCTCAATGGTCATCGCCATATTGAAGTTAATAACCAGACTAACATCAGGCACATCGATACCTCTTCCTGCCAGATCAGTAGCCACCAGGACATCTGTTTGGCCATTCCGCACCGAGGCCAGGGCAGCCTCTCGCTGTTCCTGGGTCTTGCTTCCATGCAGCGTAACAGAGGAAAAGCCCCACTGTTTGATTTCACGGGCAATAGCATCGCAGTTCCGCTTGATGTTAACGAAGACGATGATAGGTGGCTTGAATTCATGGGAGGAGAGGATATCGCCAAGACGCTTCTTGCGCTTGTCTTCGCCGGCGACAAACTCTACGCGCTGCTCGACAGTATCGACTGCTTCGCCGGCACTACCGATGGTCACGATGGCTGGGCGCCGGAGGTATTTGCGGGCGATGCGCTCGACGGCTGTTGGCATGGTGGCTGTGTACATCATTGTTTGGCGGTAGCGGTCTTTTCCGCCGAGGTTTTGGGACATGGCGGCTGAGTTTTCGGCTTCCTCGGTATCGGGCTTTTCGTTGGTGACGGGGAGGGCGTCGAGGATTTTGTTGACGGGTTCTTCGAAGCCGAGGTCGATCATTCGGTCGGCTTCATCCATGATTACGTAGCAGCATTGGCTAAGGACGAGCATGCGGCGTTCGATGCAGTCGACCAGACGACCGGGGGTCGCGATGATGATCTCTGCGCCGTTGCGGAGGCTGTAGGCTTGTTCTTCGAAGGAGTGTCCTCCCACTATACTCACGACGTTGAAGCCGAGAGGTGTGGTGAACTTCCTCGCTTCGATCTCGATTTGCTGCGCCAGTTCACGGGTCGGGGCGAGGACGATGGCGTAGGGTCCATCGTTCTTTCTCCACTCGAATTCGTCGATGCGAGGTAGTTCTGAGATGTAGACTAAGAGGGGGAGGAGGAAGGCGGCCGTCTTACCAGAACCGGTGACGGCGACACCGATGAGATCGCGAGACTGCATGGCGATTGGGATGGCGGCGCGTTGGATAGGCGAAGGCTCCTTATAGCCGACTTGATGAATAAGCTCCATGAGCCGCTTGGGAAGGCCAGACTCATCCCATGACCGCATGGGGTTCGGTACACTTCCACCCTTGTTGCTGATGTTGAAATCCTCCTTGAAGATACGCCAGTCGCGCTCGCGCATGTGCTCCAGCTTCTTCTCGCTCCAGTGCTTGTCGAGCTGGTTGCGGGTGCTCTCTTCTCTCCGTCGGCGCTCCATCTCTAGGATCTCTCGGGCCCGAATACTTCCCGCTTCGCGATCGCAGTCTTCTAGTGCTCTTGCGTACTTCTTCGCCACGTCGTCGGCCACATCGTCTCCGAAGCCCGCCAGTCGGCCACGGCCGTAGAAGTTTGCCTCATGCCGATTTTGATATAAAGGGTTGTAGTCTCCGCTTGTATCTTCTTCTGCGTTCCACTCGAAGTTGAATTTCCGGTCTGTTGTCCTCTTTCGCTTCTTCTTCGCGGAGAAATTCGATGTCGTTTCTGCTCCCATATATCTCTGCTTAACCAATGCTGCCTGAACAGCAGCTTCATCGTCGTTAACTGGCCGCTTATCGCCTTTCGAGTCCTTTAGACCGAAGGACATTGATTTCGGCGGCGGCGGCGGCGGCGGCGATAGATCGCGATTCTTATTATGCCGCATAGCGGCTGGTGCGCTGGGGATGTCTGCATTTCTCATAGCCCGGGGGCCGGTGGGTATAAACCTTCCATCGCCGTTGGGAGCATCGGAGCTAACTGAAGGTGACTGTGTCGCACTGCTATCGACGCCGTTGGATGCCTTGAGCCTGCGGTCCGCTTCAACTTCCTTGGCTCGTTTCTCCAGGGCGATCCGCTCTCGCTCGGCCTTGGACAGGAACTTGGGCTACAGAGACATATCCATATTAGCCATACCCATCTATAAAGCAGTGTTTTGCGGTTAACCAGGAAGAATTGACATCCTAGGTCAATTCTTCACGGAGACATAGGCAGGTTCAATAAAACATACCTTAGCAGCCGCTGCATCCGCTTCTCTTTTTTTACGGACCAGCTCCTCAACACTCAGCGGTGTGGCCACCGGCTTCTTCGCACCCCATCCAAGCTTCTTCTTTTTTGGTTCAGGCGGCGGAGGCGCAGGAGGAAAGTCTTCGGGCGGTGGTGGAGGCGCGGCCGCATCTGGCGGCGGAGGAGGGGCGCCGGAATCTTCTGGGGGAGGGGGAGGAGGTGTAGGAGGACGCTCAGCGAGCTCTGGAGGTGGCACAGGGGGTGGTACCTCTGACGAACCGTTTGTCATGATATCATCCATGATGCCGAATGCGAGTCTCAACTGAAAGACGGTGTTGGGATATCGCCGATTGACATGCGATGAACGCCGCGGCTTCTAGAATTTCTACGGCCGGGCGGAGGAGCTTGTCGCGTAGTCACGTGCGTACTTCGCCCCGGTAGTATGAGGGAACGATGGGCAGTGAAACTAGATTTCACAGGCTCTATCAGAGTTGTGCCCAGTGTGGGGATGGAGATCGGCATCCTGGAGATCTAATACATCTTGTGTTTACCTCAATTTTTATCAGTTGAGGCAAATCCGAAATGTGCCTACTTTCTATGCCTGCGATATGATGCGCAACTTTCATTGTATACTACAGTTTTAAGGTTGGAGGATCTACAGCCGATATTGTGCTAAAGACGAATGTAATGAGCGGCTTGTAAAAAAGTCTTCGGAAGAAGGCGCAACCTCCTGACGGATGGTGAGCTCTGAGTTTCAATGTCAAATGAACTGGGGTGTCCTTCTCATTGTTTTCTGGTATACACATGCTGATGGCGCTGGAAATGAAATAACTTCGTGATAGCGTACATTCGTAGAAGATCCCTCTCCGAGAGGAGAAGAGTCAGGTGACCAAATATAGTAGCACCGAGTTCTGGTAGGAGTAAAACAAGAGTGAGGTTTATTTTGAGAATAATATCATCCGTGGGGTCTGCCAAAGGCACAGAAGGCCAAGCCGCATGCTGAGGCTAACGATAACAAGGTGCAATATGAGAAACGTCGCTTGCATGCTAATACTCTGGGTGCGTAGGTTTAATGCTGCCAGCAATAGCAAAGGATAGAACATCCAGGGGTTGACTGCTAGAGGACTGCAGGGCTGGAACGCTGAAACCACCTTGAGAAGAAAAAGGCTCAGTTGAATTGTAGGTAGCGGAATTTGCAAGTCAGAGACTGTTGTCGGAAAGAGTGAGAAAAATCTCGTCAGAGGAGACCCGCTGGGAGGTGGAGGAAGTAAATGTTGAAGAGGTTCATGATTTTCATGCTCGTCTTCAGCCGGTTCATTTTGGAGCGGTGGAAGAGACGGGGTGCTAGAATACCTCGTTCGAAGCATCATTTCTCTTTCAGGGCTGAGGGACATTCTCCTATCAGAACTAGGGCCTATACCATCGACAAGAGGCATTGGTCCGCCTCCATTTGACTCATACGGGGGGCTGCGTCGAAGAGCCACCGGACTGCGAGAGAAAGATTTTCTTGGAGATGTAGGTGCCTTAGAAAAGGGAGCAGGTGCTGTGTTTTCAGTAGAATGCATCCTAAAACCTGGGTGCACTTCAGAATTTGAAGTTCCAGCCCTACGCGAGCGGATGTTCTCATTCACACTGGCCCCAGCTTGGAGACCGTTTAGAACATCGTCCGCAGATGGTCGCCTATCAGGGTTCACCGACAACAACCGTCCCAGGAAGGTATAGAGCTGCTCAGGCAACTCAGGCCTCATTCTGCGTGCATCATCAAACCCAGCCCATTGACTGATTTCTTCTCGGAGTCGATCAAGATCTTCCCTCTCTTCATGGATAAGGTCGGCATTGCTATAGGGAAGCTGTGCAAAACATAAGAAGTACAGAATCATCCCCAAGGAGAAGATATCCGATTTGAACGTGAAGTTCCCAAATGGACCCTCCGGATATTCGCGTCGCAACACTTCGGGTGCGCAATACGAAACAGTCCCAGTCGCCCCGGTGGAGAGCCGTGTCGCATTCTGAGCCTGGACCTCACCAAAGTCGCTGACCAAGACGCGGATACCATCACTAGTTTTGTGTAGTAAGCAGTTATTTGGTTTAAGGTCACGATGAATGTAACCGTTAGCATGAAGATATCGAAGACCGGATGTGATGTCTTTGAAAAAGGAGTATATTTCCTCGAAGTGGAGTTTGCGAAATTCAGGTGCGTCGGCACGAGGATCCGGTTCACCTCTAGACTTCCTCCTTAGACGTTCTTTCAGTTGTTGTGTGGTTGTAGAAGTCTGCACCCGTCCACATATGTAGTTATGCAGGTCTCCAGCATTGCAATATTGCTGGAGTATGAATGCGCAAGGTACACTTGGCCCGAATGTGCTGATCTTCGCATCCTCAAGCCATACGTGACGATAAGATACGAGGTTTTGATGGGTCAGATGCTGCAGTAATTGTACTTCCCCCAGGACCTTCTCCAGCCATTCGTGGTCATCTCCCACGGGCACACGTTTGCAAGCGTACTGTCCTAGCGAGACGCCATCCAACACATGTTTCACGAGCAAGACAACGCCTTTCCCACCTTTCCCTAGAATGCCTTCTTCGACAAAGAACTTCTTGAAGTAGTTAGGTGTGAAAGCTGCCGATGATATGCCTTGCGTAGCGGATGCACCTTCACTTGGTTCACTGGTCGGACCATCTGCGAGAGCCGGCTGGACGAGGCGTCGGTGAGGGGATGGTGAAGTCGACGAGCTGGCAGAACTAGGTAGGCTCCTATGGAGCATGCGGAAATAGTCCGGATTGACAAACTCAGGTTGCCCTCCTGAGCTAGCATGGCGACCTTCTTGCCCCGCGCTACTGTCGTGCAGTGGACGATGGCAATACGGACAGTCAGTCAAGTCAATGTCGGCATTGGGCTCGTTAGCATTTCGGAGGACCAGCTGCTGAGAGTCACGATCGAAAACCACGACCGAGTCATTATGGCGTCTGCCACAGAATGTCCATTAGTGCCATATTTAATCAGTTAGGACCATAGTTACCTTACAGCACGACGTCAAGGTTAGAAGATCCGTAGGGTACAATGGACATGCCGTCGTCCGCCATGATCAAAGGAAGATACACACATATCTTGGTTTAAATGAACAAGGAACTATCATGCTCAAAAGAGAATTTATAGGGCCAAAATAAGCAAAAGATTAATTGGTGCTGCGAAGAGCTATGATAGAAGTTGAGGCTGGGGTGGGCCCACGTGAGCTACGGCGGTGAAGCACTAGCGCATAAACAATAACCAAAGTAACCGAGTAGCTGCTATATAGAGGGAGGTACTACTGGAACATTTCTGCACATTTCAGACCATTTCGTATCAAATTTGATTGTTTTGAAGGCTATGTGGGTATCCCAAGTGAGTTGTAATGGTGCACAAGACCGAATTGAGCAGTCGATGCTCTAAGTGCCCCCATTGCGGCAGATTCTCGCCCAGCTGGTATGCCCAACAAACGTCGTGGGAAGACACGACTGGACGTCTCGACACCGAACTTCAGTGTTCTCAACTCCCTAAACCTGCATCCATGCTCGTGTGGCCTGGTCGGTGGGGCTATACATCCTGCTTGTGAAGCGGCATTCGTTCGGATATGCTCCGACGGTGACTGGTGCGGTGGAGCGGAACAGCGGCGTTCCATAGCGTCTGCCCCGGCTGCTTAGGTATGTAGAAGATCTAAAGGAAGCAATAACTCAATCATTTTCCTCTCCGCTCTCCTCGTCGCTGACTTCCAGGTTCGCGATTGAGTCATTGTCATCGCCACTGTCACCAAAACCATCGAACTCTGCATCAGATGCAGAGCCTGGCTTGTTTTCAGTCTTCTCAGACTCTGTGTCGCCAAGCTTCCGCTTTCGACCCATTTCACCCAGTCGACCTTCACGACCTTCAATCGTTGCGCCCTCTTCGCCGGGTGTGTGAGGTGGCGGGGTGAACCAAGGGATCTTACCCCTAAGGAAGTCATTGATGACCATCTTGGCGACACCATCAAGGTCGGGCTCTCCTCCACGAAGGAGCCTTCCACCTTTGCGCGCAAGAACACTCAAAAACTCCAGAGGGTCATCTGAGCCCTTCACGCCGTAGGTACGTTCAAGGTGTCTCGGCTGGACCCGCTTAAGAACAGCAGGAATGTACTGTTCAGGATTATCAACGTTCTCCACACGGCAAACGCCGCGAAGCAAGATGTCTTCCGGAGTATCGTTTTGGTTGGGAGGGACCACACCGGGACAATCGATGAGGTATATCCTCTTCATTAGAGTAATATACTGCCAGACCTTGGTCTCTCCCGGGATAGGGGCCACAGTACACACTTTCTTTTTGCGTAGAGTGTTAATGATAGAGGATTTACCCGTGTTCGGGTAGCCAATGAATCCCACCGAGATCTGTTTCCGTTCCGAATGGAGGGAGGAAAACTGTCTCAGAAGCTGGATCAACGAGCCTTTACCGAACGAATTGTTGATCGATGCGTGGAAAGCCAGAGTAGGATGGTCTTTTGACAGATGTCGCACCCAAGCAGCCTGGTGTCACGTTAGCATTCGAACACCAGTAAGCACCAATGCTAGAACAAAGCAAAGATGATCGATAACAGAATGTGTGTAACGTTACTAAGAGATCTGCTATGAGCCAGCCAAATGGCCGGAGCAGGACTCAACTCAAAAACGGAACACAACACGGCCCTTGCGACAGGCTTCCAAAACGGAAAACCGGTCAGCCTTGCTTCAGAAAGAAGGTTGGCGCGGGCGAGCGTCAATCTACCAAAGCTGTAACAGACATACTCCCATGGTGAAAAGTACGACACGTAGTCGACGGAGAAGCCTTGACTTAGCAATGGCACAGGCATCCAAGCCTGATGAGAAGGATGTGCAATACAAGGTGTATAAATAAAAAAAGCAAGTAGATAAAAGGGGATGTGGAAAGTGGAAATAGCTTACCGCGACACCTGTTGGGACAAGGTCACACTTGTTTAGTACGAAAATCAAGTGCTTATGAGGAGCCTCCTCCCGGATGTACTTTTCAATACTTCTGCACCGTGTGCCGTCGGGGTCACGGGCATCAACCACGTGAATGACAACATCGGAGGAATCGATGACTTTATAAAGCTCGTTCCAGATCCGCTTGCTCTGGCCTTTGGAAAACACTGATTCAACTGCAGTAGCCGTTGTGGTATGCGCACCATCTTGCGCAGCCGAGACATCTCCGGAGACGGCAAGGGAGCCATCAGCATGAATATCATGATCTGTTTTTTCAACATAGGCATCATGCAACTTGACGGTCTCGCCAGCCAAATCTTCCAGTGATGCAACACCGAGCTTGACACGTTTCCTTTGAGCTTTCGGCCCAAATGTATCGCTATATGGTGAGCTCTCGATGGCCATCTTCGCTTGATGCTGTTTCAGCCCATTCACACCTTGACCGTCTCTGATCAGGCTCATGGGAAGCTTGTTAGTCTTGAGAAGGACTTGATAAGGATCAGAGGCACGCTCAGCAACAGCCTCACGGAAAGAGGACAGAGCCTCCTGAGAGATAACTCTGGTATTTCCGAACCATTTACGGTTGGGTTCTATCCTGGCGACGGGAGCCTCTTTGGACTGGTACGAAGCCGCCACGGTGATGTTACCTTCAGCGTCGCGCCGAGGTTTACCATCCTTGTACATATTCAGCCTCTTCACTTTCTTCGCATCTCTCCATGGAAGTTAGCCAAGGAACAAATCACGAGTTGATGTCGAGATACCTTACCTGTAAAAATTTTCACCCTTGACCCTAACATTACCCATGCCATCTCCGACCTTCCCCTGCCGCTCTTTACGAGCGGCCTCTTTCTTTCCTGTACCCATAATGCAGCCTAGTCCCTGATTTGGGATTTATATGAAAATAAATCACAAGGCAGGCGTGGAATAAATAGGTTGGCGAAGCGCAGGAAGAAAGGAAAGAAGAGGAAAAAGGTTGATAGTCGGAGAGAAATTATTTTTTTCGGGGCGGGAGCCAGACTAAGTGGTGCACGGACCAATTGCGAGAAAATCGCTTCGATCTTTTTCCGGCCCTCGCAGCAGAACCGCGTCTCTCATCGTCCGGTCCGGGTCCCTGAATTGCGGATAGAGAGTTGAATTGCCGTGCTTAATTCCTTTGAATCATTTCTCTCTTTTATCACCCTTCTTTCATTCGATTTCTTTAATGACTTTTGGTGGAGTAATCGGGATTGTTTACCATGTCTCTCTTCCGCAGCTGCAGGACTGCCTCCGTGCAAGTCCGTGGATTTACCTCCTCTACCTCTCTTCGAGTTGGACCGGAGTCGCCTAATTTCGTCGACGTCCCTCGTACCATTCAGCCAGATCTTCCTTCAAAGCAACATGTCAAGGGTACACTGCCTGTCCCTCGCGAGATCTTCCCGGTTCGCCGAGCGGACAAGCCGTCCGAGGAGTACATTGCTGCCGCAACATCCCTTCCTTCTAAAGAAACCAAAATCGATCCGAACGACCCCCATGCTCAATACATCAATTGGAAAAGGAGAATGGCTGATATGAGGAGACAAAACCTTAGAGAAGGTCTCCTGGAGTTGCACAGTCGGAAGCAGCGAACGGATAGGTCGATGATGCAACGAAGTGTCGAGAAACAAAAACGACGAGAGCGCATTTTCCGGCAGCCAGAGAGAGATGATGAGCGCTTGACTCGTCCTTCAATCATTCAGGAGATGCTGCCTAAGCGCACACCCGCGCTGCCCGACCCTACCCGGGAAGAGCGTCTTGCTATATCCCAGGCTCAGGTGGAGGCTGTGAACGCTCAGAAGCAGGCGGAGCAGCAGGACGCTCTGCAAGCGCTGTACATGAATGCCCGGAACTTTATCACCACTGAAGCTCAGCTTGCAGCTGAGATCGATCGTGTCTTCCCTGAGGGTGAGAACGAGGCTTGGCGCAATGACCACCAGCAAGGTGAGAATGTCTGGAACTTGGGTATGCCCCCAACCGTCCAATCCATTGTCAACGAGTCTAGGAAGAGTGAGGCAGCTCGCTGGGATCTTATCCAGGGCAGAGTTAAGAAGCTGGGAGAGCAGATCACAGGGGGCAAGTTGTGAATATCATGAAGGTATGCGTTTAGAACATTGTATATTACTCCAAATTCCTGAGCTGGTCCTTTGTTTCCTTGTACACCTAGTTCTAGTCGATATCGGTATCAATGTGGAGAGTTTTACTTTTCTCTTATACTTAAAGGAGCTTTGACATTATGGATACGTTGATTGATTAATCCGGACAACATAACCACTGTATTGCTTCCTTATGCACAAGGATTTCAGTCAGTATTGACTCTCTTTAATAGGCTTGAAACCTAGATGCATATACCGTAGTCTAGTGGTAGACAGAAACTAAGGACATATATTTACATACGGGAGGTTAGATGGACTCTGCATGGAGTGTAGGGGATGTAGTGCGGTTGAATTTAAGCGCTTGGAGAGCATTGTCCACATGAACTGCCAGCAATTAAGTCATGAGACTAGGTAGTAATAACAAGCAAAAAAATAAGATTGGTAATGTTGGAGGTGGCGGTATTTTACATATATAACCAGGGAAAATGCCCTTCCAAAATATGAGAACGCCTTTGCTATGCACCTACCCCAATGCGCCATGGGTATCCCAACACCAAGACGAAGTAGGAATCTACCTCGTAAGTACTTTCCCTTTAATTTAAGCTCGTTTGTCACGTAACCAAACTATACACTGCCAGCGGGGCCACTGGAAGCTGCAGCCATTGCGGCGCCTTCTGTGGAGGCAGGGTTCGAGGTTTCCGGTGTACTCGGCACGTCCCTGTGGGATACCTCTTCATCAATGAAGCATCCCAATCCTGCAAATGCCTCGAGCAATGTGCGCGAATAATATTCCCGGAGGTCATAACCACCTGCCTGCATCCGAGTATCCTGTCTGATGGGATCAAGATAGCTGGATGGGTAGAAATCTCGTAGAGTATAATAGTCCCGCTTGTCCGGAACCATACCGCCAAATGGATCGTAAGGTTTTTCGGGTTCCGGTGTCTTGATTTTCTTGAGACCTTTAATAAGACCAGTATCACTAGCCTTATCAGCTGTTGAGAATCCGGCTTGTCCAGCCTTCCTGGCATCCGAGTTACGTAGCGCAGCCTGTTTCTGTCGAATGCGGTCCTCCTCGCTACGTCGAGCAGACGATTTTTTGAGCAAAACCTTCTGACCCTCACGTGCAATAGCCGCGGCGTCTCCTGGCCGTCCAGCGGCAAGACGGCTAAGAACATCTTCTCGCCCTGCGAGTAGCTCTCGGCGCTCATTCTCGTACTCCTGTCTCGCCGCCTCCCGGCGGAGACGAGCCAGCTCCTGCTCCTGTGTCTGCCGTTCCTGGAAAGATGAGGCTTCCTGAGCTTCAAGAGCTTGGTTGGCGCGAATGGAGCGCATATTTTCTTGTGCATATCTTTGGAGATCGGTTTCGGTCTTCGCTACGTCGGTGCCATGGACAAGGTTTGCGATGATTTCCTCGCGTTGTTCAAGAAAGTCATCCCAGGCTCTTTTTGAGTCGAACTCCTCTTCGCGGCGGTTGAGGCTAAGACTGTTTAGCTTCTACCTTCATTTTTTATGAGCAAAACCTCAAATTTCAACTTACACCTGCATGACTCTGCGCCGTATATCCACCTCCCTTTCCACATTTATATCCTCGAACGTTTGTTTCCGAAATCGGTTCTTTCGTAAGGTCTTATGACATCCGGCTACCGGGCAATTCGCGGGACCGGATGAGAAGATACGATCCACACATGATTCGCACATTTTATGATAACATTCTGGGTTGATGAGAAATTGCATGTCCGGGTTCAGATACCGTGAGGACTTGCAGACAGGGCAGACCTCTGAAAAGACATTAGTCGGGGGGATCATTGGAGAATAAAAGTATTAGACTTACCATCTTCATCCCCACGGTTTTGTATTGATCCGCGAGAGTGTGGCATAATTCTAGTTTGTGCTGAATGACAAGAGAGAGAGCCAGTGATGTCGAGAACGCTCGGCCTTAATGGGCTGCTGGTTGACAATCGGACAGCTCGCAGGGACCAATCAGAAGCTCCGGTGACCGTTCCGCGCGGCGGAACTTTTTTCTTTTGCCCCCGCAAACGATACTCAATTTTCTTTAATCTTCACTCTCTTTCTCTATGCCTCGTTGCTTGGTGTGATCTGCACATGCGGTACCCGCAAGCACTCTCACGTAACCCTTATCACTGAATCACCAAAAATGGGTGTTCCTGGAAGCGATCTACAGGACCTCGAACGTCAACGCCTCGAGCTCGAGGGCAACATTCTGAAACTGCAGGAATCCCTGTACCACTGGAGAACGTGGGAGGCCGAGTACGATGGCCTGAAGGATGAAATTGATGAACTTGACGACGGTGCTACGACGGAGGACTTTCTTCGAATTGGTCGCGATTTTGGTGGGTCGTTGGTCACCGAAGATGAAGTCAAGGTGATACTCGGGGAGAAACAAGGCGTGACACGGACTAAACAACAGGTCGTTGATCTTATATCGAGGCGAGTCGACTACGTGAAACAGAATGTCTTGACTATGGAAAAGCGACTACGTTCGGTAGAGAACCAACTACATGCGCTTGACGCTGCTGAGCAACTACCAGCAGAATCATCCACCGACTTCCCCGTGACAGAGATTGTCGAGGAGCTGGATGAGGATGGCAATGTAATTTCGAGCTCGACTGCGACACCCGGAGATCAGGCACCAGAACTTCTAGAACTTTTGAAGGAGGCCGGAGTGAAGGATATCCCGGACGCCCCAAAGGCGAATGCACAGACTAAATCAAGATCAGAGGACGAACCCAGCTCAGCAGGCCAACAGGAGCCTGGGAAAATACTGGACAATCCCATACAGGAGATTAATGGAAGTTCTAGGCCTTCCCACCAAGAGAAGCCAACAGCGTCCGAGCCGGCAACTGAAAAACAAGAGCTGCCTGTCTCAGACATCGATGAATCTCCCGAGGATGCCAAGCTACGTCGTGAGATGCTGCAATACGGACTTGATGAAGTTGGAGCTGTTGTCGCCGAACTTGAGCTGGATGAGGATGGAAGTGATATCTCCATAGATGAAGGTGACTACGATGCCTTTGCTTATGACGATGGCGATGATGATGAGGAAGAAGATGAGTACGGACGAAGCACGAAATCTGTCCTAGACGAGGATTATCACCAACAGATGCGTGAACTGGAAGCTAAGCTGAATGCTCGAGGTATGTGGAATATGGGCAAAGACACCGGCTCGCTGCCCGCGGAAATACAAAAAGAGCTCGAGCAGCCAACAAGTGTGGTCCGGGTCGAGAGGAACGCGGAAACGACGGACGCGCTGGTCCCGGAGAAAAAGCCAAAGAAGAAAGTTGCTTTTGCGGATCGTCTTGATATCGCCCCGCCCCCCAAGGCTCCGGCTGCAGAGGAGAAGGCTGTCCCACTTCGGCAATCAGACGTACCTGTTTTATCAGATGCGATTGTCGAGCGTACAGGACCAGCTACAAAGGGCCCAACCACCCACAAAGCTCCGAAGAAGACCTCTCGCTTCAAAAGTGCTCGAAGTACTACCGGCGACGATGCCAGTGCGGGCTCGGTACCCATCGCTGATAGTGGTGCTCGACCTTCTCTCCGCAGGCCAGTCACGTCACCATCTCCTTCGTTGCCTTTATTCCCTGCGAAATCATCCGAGCCTAAACCTTTCTCCCAGCCAATCTCGGAGATCATCGAAAAAGCGCCCGCGCCCCCTGGACCAGAGGGGAAGATCCTTGCCGACACACTCGTCGAGCACGAGATCTCCACAAACACCGCCATTCCCCCTGAACTAGATGAACTGGATGAGCAAATTCACAAGAAGGAGATCGCAAGTGAATTCTATCGGATGAGGAACAACTTGATTCAGCAAAACGGTGGCTTCGTGCGTGAGGAGCCTGAAACCGTGCCTCTCGAGACCGATGATTCTGCACCGCGGGTGAGCAGATTCCGAGCCGCGCGGATGAGATAGTCATAGAAACAATAGAACAGATACCCAATGTAGACTGCAAAAAAGTCAAGTTACCCTTTTCTCCTTTTCCTCCCGCATTATCCGTCGTAGCAACGGAATTTTGCTTTGCCATGGACCTCCTCAAGGAGTACCTGGCAAATGAAATGGGTATATCTGCCAACAATGGTATACCCATCATCTCAAGTTCCAAGATCAATGTAAGGGCTCTCTGAATCCTCTTCATTCCATATCATTGCTGGCGGTATTGGGCTCAATCGAGTACTTACAAATGGTGATGTTGTGGAACAGATGAAGATGTGTTCTCGTTTCACCCTCAACATTATAAGCTTTACATTTAGAGAAATATATATCCGCTGATATTGTAACGCCTCAGTTGCAGTCCAGCCTTAAGATGTCTCCTTCAGTTCGAACACTAGTTTTATTAAGAGAAAGGGTAAAGAAATAGAATTAAATTTATGATTCAAAAAGTAAAATGCAAAAATCTAAAAAAAAAATTCAATAACATTCACAACTCTCTATAATGAAGAAAGTTTGGGGGGACTAGAAACACCGTATTCCGAACGATCTACTGTCTGAATAATGTATAAATATTAAAACTGTTCATTAGCGCATGTACCTACATCATTATTGAAGGTTTACAGAACATCTTACCTCTCTGAAGCCCTTGGATAATTTCTTGAGGGTGGTAAAGTGGCGCACACAACCATGTATATCCAACTGAAGTAGGAGACAAATGAATCAGCTCAGCACAGTACCGTAAAGCATCTTTGCTTCTATTTCTTTTCTAGTCCTAGAGGCAGGGCCACCTGACCACGGTGCAGTCGGTGCAGTCCCTACAAGTGAAAATTTCTTGCAAGCGATAGTTTGGCACTGTAATAGAGTACTCTGTAGATGCGAATTCAGCCGAGGCACACCAACAATATCAGCTTCTATCTGTTTTTCTTTTTCTTTTTGCTAGAGGAGCCAGTGACATTATACGAGCTAAATTAACCGATGTATGGTTTCTCAATTTGTCTACTTTTGGTGACAACCCTGAACGTACCATCCCAAGGCAACAACAGAAGAAAGTTGAGTTTGGGGTGATAGCCCTAAACGTCCTTGATTACGCGTGCTTATACAGAGCCCTACACTTCGACATAAATATTAAGCTCTCACAGCCGTACAGAAAAAGAAAAATCCCCAGCAATATCCGAGACAGAGTTTTTGATGCAAGACGGACGGCTGGCATTTGCTGCCTCGGACTTCAAGGGCCACACGGCTTCTAATCGGGCAGTTTCTCTTGGCTGTCTTGAGTGATGTAAACTTTACACTCCTTGTAATGCTTGTCTAGACCCGAGGATAGTCTAATGCACGCCACTGTCGGCTGCTGCGGGGGAGTCTTGCTAGTAGCTTTTTAGTCGATTCACTATTCATTAATATGATAGGATTGAGAGTCAACGGCGCTGTTCGGTGTGGTTGGCTATATTGGTGTGAAACCTAGGTAGCCTATCGTACTGCTTTCCTTCCAAAAAGTTTTCAGGACCTGGTGGTTCGGATGCTTTGGGTGATATTCCTGGGTCAAATATGACCTTGAGGGGCCGAAAAACTCTGTTTCCTTCTGGATGGAGAAAACATGGGGACATTCAATGCATGCCGGGCAAAGATATACAGAATTTAAAAATATCTAGGAAAAGGTACATTGTCTGCGGAGTAAAACCAGATGCAAGAATTTTATGTGGAGCGAGTATGAACCAAGCCAATCCGTAGTTCAGAAAAAGCTCACGGAGTCTTATGCACGACAAGATCTGATACAGGCCCAGGTAAGGGTCATGACACCGGTTTAGGCACACTCACTCAAGCCGTGTTACTATATATATATTGACACTAGTTGAGGCAATGATTGCATAATGGCCGGAATAATTACCTCTTGGGAGGTTGCCTGGCTAAGAGGATATACCAAAAAGATCAACAACAATAAGGAAGGCTGTTGTCCGGAATGACGTGGCGAATAGGATCGACGTTGAGACCTTCCCTATTAAAGGGTACCTGAGCAGTTTAATTGACCCTCCACTCTCGATTACATTACCATGACTGTTGTGGTATCATTAGAAAAGAGACCAAGTCAAAAATAACAAGCATTGCCATTGGCCGGAGATGATATCACACTCCACTGAGACGCACGGGGAATTGGTTTCTCCAGTCCACTTCACCCACTCTTCCCCTTCCATCCTTGCTGTTTAATCTACCAGGCCCGGCAACAAAACCCATCAGGGTACAAGCAAACTGTATGGAGTAGGGTCCATCGTTTTGGCGGGTCATTATCATCTCCAGTTACGCGGCCGGAACAGATGCCCCTCGCATATCTCGGCCTTTTGTGTAGGTTCTAAGACTAAGCAGCAAACACTATTGAGATGCAAAGCCTTAAATTTGGGCGGCGTATTGAATGAACCCCCGGCCTCTGCTCTAGGGATATTGTAGATACAACATGTCTTTTGATCGGACGTTCATTCCGTTGACAATGGCTTAGTCAATTGCGTTTTTATCGGTTTTTATCAATAGAATCAATGTTCCATGGTGCTCGTTGATGCTCCTGAGAGTTCCTGTGTTATGTTTGGCCAGAACGAATGTTGTACCGTGGATGTAGATGCTGCTGCTCGCCACTTTATTGTTGGAGTGCCTTTTCGAGCCATGCAATCGAGAGATGTTAACCAAGGCATGGCTTCTGATGGGGCCGGGTCCACCGTGGCCTCATTGCCCTACATTGCTTTGGCCACTGATATGGCTTGTACCTCACAGTCAACCCTCAGGTTGTTTCCTCTATGGGGTTGTTGCTCGATGATGCTTCCTTTTACATGACGTCGTCACTAACTCGCGATCTCTCCGAAGCTTCCAGGCCTAGCCGGCTTCGCCGGACAGTTGTCAGCTTGTTTACCCAGTCAACTTCCCTTTCGCAATCTGCCCCATGGTCCAGTGCATCCTCATCATGCATTGTGACTGGCCACATCTGTTTCTATTTTTTCGACCTACAGAATATGGAGGTGCTAGATTTGGTTCACCTACTTCGTCCGGGTTACCGGTTACTTACATGACGTTTCCTGACGTGTCCACCTTCCTATATAAATACTCATCCAGCTCCAAGTTGTTTACATTCCTAAACCAACCCTAGGAATCTCAACACGGTCTTTACTGAGACTCAGCTGCTCCATTCGCTTTCATCTGAGGCTTTCGTTTGCTTTTTGAGATATGAAGAACTTCGCTTCCGTTGCAGCTTTCGCTGCCGGTGCCAATGCCCTTGTTGGTAGAGGCAACAGCTGCTGTTTCCATCTAACTGCATCCGGCGGTGCTTCCGGCACTGTCGGCCAACTTGATGATGGACAGAACCGCATCTATGGTGGACTCTCGGAAGCTCAATTCTGCATCGACTCCAGTGGTGCCCTCACTGATGGAAACCGTCGTGGATGCATTATCACCCGTAAGGATCGCCTCCCACGTGCTGGTGAAATTCCTCATTAACAAGCCATCTATAGCCCCAACTACCCAGTTCCAGTGTGACGAGGGGGCTACACCTATGACTGGTTGGTCTATCGACTCACAGGGTCAGGTCTCATACAACGGTGATCAGGACTTCGTTGCATGCGAGACTGGCCAAAATGGTGGATTGAATATCTATACTACAGAGAGCTCCGATGTGACTGGATGCAAGGATGTTAAATTGGCTGCCGACTCTTGCTCTAGCTCTGGTTCTGGCTCTAGCAGTTCGGCGGTAGTCCCTGGTTCTAGCACTCCTGTGCCTGGTCCGTCATCTAGCGCTTCTGTGCCCGGTGTTCCCGGACAGTCCCCTAGCGCTTCTGTGCCCGTGCCCGGGTCGAGTGAATCTGCTGTCACCGTCCACACGACTTTGACCTCCACTTACTGCCCTGAATCATCCACTGTGCCTGGTGTTCCTGGCGTGCCCGGCTCTTCTGCAACCCCCGGTGTCCCCGGCACTCCTGGCACTCCTGGCACTCCTGGCACTCCTGGTACTCCTGGTACTCCTGGTACTCCTGGTACTCCTGGCACTCCTGGTACTCCTGGTACTCCTGGCACTCCTGGCACTCCTGGTACTCCTGGCACTCCTGGCGTCCCTGGAAGTTCCGGCGCTCAGTCATCTGAAACTGCTACCCACCCTCAGTCCACCGGTGCAACTTCTCAGACTTTCGTGACGTCTACCGCTCAGCCATCTCAGACTGCTACTAGCGCTCAACCATCCGGTACTGCAACCGCAGATGGAAGTTGCCCCACGGATCTCTCCGGCGACTATGAGTATCCTCACCTAATCATCCCTGTCGACTCTTCCTCCCCTGATACCGCTGCCGGTACTTCTTTCAACGGCACCGTCTCGTCCACCGTCTCGACCATTTTCAACTTTGATATCCCCTCCGACGATGCTGGAAAGAGGTGCAGCCTGGTCTTCCTTTTCCCCAAGAAGGAGGACCTCGAGACTTCGTCCTACTCCTTCAGCGGCGACGGTAAGATTGACTTCGCTTCCCTTGAATCCGCTGCTAGCGAGTCTACCACATACAACAACGCCCCAACGGTCAAGGAAGACTACGGTGAAACTACCATCTCCCCCGGTAACTCGTATCTCATCTCTACTTTCGAATGCCCAGCTGGACAGGCCGTCAGCTACGAGATGAAGAATGCCGGAAGCACCTCTCTGGACTTCTTCGAGGACTACAACCCCTCTCCGTAAGTCTTTTGTGCATTGCTGATCAATGATTACTATAGCTAACATATAATCCAGTCTTGGTCTGTACATCACCGTCTGCTAAATTAGCTGACTCCGTATAACAGTCTGACGTCACGCGAATATGATTCATGGGCCCACTATTCTGTCTCCTTGCCGAAATATTCCTTTTTCTCTTACGATAAGATCCTTTTGTATTTATTTCTGTGGGCAGGCTGGAAAGATATTTTAATATGGTATTCGAATGGACAAAATACTACTTTCTTTAACTTTTAGGACAATCTTTGGAATGTATAAAATCTCTTTAAAGAGGTAGTTATTTGCATATCGTTCATATCGTATAACACCAACCTCATGCGATACTTTGATATAGAAAACATCATGATAGGAAAATTTGAAATAGAAAATGAAATAATAATCAAGAACAAAAGAAAATAATAAATAGAAAAGATGGGAATTTACTAATAGTATAAGATGGCGCTGTTTTAGCTTTGGGTGTCGAGAGAAAAAACATGACCTGCAGATCCTGTTGACGACGGACGAATCCTCCCAAGTGCACTATAATGGTGATCAACGGGGGACAAGCCACTATACTCCATACACAAACAAAACTAAGCCGACAGCGCTACGGTGCTTTAATAGGATATCAATGCTCTTTTTCTTTTTTTAAGTTATTTTACGGATATTGTGAATGTGGTTGCCTACCTAGAGGAATTACTCAACTGCTTCCTTTGAGAAGAAAATAATCCTGGTGGCTGTCATTGAATCTTTTCTGGCCAGGGTCCTAGAAGTGGATCTACAGGAGGTATCGCTCTGTGGTCGATTAGTTTGGAGCCGAGAGTCTGGGCACTACTCAGCCTTTAATTTAACTCGCGTGTCCACTGGCTGAAAGAGGTCTAAGCCATCCTGGGACCTAGCCACTTCACCCGCCCTGTTGCCTTAGGCGGCACCCAATTGAGGTAAATTCGTAACCAAACATGACTTCTCGTCTTCTCACTTGTGTCTATTTTTCACCTTTTTCTTTTTCTCTGTTTCGTTCTTTATTTTCCTGACAATTTTTTTTTCTCTCCTTGGAAACTCCCTTTCTTCCTGAATTCCCAGTTGTCACCGCGCAGGCTCACGGTTACCTGGATATAAGCCTTACGTGCAGCGCCAACAGCTGCCTACCCGAGGTTGGTTCACTTCAGCGACAATGGGCCTTGGTCCCTTGCTGTGCGGAAGAGCTGACGAAAGGCCAATACTCAGTGTCTTACGAATATTTAGAATTACATCTACCTCCGGTGAAGTTGAATCAAATGGGCCTTCCCTCTAAACTACCGTTCTCGAAGCGGCGGCTAAGACCGCGTATTATCATCTCGTGGGTCATGATCTGATTTGGTTTCATAGGCAGCAATGCATGTTGCTGACCATTGTTTGACATATGCAGATATATAGTTGACTATGTTGTCCTTGTGTTCGTTTACCTAATACCCGGATCATCCTCTCCGAAATTATACTGACGAGATAATACAATCGTTATAGCGTCTGTATCGGCGGATTCTACATCCTAGATTCTATTGAGCCTTATCACCAGCATTTTTCGTTGGACAATAGAACTCTTTGGTACCCTTACGCCGTCCATGAGCGCGTACCCATCCCACTTGCTCTCTGCATCTCCGGCGTTGGTCCATTGGTTATCATTGCAGTCTATACACTCTTAATCGATGGACTGTTTTCTCACCACAAACCGGTGGACCCAGCCTCTGGAAAAAGAAGACTGACCGGCCCATACCGGTTCAAGGATCGACTGTGGGAGTTCAATTGCGGCTTCCTCGGCCTTTTGCTCTCTCAAGGTCTTGCTTTTCTCATTACACAGGTCTTAAAGAATGCTTGTGGCAAGCCCAGACCAGATCTCATCGATCGATGCAAACCTCGGCCAGGAAGTGTGGACGCATTCCCCGGCTTGTCAAACTCTACCATTTGCACGGGCGATCCGGCAATTATCAAAGATGGTTTCCGTTCGTGGCCCTCGGGTAGGTTTCTAGAATCTGGAATAAGGTCATGTTTTGATGGTGCTAATTTATTTCGCAGGACACAGTAGCTGTGAGGAACCTTATATATCTCCGGGGATGACTCGTTACTGACAAATTTTAGCCTCCTGGGCTGGATTGTTCTATCTGACCCTATGGCTCTGCGGAAAGCTGCATTTCATGGACAACCGCGGTGAAGTATGGAAGGCAATCATCGTCATTATTCCTTGCCTCGGAGCTACTCTCGTGGCAGTGAGCCGGATCATGGACGCGAGGCACCATCCTTTCGATGTGATTACCGGCTCGCTTCTAGGAATTGCCTGTGCCTACGTCGCTTACCACCAGTACTTCCCACCGCTTTCAGAGCCTTGGAAAAAGGGACGGGCATATCCGATTCGGACATGGGGTAGAGATCCAGTCGCCCCAAGCGATACTACCCCTCTTATGGTCCCCAGCGAAAGTACTGCCGCTCTTCGGAATCCCGAGGAAGAGAGGCTCGATGTATCTGGCGTACCTGACACTCGAGACCCCACTCAATTGCGCGCATCGAGGTATATGCCTCCAGCGAACAACCCATATGTCACGGATGTGTATTCACGGCAAGGCCATGACGATGACGGGAACTGGTCGTCTTCGAGTGAAGATGTTGCCAACGGGTATGAGATGCAACATGGCTACACTCAGACACAGAACCCGACAATGGGCGGACAACTCCCTAGGTATGAGACTGACACGGCATATCACTCCCAAATGCAACACACGACGGCCGATATTAGTGCTCCCCATGCGCCACCGGTAACGGCCGTTCGCTCTGGTGAACGGGAGTTGACCGATATGCGGCCGGGAGCATTCTAAGACGGATCTTCATCTCGACGAGAGATCGAAAAACATTCTGGTTCCAGCCAGTGCCACGAATGTAACGAACATTTTGGTTTTTTTTCTTTTTTGGATGCACCAGAAAAACTACGAGGAAATCTATAGCGATCTTGGTTTAAGATCTGAACATAGTTAGATACCTAAAACTTGGTCATTGGTTAGTGTATGTCGTACCGGACAGCATGGTCTGATATTAGGATATACATCATCTCCGGGCTTGCATTTTGAAATGATTCGATAACGCATGGACATGTATGAATAATGGCGCCTGGGATGAATCTATTGACTTTTCTGCCTCTCTACACGAGTATGTAAGCATGAATTATGCTGCGCGAGGTGTAAGAATAATTGGGCTCCCAGAGGTAGTTATGTCCTGGTGCCCTTAGTCTCATTGTATAAGCTGTTGATAAAAATAGGTGACGGATAACTAAGCTAGGGGATCAAACCGTGGCTCTAGAACCTCGTGGCCGCCCCACGTTCCAAACAAAACAATGGCGTCAGGGAATAGACTAAAGTACCAACGAGGGATGAATGCTGTTTTCCTTTCTTATTGATGGGACCCATGTAGATACGACGTTGCATCTAATGTTTTAGGGAAGGATAAAATGTTTTCTAGGGTAGCCACCGTTTGTTGTTGTTGGGCGAGTTTTTGTCCCGTCTCCCAGCCACCCCGCAGTCGCATTTTACCAGCCACCTTCATTCGATCGATCATGATCGCAACTTGCATATTTTCTTTTTATTTTCCCCTTCTTATTTCCCCTCCATTAAGTTCCTTTACTCTGTACCCTGCATGACTGTCTCTGCATGATATCCTGTTCTATCTTTCCTCGTGCAGCCGAGTTGGCGAGATAAGCCGGTATAATTTCATACATACATCTATATCCGGGTCAATATCAGGACCCCATTTTCGCACTTGCGACACACGAGCCTTGGCGAGTATCTGACTGCTTATTTGCTATGACGCTGTAGCTACTTCACAACGATCAGCTCGACTTTACAACCCATTACTAGTACCTGGTATCTCTATCCACGTTCTTGCGCGGAAGGCTACGAAGATGATCGGCAGCTTCTTCTTTATTTGCAACCGTTTGGTGGAGATCATTTTTCTGATCCCGATCATTGGAATGCTGGTAAGGTTCACTCACATATCAGACGACCCTACTGTCATGAGTCTAGACTCTAATGTCAGAAACAGGCTTATTTTGTCGATGGGTATCTCAAAGCCAACGTGATCACCCCGACTTACATTCTAGTCCTTTTCATCGTCAGCACCATCGCGGTCTTCTGGTGCTTCGACACATTGGTCCGTCATTCGACCACCAAGCGCTCGGCTGCCTTCGTCTGCTTTGTTGATCTGCTCTTCTTCGGTGCGTTCATCGCCGGGGTCTACCAACTGCGTTTCATTGCCAACGCCAACTGCTCACACTGGGATGGGGGGCCCGTGTGGGTTTCCCTTGGCCCCTTTGGCGCTTATGGCTACCGTACCGGCAACTCCATGTCTTTGCAAATCAATAAGCATTGCGCGATGCTGAAGACCTGCTTTGCGCTGGGCATCATGGAGGCTGTGTTTTTCTTCTGGACCGCCTTTTGGGCGCTCTACCTGCACAGACGGTCTGATGTGGTCGTTAAGGAAACCACGACGATTCGAAGGAGAAGCCACAGCAGCCGACGGGGACATGAACATCGTCGGAGTTCTAGTCATCATCGTCGGCCGCAATATGTGGTCTAATCTCTTAATGCTGTTGTTTGCTTTTCTTTCTTCGTCTGAATTTGCCTGAAATGTTTTATGATTTACGGATACGAATGGGATGACATAGGTAATGGGAACGAAGGAACGCAAGGGAGAAAAACTAAAAGAAAAAAAGGAAAAAGGAAGGCAGTGACCCGCCCTATGCGTGAGCATAAGATGGAGGATGCTAAATGAAGCGATGATTGTGATACGACCATGAAGCAATTCGGTTTGTTGGTTGTTTATTGAACTTTGGACCCCACCGTTGCTGATGCTGCTCATTTTTAATCTTGGGTCCTGTGACGTTGTATACAGCCCCGCTTGTGATACTCTGACTCATTTTTTCATCTACTTGAGAACATGGAAACGGATATTGTGCCCTAGCTAGGTAATTAGAAATACTACTCAAGTGTAGTAGCTGAACTATACATCATCGGCCTGGCATTGATTTAAATCACGCATGTGATCATCGTAAAAAAAAAAAAGAAAAGGTTGCTAGCAAGGCACATAATAGTTCCTGCGTATAGAGCTACTAGTGCGTAGTCTGTGATGCCAGAACTGCTCAGGCAGCCTCTGGCGGCAAGATGTGATAATAATACAGGGAGGTTATATAGCGGTTAGTGTTAGCGTGGAGTTCATTCGTCCAATCTTAGATGCGGGAGGTCGGTGGCTTCCGATCGCCCCGCGGCCGATAAGCCCCATGAACAGTGGGGCAGCTGAATTTCCATCACATCAACCCTTAGTCCTTAGTCGAAGTGATCGGAAACCTGGATGTTGATATTCTTCTCTGAAATCAGCTTGTTGCATCTTGTAGGGTTGCATTACCATCTATCCCTTTCAGCCATCTCACAACGCTCTGTTGTCGCGATCAAAGACCCAAATTGAGACGAGAGGAGTTCCACCTCGGTGAGCTCCGATGGCGACTTCCACGTACGTATCAGCTCCTCCAACCGCGGCCTATTCTCTACTAATCTTCTCCATATCTCAACTTTAGTTCAAGGTGTGCTTACAACAGCCTGGTCACATTGCATCATCAGCATTTACGGCGGTTACGCCTGATGTCTTCCTTCACAATTCGTATAACGATTGGCCGAGTCGAGCATTCCTCCCTCACGAGGCCATCTGTCGCCACTGATCCTTGCGCAACACGGACATATAAAAAGGGCAGCTACTTTCCTTTAAATGCGGATATCAAAGCTCGGATATCTTGAATACTACATATTGTTTAGACCATGGAACCCAAAAGCAACGGCGAAAGCCGTGCGGAATACTGCACCGGATACTCGGAGGATGTGGACGTCATTCGAGAACGGGAATACCCTTTCCTTAAAGGTGGGGGCCGAGCTCTAGTAGTTACGTTGTGGAACAAAACAGTGAGTGCTGATGCTGTCGTTACGTGTTATCTAGATACAACCTACTTGGACCATGCTGGCACAACACTATATGCCAAGTCGCTGATTGACTCGTTCGCTCGAGATCTAACCTCGAACCTCTTCGGTAATCCTCATTCTCGATCATCCTCGTCACAACTTTCTACACAGCGTGTGGATGATATTCGTCTTCGGGCTCTCCGCTTTTTCAGTGCGGACCCGGAAGATTTCGATCTCGTATTTGTAGCGAATGCTACAGCTGCCATCAAGTTAGTCGCGGATGCGTTCCGGGATTCATCATCGCAGGGCTTTTGGTATGGGTACTATGTAGATGCGCATACGAGCTTGGTCGGGGCGCGGGAGCTGGCGAAGATGGGACACAAATGCTTCACGACCAGTGACGAGGTTGAGCAGTGGATATCGCAGTTGGGTACCGAGCAAACGAACTTCCCCAGGTTATTTGCATATCCTGCACAATCGAATCTGAACGGTCGTCGCTCTCCTATTGAGTGGTGTAAGGAGATCCGGGATGGAAGTTCAAGAACAGGGCACGTCTACACCCTTCTTGATGCGGCATCTTACGTCTCGACCGCACCTCTCGACCTGAGCGATGCGTCTACTGCGCCTGACTTTACGGCGCTTAGTTTCTACAAGATATTTGGATTTCCTGACCTTGGTGCGTTAATAGTTCGCAAAAGCGCAGCGAGAATCCTCGAGAAACGCAAGTTCTTTGGCGGCGGAACTGTGGATATGGTTTTGGCGGTGGGAACACCGTGGCATGCAAAGAAATCCACAGTTCATGATCGATTGGAGGATGGCACTCTACCGTTCCACAATATTATTGCACTCGATTCTGCGTTGTCGACGCATGAGCGTCTTTTCGGGACGATGAGTAATGTCTCGTCCCATACGCGCTATCTGGCAAAGCGGCTTCATAAGCGGCTGGCCACCATGACTCATTTTAATGGGGAGGAAGTCTGCCATATGTACATGTCTCCAGAGTCAGACTATGACGATCCATCTACTCAAGGTCCACTTATTGCGTTCAACATACGGAATAGCTCTGGTGGATGGGTTGGAAAGTCCGAAGTCGAGAGACTCGCCAACGTGAAGAATATCCAAATCCGGTCTGGTTCTCATTGCAATCCAGGAGGAACGGCGACCAGCCTTGGGTGGACTGGGCCTGACTTGCTTCGTAACTTCTCTGCTGGGCTACGCTGTGGAGATGACCACGATGTTATGGATGGCAAGCCGACCGGTATCTTGAGAGTCAGTCTCGGTGCGATCACCAATCTTAGAGACGTTGACATATTTGCGAGTTTCATCGATGAGTTCTATGTCGAGAAGGCACAGAACTTTCTTCCTCTGGTGCCGCCCATGGAGATTGTCACGCCACAACCCAGCTTTTATGTTGAAAGCCTTTCGGTGTATCCGATCAAGAGTTGTGGGGCGTTCAAGGTCCCTACTGGTCAGCGTTGGGAAATCAAAAGAGAAGGGCTCGCCTGGGATCGGGAATGGTGCCTTATCCATCAAGGCACAGGCGCCGCCCTCAGTCAGAAGAAGTATCCCCGCATGACGCTAGTACGACCGGTCATCGACCTTAATCGTGGTGTCTTACGCATTACCTGCGGGTCGGACCCGGAAGAGTTGGAGATCTCTCTCCACCGCGAGATCAAAAATCTAGTTACCACCTCGCTGTGTCAAAGCTCCACGAAATCCTCCAATGTCTGTGGTGATCGGGTGACTGTTCAGGCATACGCATCACCCGCAATAGCTTCCTTCTTCTCTAATTTCCTGGGTGTACCTTGTACACTCGCAAGGTTCCCGCCACAGATCTCGACCAGGGTTTCAAATCCCAGCCGTACTCCCAGGTTGAAACAGAAGACACTCATGCCTGGCTCATTCCCCGAAGACCCATTACCGACAGCGGAACTGCCTCCAATCCTTCTATCCAACGAGAGCCCAATCCTGCTCATATCCCGGTCGTCAGTCAATCGCTTGAACGAACACATAAAGTACAGCCCCAGATCCAACAACAGCACTGCAGGCAGGGCTGTGGAAGCTGACGTCTTCCGCGCCAACATTATCGTGGCCGAGAATCTTCACCAACTAGCAAACGCCGAACGTCCGTACATAGAAGATACCTGGAAGTCCTTCAGTGTTGGGCCAGGGCAGTTATCTTTTGACGTACTGGGCTCGTGCCAACGGTGTCAGATGGTCTGTATTGATCCGTATACTGGTAACCGTCGAGAAGAGCCATTCTCCACATTGGTAAAGACGAGGAAGATTAACAGTAAGGTCGTTTTTGGTAGACATGCTTCTTTATCTGCCATGGAGCTCATGCAGGATTTTGACGCTCAGAAGACTTGCACTGTCATGGTAGGGGATGTTGTCACGCCTTCATGTGTTTGAAATTTTTTCAGCATAGTCAATAGCGCATGAATTAAACGAATTCATGCATTATTTTGAAAGCATTCCACTTTACATGCTGTAAGGTTACCTATACATTCTATACATTAACGTGTTTTATTGAGGGATGACAGCACAACTACATCCAATGCGCAAAGTCAAGAAATATATATTTGTACATCTATGAGAACAAAAACTCCCAAAGTAACCCCGACAATGATCAATGGAGACGTACGATCTGAGGACCGGCAAAAGATATAACATTACATGGAATCTCACACAGTAGCGAAACAGGAATCCGAGAAAGCATTCACCGCTTGGGCCACTGCTTCCAGCCACGACCATGACCTCTCTGTAAGACAAATTGTTAGCGTACAAGAGATCCTTCACTGTGGACATTGCGATACTTACCTGCTTCCACAACCGGATCATCTCCGGCATCTCCATCATAGCCTTGCGTCTCTCCTCCAAACGAGACTCCATCGTCCGCTCCCACTTGTGACCCTTGACCTTCTGTCCGATACCAGTACCCTTGATCTGTAGGCCGCGCTCCTCCTTCCTCGTGTCTTTGTACTCGGTCGACTTGCGGCCGGCCGGTAATAAGGTCTCGACCTCGTACTTCTTAGCCAGCTTCACCAGATCGGCCTGTGTCCGTAGCCCAACCCGTGGGCCAATCCACTTGCCCGTGCGGAAGTTCTTACGAGGCAAGAATGGATTGGGGTGGTCCGGGTTGGAGTAGAGGAGGGCTCGGGAAGGGGAATATTCTGTGGGATCAGGCCGCTTGTGGCCTTTCGCATCTCGGTTGGGCGTGTACGGCGATGGAAGAGACTCTGCATTGACTGCTTCTGTTGTCTCTGCGGGAGATGGGCGTGGCGCCACGGCCGCGGAATAGAATTGCGGAGGATAGCGGGCGAAGAAGTTGCGCAGACGGAGAGGGAGCTTGTTCACCAAGCTGCCCGCTGCTTGGGTGGTCGACATGATAGAAGTTTTGTCACACCTGTGATTTCTCCGGGTGAGACAATGATTCCTGTCGGTTTAGGGGTTGACTGGGGGGAGGGATCTGTTGATGCTTCCAGAGGCTCGTCCGAGCTGGAGAAATTGTATTGTCGGCGCTAAGCCACTTTCAGGTGAGGCTCGGCAAAAAGAAAAAAAGGGCGCGGCTGTGGCTGGAGAACTTCTGTTCTTCTTCCCTTGCGGAACCTACCGTCCCTATTCTTCTTGTGTTGCCCGCCCTGGTTACTTCCTTTTCCCTTATTTTGCTCTTAATTTATTATCGCTATATCTCATCGCCGAGTGCGATATCTGTCTAGCGCATAAAAAAGCGCTGTATCCTGTCCGTTACCGACGGCTATCATGGCGGATTATAACTATGGAGGCTCCGAGGAGGAGAATGCGGAGTTGAGGAAGCTCGAGGTCGAGTTGGTATGATACGTCTATTCTCTGCGTTAGGCACCTGCAGCCCATTTCTTACATTTCGTTTTAATTATAGGCCGATGACCCTGATAACTTCGAAACCTGGGAACGACTAGTTCGTGCTGGAGAGGCGCTTGAAGGAGGAATCAATCGCAACTCCAATCCTCAAGCCATTACCACCGTCCGAAATGTCTACGACCGATTCCTGGCTAAATTCCCCCTGTTATTCGGATACTGGAAGAAATACGCCGACCTGGAATTCTCTATCACTGGCACTGAAGCAGCAGATATGGTATGAGTTATCCGTCCTTATCTCCCGCTGGCTGGCGTTTATCGCTAATCTCGAGCAGGTCTACGAGCGGGGTATCGCTAGCATCTCGCCATCTGTCGACCTATGGACCAACTACTGCTCCTTCAAGGCAGAGACTTCCCACGATGCCGACGTCATCCGAGAGTAAGTATAATTGAGCTGGTTTTCCTTCCCATCCCTGTAACCGTTACGACGCAGCACGGACGTTATTGTGGCGTCGAACCCGCATAATGCAAGAAAAAACCATTGACAACAGTTCCCTTCAATGATGGGTGAGATGTTTGCCTGACCCGGTCCACTGGAGTTACTTCTCACCCATGGCATTTTCAGGCTGTTCCCTTGCCCTTGAACACTGCTTTGAAACTAAGCACCATTCCTTGCACGGAAAACCAAGTGACTCTGTCCGGTGGATCCTATGCTGCGCACGATGCAGACGGGGGAAACGTTTTTTTCACAATTTCCTCACCTTAGTCGTTCAATTGTTTGGGCTCGCATGCACTGAAGATTAAATGCTCATGTTTGCCATCCTTGCCAATTCCTTTAGCCTACCACCCCCGTCCCTATACTTTTCAATAATGTGGTTGGATTGACTGACATGTGTTGACGTTCACAGGCTTTTCGAGCGCGGTGCCAGCAGTGTCGGCTTAGATTTCCTGGCGCACCCATTCTGGGATAAGTACATTGAGTTCGAGGAGCGAGTGGAGGCCTTGGACAAGATCTTTGGCATTCTTGGCCGTGTAATTCACATCCCCATGCATCAGTATGCTCGATACTTCGAGCGCTATAGGCAGCTCGCACAGGCGCGCCCTGTGGTAGAACTGGCTTCCCCAGAGACCCTGTCACAGTTCCGCGCGGAGCTCGACGCTGCTTCCGCACAAGTGGCTCCGGGGGCAAAGGCAGAGGCCGAAGTCGAGAGGGACCTTCGACTCCGCGTCGATAGTCATCATCTTGAGATCTTCTCCAAGACACAAACAGAGACCACAAAACGCTGGACATATGAGTCGGAGATTAAGCGCCCATACTTCCACGTGACTGAACTAGATGAGGGTCAGCTCGTTAACTGGAGAAAATACCTCGATTTCGAGGAGAGTGAGGGGTCGTATGAGCGGACCCAGTTCCTGTACGAACGGTGCTTAGTCACATGCGCTCATTACGATGAGTTTTGGCAACGCTATGCCCGGTGGATGGCCGCACAGCCTGGTAAGGAGGAAGAAGTGCGGAACATCTACCAGCGCGCAAGCTACCTGTATGTGCCGATCGCCAACCCGGCTACTCGTCTCCAGTATGCCTATTTCGAGGAGATGTCTGGACGGGTGGACGTGGCCAAGGATATCCACGACGCTATTCTCATCAACATTCCCAATCACGTTGAAACGATTGTGTCTCTAGCCAACATGTCTCGGCGTCATGGAGGTCTCGAAGCGGCAATTGAGGTGTATAAAAGTCAACTCGACTCACCACAGTGCGACTTGGCCACTAAAGCGGCTCTCGTTGCCGAATGGGCTCGACTCCTGTGGAAGATTAAGGGCTCGGCTCAGGATGCCCGGCAGGTATATCAACAGAATCAACAATTCTACCTGGACAGTCAACCTTTCTGGACGAGCTACCTTACATTCGAGTTGGACCAGCCCACAAGTGCCGAGACGGAGAACGCCCAGTATGAGCGCATTAAGCAGGTCATTGAGGACATCCGTTCCAAGAGTTCTCTCCCTTCAGACGTCGTGAAAGAACTCGTGCAAATATATATGGTGTACTTGCTCGAGCGAGGAACCAAGGACGCGGCGAAGGAGTACATGACTCTGGATCGCGAGGTTCACGGACCTGCGTCCGTTGCTCATACGAAGACTGGCGCAGCCGCGGCCCAAGCGCCTCCCAGCGCCAATCAAGCTACCCCTGTCCCTGAACCCCCAACGGTTCCTACACCACAGCCCAATGCTTACGCTTACTACCAACAGACTCCGGTCAACGGCACAGCAGACGCCTAATCTGCGTGCCGGCGTTTGTACCACCCTCTTTAATCATAGCACGAGGTGAATGACTTTCTGTTCAGGACCTCTAGGTGGCTTACCTTGTGTAGAACATTATTTGTCTTCTGATTTGCTTAGCGATTTGGCTTTTGAGGGGGCTGGAAGTTATCTCGTAGGCTGTTTGCCCGTTTCTCGACTGCCTTCTTTTTAAATGATATCATGTGTGACTCGATTGGGTGGAACTTTATGAGCTTGGTTGGACACTTCTCTTGTATTCTAATGCTTAGGTAGTCTATTCTCAATACATTGCCAAGGACTTGAAAGTAACGAGATCGATCTTTTTCCAACGTAGTCATGCTCCCTGTTAGTCCCTCATCTTGTGGGTGACTATCTTCATGTCAACGCCTAGTGGAGAGGTTTCTCTTGAACAACTCTCAGCACTAGTTAGTTTATTGGGAAAAGTGCCGTAGAGAAAGAAGTACTATATCAAGTCGTTAAAAAGGTCAATAAAGAGAAAGCACCCATTCATCAAAGTATACACCCTGACCCGCTTCTTCCAAGCCGGATGATCCGAGTACTATTATTTATATTATTTCCCTCATTCTATGACAGATCTGCTGTGAATAGTACAGATATATACAGGCCTCTATTTGTTTCAGGCTATGAATAGAATTGTACATCTACCAAATACTAGGCTCATGGACTAGGTATTACTTAGTATATAGGTTAAATGGGGTGTTTCTTAAAATAGCGCTATATCTAGCCGGCAATGATGTATGATCACAAGTAGATTCCTTTATCTACTGGTTGTAACTTAGATGTTCAATCTAAAACTTCAGAAACAGGCATTTCCTCCGATCCTCGAGGTGAAAACTGCACTATGGAGAGACTTCTAATCTATAGCGTAGAGTAGTTAATGCCTTAGGAACCACTAACGATCAATATCCTCTAGTAACATGATTGGTGTCTTCCCCACATCACTGCGTTCATCTCCATCCCTGTGTCCACTCCACTTTCTCTCTCTCCTTTTACTCTCTCAATCACACACACACAAACAACTTCTCCCTCTGTCTCTTTCTCAATCTTTTATTTTTATTCCCCCCTCCAAACCCCCAAACCCCCAAACCCCCTCACACCCTATATAGGATCTATCAGAAGAGGGGAAAAGTCGTTGTTCTCTTTTTCTTGTAAATATGGTTCGCCTCTTTGCATAAACGTTCCCGACCGCTCGTACTCGGAGACTCGGCCCGTTTGCCGTGTTTGAATCCCCTTACACTAGTTTAACTCTCGACTTATCAACTCTGCCCCTGACTGGGCTTAGACAAGCATCACTGTCCTTGCGCGGGGAAAGTAAAATTCTCCCCACCCCGAGACATCCGCGACCATGGTGGCTGGCATGAGCAAACGCCAGCAGTTCCGCAATGAGCGGGCACTGCAAGACCTTATTCGCTCGGTTCCGGGCAATGATCGATGCGCCGACTGTGAAGCAATGAATCCAGGTAAATCGACTCCAATGTCTTCGTCTCTGCACTTTTCCGGGAAAATTCTGATATTGACTGATGGGGCGTGTTTACAGGATGGGCTAGTTGGAACGTACGTATATCGGCCATTCAATCCTCCCCCGCCGGAAGAGCGAAAAGTATTCTGATATGATGGGTGTAGATGGGTATTTTCCTCTGCATGCGGTGCGCCACTCTGCACCGCAAGATGGGCACACATATCTCCAAGGTCAAATCCTTGAGTATGGATAGCTGGACGACGGAACAAGTCGATGTGAGTGATCGCGTGAGCGTTTGACGTACGGTGATGTCGCAGCTGATGATAAGGGGGGAATCCTTACTAGAATATGAAATCGCACGGGAACACCCTCATGAATAAGATCTTTAACCCTCGGAACGTGAAGCCGCCTGTCCCGGCTGATGTTGACGAGTCCGACGCTTGCATGGAACGGTTCATCCGGCAGAAATACCAACACCGAAGCTTGGACGATGGAAAGCCTAATCCCCCCAGTCGTCAGGATACTGGCAACGATAGGTCTCCGGAAGGCTCGCCGCCTCCTCTGCCCCCTAAGCCTAACAGGCCGTTTGGATTCGGTCTGCGATCGGCTTCCTCCACGACTAGCCTCCATCGACTGTCCACCCGGCAAGCAACATCTCCTCGGTCTGAAACGTATGAATCACCGCCGCCCCCTCTTCCCACCAGGACGGGCTCCCTGGGTATGGGAGCTTCTGTTGGCGATACATCCTTCGAGTCAAAGATGGTCACTCTGCGGAGTATGGGGTTCACTAATGAGTATCGGAACTCGGCCGTCCTTAAGGGCTTGGATGGTAACCTTGATAAGTCGATCGAGACTCTGGTCAGACTGGGAGAGGGTAATGGTAGCATCACGACATTGCGAGGCAGGGCGCCTGTTCATACGACAACCGCTGGCGATTCAACCAGACAACAAGCAGCCTCCACCAATCCCTTCGATCAATTGGATTCTAAGCCGTCTCAGCCTGCCGGGGCGTCCTACAACCCCTTTGATGTTCCTACTCCGCAACCACCTGCACAGCCGCTTGAGGCCTCTTTCCAGAATCTCCAAGTGTCTCAGCCGTTATTCCCACACTCCACAGGCGGTTATCCCAGCCATCAGACTTCTCTCCCTCAACCTCTTTACCAGCAACCGATCACACCCCCTGTGATGCCCACGATCTCCCAGGGCGCCTTCGTGCAGTCGCCGCAGGCTGTTGAAGGTGGACACAACCCGTTCTTCCAGCCAGGAAGCTTCGCCCAAGCCCAGAACCAAACTCCTGGCCTCGGTCAGACAAACCCCTTCTTCACCCAACCCCCTCCGCAACCGAATATGATGCAACAGCCTAGCCAGGCTCCAGCTGGATATCCCCATCCGCCCAGACATGCCAACACCATGCCGGCCATGTCGTCCATATCACCTTTCGGACAGGGCTCTCCGTTCCAGCAGCAGCAGCAACAACAGCAGCAGCAACAGATACAGCCTCCACACCTTCAAGTGCAACCACCACAGCAGATGCAAGGTTCTCACAACCCCTTCCAACCCATGACGGCGCCCCCTACCCCGCAGAGTGCGGGGTACCAAGTGCAGTCGCATCTTGGCCTGCAGGCCCCCGCGCAGCATCTAGCCCCACAGACCACAGGCCGCATGGACAAGAGTAGCATTCTCTCTCTCTACGGTCTCTCCCCACCACCATCAGCAACATCCGAGCAGCACACCCAGATGCAAAGCCCGGCAGGACTGAATCCCGCCCCGGGACCTGCAGCACCCTCCTACGCCACAAACCCAACCCTCAACCCCCAACAACAACTCTCAGACGCAGGCACCCGGAACCCATTCCTAAGTGCCACCCAACCAACTGCCCCTGGACTCCCGCAACAGCAACAGCAACAACCATACCTCCAACAGCAACAAATGCAACAGCAACAACCATACCTCCAACAACAACAAATGCAACCGCAATCACAACCACAATACACCACCAATACCGCCGCCACCACAGCAACCCCCTTCAACATGCCCGTGAAACCAACTACCACAAACCCCTTCCCAAGAACTCAGGGCCACATGAGCCAGCAAAGTGTCGATATCAACGCATTCCAGAACGGCCGACACAGTCCCGATGCCTTCGCCAGTCTGAGTGCGCGGTACAGTTGATTGTCATTGTACCTACCCTACCCTACTCATATGTACATATGTACACTGAAAATATTCGGGAATATAGGGGGTTTATATATTTGGGGAATCCTGAATTGCCGATTCTTCGGTTCTTCTTTTCCTTTCCCGTTTCGGGCGTATTTGATTGTATAGTTAGGACGTTCTTTTTGTGCATTCTGACGGCGTTGAGTGGTGCCGGATGGGAAGTTGCAAGATAAGTATATAGGTTCTTGGTAGTTTGTTCAATTTACACATAGAGTTGGAGAATTATCAAATACTATCAAGGTATCTATCTATATAGCTGTTGATACAAAATATATTCAAGGAAAGGTACTATGTTCAAGAAAATGAATCAAAAGAACGTCAGTATAATGGTTGGATCAAGACCACAGATCCCGATCAACGGCTCTGGTATTTTTCTTAGGGAAACTCGGCCAGGTCCATGACGGGAGCTTCCATGAGGACTTCTTCCAGACCGGTACTTGGATTCCGAACCACGTGGTCCGTTTGCGTCGCTCCCATGGCCAGGACCAAGACGGGGTCGAGGAGCCGGACATACCGTAGAGAGATGATGCCCACTGGGTCCACGGGGAGGGTTTCCTTTGACTCGGGGCATGCTTCATGAAGGTTTGCAAGATCCGGTCGAATTGGCGGTCGCGGTGCTCCTGAGTGCGCTGCCGAGTCGCCGATCGCCAGGTGGCCTGTTCGGTTGGGTCGAGGCACCAAACGATGATGTCGCCTCGGCGACGCGAGTCATCGTGCCAGGCGGTGTTCCAGGTACGCCAGCACTCGCCGTAGGAACTGCTGCGGAGCATACTACGGAGGGTGGGCTCCATCTGGGCGAAGAAGATAAGATAGTCGGGCCATTCATGGGGAGTCGCTTGCTGGTAGGTTTGGGGACTTGTTTGCCGAGGTTTTGAGGTTGTGAGGTAGGTGGGCGTTCGGGGTAAATGACGCAGTCCGCCGACCATGTTATCGCGCAGGAACTGGTTGGGGTCGTTGTAGAATTGCTCCGCTTCATCGACGTATGCTGCTTTTTGTGTCTCATTTAGGTCGACGGGAGGTTCACAGGATAGGGCCCAGGCGTGGATTTTTGGATCGACCAGGTGGGAGCGCCATGGAGTGCTGTGACAGGGCATGAGAAATCCTGCAGTGATCTCTGTCGGCGAAGCATCGGAAGTTGTGCCAACAGCGTTGTGAGTTTGCTGTTGGTCGCGGAGATACGAAAGGACGCTGATTGTCCCAGACGCATGATATACAGTCGTGTATATCGCAATTGTGAAGTTGACCAGTAACAAGAATACCAGAGAAAGTCGCCTGGGCATGTATGCCCTGTTCGAACGAGAGACTGCCGGGAGAAAGAAGTCCACCAGGGGAGGGGCCGTCAGGACATGCAGCAAGGGCAGTATCGGGTAAACGAACCGCACTTCCTTGTGGGAGATGAGGGATAGTACTGAGGGCATGATCAAACAAACCGCCGCAAGTCGAGTTTGCACTGAAGCTTGTAGTGTACTTGTCGTGGTCGACCGTGTCCTGCTCAGCGTGCGATACAGACCGACAATTGTAAACGGTAGTGCGGTAGTAAGCAGAAGTGGATAGCCTTGGGTCACATAATAGTGCCAGTCATTCCTCCCATAAAAGACTGCAAGAGACTGTGCTATGTTAAAGTACAGGAATCTGAGCGGCGGAAAAGTCCAAAAACCGTAGAAGATGCGATCTAGCAAGACCGATAGGGCCAGGACAGAGACACTGAATAGTTGTTAGGAGTCTGATCGCTGAAAGAATAATACTATTCAACTCACCCGCAAAGCAAGACCTCGCGACAGAGGATCACTCTTTCACGCCAATTGCTCCGAAGCCATGCGACGCTAGCTAGGGTTACCCAAACCAGGATATTTGTCGGTCGCAAAATACACGCGAGCGCAGCGAAAGAGAGACACTTGCGGAGGCTGTAGCCAGTAGTTCTCTTAGCAAAATTTGTCAAAACCATGTTGCGACAGTCCATCGTACCTGACAAGAGGAGCTCTATCATTGGTGTCTTCCTTATTCGTATCCCTGGCGCGGGAGCGCGTGACCCTCTTTGTTGGGGTTTCTGGATGAGCGTCCGACGACCATTCCCAAGGCCACAAGTTGAGCGCGACAATTGTGATCGTAGTTTCCAGGCAATTGGATAGAGTTCTGGTAGAACAGAACCATTGCCAGGGGCTAAGGACGCTTAAG
Organism: Aspergillus leporis; assembly: GCA_009176345.1. Classification (NCBI taxonomy): domain Eukaryota; kingdom Fungi; phylum Ascomycota; class Eurotiomycetes; order Eurotiales; family Aspergillaceae; genus Aspergillus; species Aspergillus leporis. The sequence goes on along the minus strand of ML732159.1, from coordinate 139,235 downwards.
GCGAGCTATGATCCCGATTAGTTTGCGTTGCTCTCGAGCGAGGGTATCTCCCAGCATACCGTGGCCCAGGCTTCATGGCTCCGACGTCCGTACACCGAACGGGCTAGTTTCCAAGTGTAAAAGTCTCCGATCGCAGCGATAACGGCCTGCGCTAACTTCGGGGCGACAACGAGAAGATCACTACGGATTGCGGGGGAGAGTCGGAGAACGCGTGCGGAAAGGTCGGCGACGGAATACACTGCAGCAAAGAGAAGAGGATGAAGGGATGATCGCAGTTGGTGTCGCCATTCCTATACCATAGCCCATTCGGCCTAAATTCAGCAATTGCTCACCACGGTAAGAAAGTGATAGCTACAGGGGTATGTCAGGAGTCCACTCCACTCACCCATGTTATCCAAGCCCCGTGGTTTTCGCCGAATGCCGTCTGCCACGCAGGTTCCAGGGACTGGAAGAATTCATCTGGTTGAAAAAAAGTGCGAAGGGATAAAGCGTTGACCAGACGGAAGGCGACAAGGAAGAGGAAGACGTGGAAAGCTGATGATAGTGAAGCTGTTGTTGTTATTGTTGTTGTTGTTGGTGTTGAGGGGGATTGTGGTTGCCTCAGGCGTGAGGGCGGAGACGTTGAAGCATAAGACGACAACAACGACGAAGAAGAAGGAGAGGAAGTAGAAGTAGAAGCAGAAGACGACGACGATACAAGGGAAGAAGGATCTCTCCGCCGTCGATGCGACGTTGACATGATTGATCAGTTGTTGCAGTGGAACCAGGAACCAATTGTCTTTGTAGATGCGTTAGTAAGAATGGGGAAAAAGGGAAGTGAGGGTTACGAAAGATAAACTAAGACAAAACAATGTCCGATAAGGTCACGAAAGACTGGAGAGAAGTTAGAAGGGCAAACAAAGGTGGGGACCAAAAGATTAGCAAATAGTAATGAACGAGCGATGAGTGGAAGAAGAGGAAAAGTGGATCGAAAAGGAGGACCATGGGACGGTTTGCATCATAGACGAAGGGCGTCGCGGTTAAACCTGCGCTTAGGGGTGTGACTTGATGATACACCTGCACTTAGGGGAAGACTCTATGGATGCACCTGCACTTAGAGGTATAGCCTCTCACCACTTGCATTTTTTCATCCGAAATCTCGGCGAATTCCTCTAAAATCTCTTCTCGCTTGTTTAATTTCCCCCCAAGAAATTCTTCCTTTGTTTCTCGCTATTTAAACTCGGTCGTCCTCAACTTGGATCTATCTCCCTTTGTTCCCTTATCACTGACTTGATCACCTTAAGAACCGCACCCTATATCCGCCACCGTTATTATCCCTTGATAGATTTGGATAACTCCTTCTTCCCACCATGGCGATTAACGGTACAAACGGCACAAACGGCACTAAGAAGGCTAGCAGTGTAACCAACGGCGCCAGTGCCTACCACGCCGCCTCTACTCAGGAGGCCATTCAAGCCGAGAAGGAGTTCGCTGCCCACAACTACCATCCTCTTCCCGTCGTCTTCGCTCGGGCACAGGGTACCTCGGTCTGGGATCCGGAGGGTCGTCACTACCTGGATTTCCTGTCCGCATACTCTGCGGTCAATCAAGGTCACTGCCACCCCAAGCTGGTGGCTGCTCTCGTCGACCAAGCTTCCCGTGTAACTCTTAGCTCCCGTGCCTTCTATAACGATGTCTTCCCGCGGTTCGCCCAGTTTGTTACCAAGTATTTCGGTTTCGACATGGTTCTGCCCATGAACACGGGTGCCGAGGCTGTCGAGACCGGTATTAAAATCGCTCGTAAATGGGGATACAAGGTCAAGGGTATCCCAGAGAACCAGGCAGTCGTCTTGAGTGCCGAGAACAACTTCCATGGACGCACGGTAAGTGTTTTCCGCGGGAAACTGTCGTAAGAAGATTCCGTTAGCTCATCGTGATGTTTGATGTTTAGTTCGCCGCTATCTCTCTGTCATCTGACCCGGAGTCGCGTGACAACTATGGACCCTACCTGCCTGGTATCGGTTGCACCATTCCCGGAACCGACAAGCCCATCGCATACAATGACAAGGCCGCCCTGCGCGAGGCCTTTGAGAAGGCGGGCCCCAACCTGGCCGCTTTCCTAGTTGAACCCATCCAGGGCGAGGCAGGCATTGTTGTTCCGGATGAGGACTACCTGCAGGAGGCGAGAGCCTTGTGTGACAAGCACAACGCCCTGCTGATCTGTGATGAGATCCAGACGGGTATTGCTCGCACTGGTAAGCTCCTCTGCCACGAGTGGAGTGGCATCAAGCCCGATCTGGTGCTGCTGGGCAAGGCCATCTCCGGCGGAATGTATCCCGTCTCGTGCGTATTGGGCCGTAAGGATGTTATGCTCACCATCGAGCCGGGCACTCATGGATCGACCTACGGCGGTAACCCCTTGGGTTGTGCGGTCGCCATTCGCGCTTTGGAGGTTGTCCAGGAGGAGCAGATGGTTGAAAGAGCCGAGAGACTCGGTCATGTCTTCCGTGATGGCCTGAAGGCCATCAAGAGCCCGGTTATCCAGACCGTGCGTGGTAAGGGTCTGCTCAACGCCATTGTTATTGACGAGTCCAAGACCAATGGACACTCCGCCTGGGATCTGTGTATGTTGATGAAGGAGAAGGGGTTGCTGGTAAGTACCTGAGTGACCATTCTTTCGGAATCATGATGTGATGTGAAGGATACTGATCTCCCCTCTAGGCCAAGCCAACTCATGAAAACATCATTCGCCTTGCCCCGCCACTTGTGATCACTGAGGACGAGATTAAGAAGTCCCTGGAGATTATCTCGCAGGCCGTGTCGGAACTTCCGACCCTGAAGGGCGCCGCCGAGGACCAGGTCGTTCCTCCCCCAGAGAAGAAGGTCAAGATAGGCGTTGAGAACTAGGAAGCTCGACGCGAGAAGGGAGATTATGGGGACCCTAAGAAAAAATGGGCCACCGACCACCCTACGCAGTCACCCAGCCATGACGGGGACACTCTTCGTCAACATGCTGAGTGTGGGCGGCGCATGCCGACCCAAGACGATTGATCGTCCGCTGAGCGTGGAGATGAAGAACAGGTAAATGGTAGTGTGACCATTTGCTCTCTTGCTCCAAATGGTTTTCTGATCGAGATGGACTCGAGAAGGGATGCCGTTCTGATACCCATATTATGCTCTGACTTGATAACTGTTTTTCTTTTTCAAAAAAGGTTGACGGGTTGAACATTTCCAATCCTAGATTGACAGGTAAATCATGATGAGAATGAAATAATGAATGAACGATGATTTCCACACCGTATGAGAGTTTCCGTGAGCGTAGAAGAGAAAAGAAAAAGGGGGGTTCCTGCTAAGACCTGTTGCTTATGTTGCATTGCTGGCGACTTGCCAAATTAAATGCCGCATCTTCTGGCTTTTTCTTTCCCCTCTCTTTTAATCTATTTCTACTTGTTAGATATCCCCCTCAGCAGTGAGACAAGTCACTAGTCTATTCCTCTTTCTGCCACGATCTAATTAACGCATCAAAAGCCTAGAACCCTCGACTGCTGACCACCCAGATCAATCCCGTCAGCTCCGAACAAGACTAAAAACACTGATAAGACCGTTGCACCGTAGCCTACGATCAGCGAGATCATTACTCCCTTACCCTTCTGAAATGTTCAAGGGTGAATGTCGATCTAGCTGCAAGGAGCAATCAACTTGTTAGGGCTGTGGTTTCTTCATTAACCACATATGGGTAACGTAATCAACCACCGAGCCGCGAATTCTCGCCCGCTCAACTAAAGTTTTGAAGCTTCTCAACAACAAACACCTTGAATAGATTATATATAAAAAAAAATTAAATAACTATTTATTAGTACAGCCCCTTATAGTATGTCCATTAGTGTTGCAGCCACTGCAGCGTGGTGGAGCTCGCTGTCAAGGTGCTGGTGTAGGCTTGTTAAGCTGCTTGTAAAGCTGCTCAACACGATCGCGACCTTCCTGGATATTTAAAATAATATTACTTTTTAGAGTAGCTTGTCTTCTTACTTTCTTCTTCTTCTTGCGCTTATTTTCAGCTCGTAGAGCTGCAATTTCTTGTTGAAGGATTAGGTTTATATTTATTGTCATCTGGGCAGTCTTTTTAAGATGTTGAATATAAGATATTGGGCTGCTAGAGAGCCTTCTTCTTGCACTAAGGCTCTTTTATAGACTGTGGACCTTGTGATCTAGCTGGCGAGGATTCTGGGGAGTCTAGAAAGCAGAGGAAATAGAGCCTTTAACTAGACTTGGTGGTGTTGGTGTACGGATTTGAAAAGTAATCCCCACTCTCTATTCAGTGGTTTAAGCCCGGCGCCTGCAAAGCCTTTGTGTATATTCTCCATGGTAAACGCCTTCTCGCGTGTATTTGGGTATAGAGACAGGAAGTCTTTCTTGTTAATATAATTATTATCAGCTTCCATCCTCCCCTTACGTAGCTTGCCATACGCACGTTTAAGTGGGCCAAATACACCAACATCAAGTGGTTGTAGAAGTTGAGAAGCATGAGTAGACGTGCAAAGATAGATTATTATATGCTTTTTATAAAAAATATTAAAATCTATAGTTAAATAGCTACTATGGCCATCAAGGATAAGCAGTCGCTTTGTGCCTGTTATATAGCGCTTAGACATTGGCTCAAAGACTGTCTTTAGCTAGTGAAGGCCTATTATATTTATTATCCAACCATTTTCACTAGTTGTAATTCACTAGGTTGAAGAAAGCTTAGATTCTTGATATTAAGTAGCTTATTAATTAACTCTTTTAAGTATAATAATTAGTGGTATAGAAACTTTCTTAAAACTTATAAATTTAATAATTGTAACCTATTCGTGATTCTCTTAAATAACTTTACAAGGCTATTCACTATGTTCTACAGCAGTAATTATCTTTGCAGTAGAATAGAGTTCTATTATGAAGCCAGTTTTATTAAAATTCTAAATATTATCCTCATGAATACCATGTTCTTGAATGGTTGCATGTACCAATTTAAACCATGGAATTATAACCCTTGGGCTCTCTTGCTTTGCATGTTGATATGTAATCCTTTGGTTATATCTTGTTCACAACTAAGAATGGCGCTTAACAAATTTAGAAGCCCAGTTAGACCCAAAATTGCTGTAGAATCATAAAGATGTTTATAGAGTAATATTTGAGCTATTACTTGTAGGAATTCTGGCTAGATGGAAAATCCTTGCTTATCTGTTCTAGTAATTACTTGATAAGAACTTCCTCTTCAATATGAGTTAACCTATGATTATTTGCGCGTGTTTCTGCACATGCTTTGATGCCATGAAGCTGCTCCTGAAGTGTGCTTTCAGCCACTGCAAAGACCTTAGCAGCATAGTTTCTTGATTTGATTTGACCATTTTTATAAGCAGAAATGGCCAATTGAGGCCTGTTTTCTTTCGAAGGAGGCATTTTTAATGGTATGGCGATAAAAGGATGTGTTGAATTGATGAAGTGGTTGAGCGGGTGAGAATTCGCGGCTCGGTGGTTGATTACGTTACCTATTAGCCCTTACCATGTAGCTATCGATTTCCTGCCTCTCACTGTATGTATGGAAGAAAGCAAAATATAAAAAGCCGAATACTCATGATTATAACAATTTGAGTTACAGACCGAGATTGGCATATCTCCCCTGAAAAATCTATTAGCAAGCAGAATATAGTAATAGCGTATCACAAGTGTAGTGTAACATCCTTGGATTTCTTGGACGCTTCTAATCACAAGTCCCTCTGCATTTGAGCTTAGGTTATTTTCTTATTTTTTATTTTTTTGAAGAGAAATATGTAAAGGCTCCTTTATGACCTTACTTTACCTTTAAATCATCTATCCATTACATTTTGTCACCATGCTCATCCCCAACCCACCTATGCCTGGAATCCCTATTGCGGTAACCCTAACACCAACGCCAAACCTTCCCTCAAACATATCAACAACGATTTCAAACAAAGACAAACCAACAAACACCATCCGTATCTTCTCTGCCCCCGACCTTCTCAAAGAATCGTTCCTCCCCGAGCTAAAACCATGGTAAATGCCAGCTACAGCAACCCCGAGGCCAATTCACGGGCAAAATCGGCAAACGCCTCCACATCGATAACCCAGTTTGCTGAGGAACTAGGACCCACCAGTTTTACTGCAATTGCATTCGCCTAGTGAGAGAGGATTGGCACAGCAAGTATGAAGGAGTGGGTTTTGGGGAGTTTGAGCTTGCGTTGGTGGCGGTTAAGCCCGGGCACAAGTATAGGAAAAGGGGGATTGTGGGGGACTTGGTGGAGGCTTGTGAAGGGGAGATCAGCAGGGGATGGGGGTTGTGTTTGAACCCGAGAGTTGGGGAGAGAGCTGAGGTTAGGGTCATGCTGGTGATCTACGGCAATGTCGTAAGTTGATATTGTCGCCAATGCTTCTAAATTACAACGTCCTCATAGTAATGATCACGATGTAGACGGTAAAACCGTGGAAACATAGAAACATAAAGAGAAGAAACATCGATTCCTCATGATTCTCCTTAATGTCGAAATTTTCGCTTCGACTCTCTTTCCTTCAATGATGCGTACAAGGCAATGAATGGCGTCCATCGCGCCAAGGTATCCAGGCCGTCAAGCATTTTCTCAGGGTCGCAGTGATCCTCCGGGATGCTAACTGCAAGGCCGAACAGACTCTGCTGCTACTGTTTCTCTTTTTCTGATGGAAAACTTTGAATTGGCTTTCTGCGTTCAAAGCAGGCACGTTCGGAGTGTCAATCACGGTTTCGGAATAGTGTATTAGATGCCATTCCTGCCTTGGACGAAGGGCTATATTGATTATATAGAAGAGCAGGTCTTGAACCATTGCTTGTTAAAAGAGGCAGAATCTATGGCCCCAGTTGTTAGCATCCTCTAGGCGCGTATGGTATGTAATCATGCTCGATTCCCTGCTTGTTAGGTTAAATAGGTCGGGTTTTCCTTCCGTTGGTAGCCAGTAGTTAAGTACTGGAAGGTTTATGTATCCGCGCAGTAGTAACTAACGACTGTTTAGCTGGATTTGTCATCTTGAAATTCGTTTGTATCTCCAATATGATAGTGTCAAAAATCCGTGGGTCTGGATCGAACCCGAGCGAGTCAGGGACGGTAGTTGGAACGAGCCGAACTGGTTGATCATAAATTGTTTGTTGGTGGCCCAGGCAGAAAGCTCTTCTGACCAGTTAATCTGTTCCTGGGGGTCCCGAGGGATAAGATACTTCTGCACTATGTATTAACGTAGGATGTAAATGGGATTCTTGCAATGCTTGCGTTTAGGTGGCCAAATGTCTGCGGGTCACTGTCATGTCGACGACGAAAATATTCCCTAGCCGGCAATTACTCTCAGATAATTTCTCCTGCACATATGTGTTCTCCTCGGCGAAGACCTGTACATCCTTGTCACGAACTATATCGAGCAAACGTCGTGTACTGGGGCAGGTGAGCATGGACTCCACTTTGCAGAGGCAGGTAAAACCCGTGCGAACCATTCATGGACAGTATCATCTGTCTTGGCCTTGGGATAGCGACAGTGTAGTGACCGCTTTTTGGAGAATTAGCCTTGCCTCGCGCGGGAGTAAGTTGCTGCCCGGTTAGGTTTTTGTTTGTTGACCAGATTCCCATATTGAACCGACCATCACGGTCACCGATCTCGATGTAACATTTCGCCATGATGAAGTGGCGCTTCTGACTCAATCGCTCTTTCGTTAGCCTGAAGTTACTCCGCGGTTGGGAGCGCATCACCGGGGTTGGCACATGCCAACCATGCTACCAGCCAATCCATTTAAGAATCTCGACTGGACCTGCACATTGCGTGAGAGCCTGGTTTAGTCGGTTATAGTTGGTAGAGTATATCGTCGATGCAGAGAGACGAAAGCGAAATCTACCACAAGGAAAGCAGGCATCCTTGTCTTTCTTCCGTGCCATTATTAGTAAATCCAGAGGCCTCTCTATGTCGGACGTCAAGCAGGCCCATATTATCTCAAGTTTGGGCTAAATCATCGGCACAATACTGGCGAGACCCCTATAAACAAGACGATGTTTCTTGCCACGTTTTGGCCTTCCTCAGCTTCGCAATTGCTACACACAATTGCTCTGCCCTAAATGCAAGCTTCTTGGATTTGGGCTGGGATCCGGTCTCTCATAGTGGCGCTGCTCATGTTTGTTAAAGTAGTCATATCATGTCTTGGAAAGGATCATGCGTGCTACTCCGCTCGCAATATGGTTCTGTCTGCCAGTCGCTAAATTCTCGAGAACTTTGCAATTCTTGTTTTCAGGCCTTATTATACCCCTCCTGTCATTGTCGTAATTGCTTTTGTCTCGCCATGGATACGAGGTTCTTGACAGCCATTCTGACTGGGCCACCGATTCTGTATCGGCCGCTGAGTCGATACGTGAATCAGTTGCGAGGTGATATAATCTTGATCATGTGAGAGGAAACTAAAGCAGTTTTTACTGAGAGTATACATTAGCTTATTCTGCTTCCATGTAATCATGATGGGGGCCGGGTATGAGAGGGTGCGTTGGAGCACCACTTGGTATAACAAGATCGCATACTCTGTAGCTTAGCTTAGAAGTCCTGTTGGAAGGCGCTGAAGAAGGTTGGGTCACATCGATAGACGGCATTATAAGGTAAGCCCGTCAATGAACTGCCATATGAGCGGGCAAGTGGCGGGTCCCTTTAAATGTTGACACGATTCTAATTGTTCTATGCATCAATGGAAGCAAGCTGGGTGCATGATCTTGAGACGAGTTGGAGACTTTGGCCTTGTGGTGGAGTCAATCTCAAGCCTGTAAGGTCTCTGTCTTTGCGCTCATGACTTCATATTGTATATCGTCTAGAAACAAGTAGATAGCCACATAGGCCCTTTGATCATCATACATCTTCAGTTGCTATTGACCGCCATTTCCACCGGTTCTACCTTACGAGCTGTGTTCGCTAAGTCTGAAGGCTTACAAACCGTGTTGCCTGGCTCTGACAGCTCCAGCATTTTCTGGTCGCTCGGGTCTGGAGGCGATTGTTACACTGAGATTGGAATCTCTGCTGCTCTCTTCCGCCTCAGTCGTCGAGCAATCAAGATCCCTGTCAGGACACCCACAATGATAGCTAGCGGGATGCCCACACCCGACCCACTTTGCCCCAGTTCCAAGAGGAAACGAATCATTGTGGAAGGATCTGTTTTTGTTGGGTTCCCCGTGGCAGTAGGCGCGCCGATGGGACCAGATGAATAGCCGAGAGTCGCGGTAGGAGAAGCAGTCGCCGAGGTAATGTCGAAGGATCACTGAGGTTGAACCAACGGCTGCTGGCGGTAGGCTGCCACTCCTCGCCGGGATAGATATCGAGGTAGAAAACATGGGATTCAGTTAGGTTTCTTTTTTGCCTTGATGGTCCAGGGGAAGTACGAGAGGCCAGAAACATTCTCTACGATCGTGGTTAGAAGGATGACGGGGCCTTTTTCTCTTTTTACCCTTTTTCAGATAAGAATGTTGGTACTGACTGATGACGAATTCGACTTCATCTCTGGCGGGTCTCCTTTGGTGCAACCCCTTTGGATATGTAGTCGGTGGGCCTTCCTTTCCATATGTTGTTCAGCTCCTGCCCAAGCCCGTGCGACTGGTTATATTCGTAGGTGTTGTTCTTCGCTGGCGGGGGTGGGACAATGAAGTAGAACTGGGAGTAGACTGGCAGTGCTAGGAGAAGGGGTAGAAGGATGGAGTTCATGACCGTCACACTGGTGTGAGGTCGAGTTAGGACGCAGGGGACGGGTCGGTAGGTGCTTGAGGTTGTACACGATACACCGCCTGTAGACAATGGAGAATAAAGTTGAGCACAAGAAAGGATCAAAAGTTCCAAGCAGTGGCATGATCATATTGGTCGAGTACATCTTCGCCGGCGGAAATGATGGTTCTTATGAGGAGGTGGTGGCTTTGATCAACCCTAATAAAGAAGGTGAAATAACAGGGCACCTCAATTCACCGAAGAAATACCAGGCATGTATGTACCAACTATGGAGAATTTCAGCCACAGTGAATATTCTTCAATCTATTAATGTTCCATGGACGTTTTTTGTCCAAAGTCTTGGCAGGGCCACCAGGGTCTCAAAAGTAGTGCAATTTATGGTGACGTCTAGTGGAAACGCTAAGTCATGATGTCTCATTTGTCATACTAAATTAAGAACATATACTAACGTTAGTGCTTAACTGCTGAAATCCATTTCTGCCCACAAAATGCAGGGTCCTGATGGCCTATTTATTTATTTGTTTGCTTATCTTTTCCCTTCTTTTTTTTTTTTTTTTTCTCTCTGTCATTGCCGGTTCAAACAAAGAACCATACCTTATAATCCCTGTTATAGCCCATAATGAGTCGACTTATATCTACTGGTCGCATTTTGGGTGGCACGGCAGTTTTGTTCTCCCTCATACTTATTTTGATCGTCTTTGTCAATCCACCGCAGACTCGAATTCTCCACAGTTCGTCACCCCAGTCTGCGCATCCGAAGCACAATTTGTCATCGCCATGGAACGGCAATGACGTTCGCTGCAACGTCTTTGGAGACACCTCTCACATCCAAGTGGTGGTTAAGACCGGCACAAACATCATCTATGACAAACTCCCCACCCAGCTCCTCACCGCGCTGCGATGCTGCTCCGACCCACTCATTTTCGCAGACTCGGACCAAGAAATCGGTCCATACCAAGTCTACGATGTGCTAGCTAACGTGAACGAGACAATCAAGGCCACACATCCGGATTTCGAGTACTATCGCACTATCAAGCAGTACCTGGAATCAGGCCGGGATATCCGGCTTCTCCGGGAGTCCTCGCGAAAAGCCGCCTGGGACCTGGACAAGTACAAGTTCATCCATATGCTTGTCCAGACCTGGGAACGTCGTCCGGGACGTGACTGGTATGTTTTCGTGGAGGCCGACACCTACCTGTTCTGGGGAAACCTGGTGCACTGGCTGGCAAGGATGGATCCGTCGCAACCGCATTATCTAGGCTCAGCGGCGACCTTCAACAGCGAGAAATTCGCCCATGGAGGAAGTGGGGTGATCCTGTCGCGTGAGGCCATGGCGCGGGTCCTGGACGGTGACGCGGGTTTGGCAGAACGATATGATGAGCGCATGCATCAAGAGATCTACGGTGACTACATGTTCATGAAAGCTTTGCAAGAAAAAGGTGTTGCGCTCAGCAATAAATGGCCGATGATGCAGGGCGAAAAGCAGAACACGCTGCCTTTTGGCCCGGGTCCGGATTCGGGCGCCCGGCATGGCTGTCAGCCATTGGTGACTATGCATAAGGTTACCCCGATGGATGTTAATGCGATGTGGAACTATGAGCAGCGCCGCGCTCGCCCGGAGGTACGTCGTCCCTTATATTTCTAACAGAATGTTGTGCATACTAACGACCAAATAGGAACCGCTCCTCATACGTGAGCTGTATGAACCCTTCATGGGTGGTCAGAATCTTACCTCTGAACGCGACGACTGGTATAATCTCTCGGACGACCTAATGCTTCGAGCACCTGGTGCTCAGGGAGAAAGACAAAAGTCTCCCGAGGAGATGACTGCTGTCGAGAAGGAGGCGTATCGCTCGTTCGAACAATGCGGGAAAGCGTGCAAAGAACACCCCAAGTGCTTCCAGTACGTGTATCAGGATCAAACCTGCGGTTTGTCATTTTCCTATCGACTAGGGTACCGGAAAGACCCTGAGGACAATGAGCAGCCGTATAAATCCGGATGGATTATGGCCAAAATTGAAAAGGATCGGAAAGATCATCCCTGCCATTCACCAGAATGGCTATAACCGAAAAAGAACTTTTGAACTTAAGTAACCATTTATCCTGGAACCTACTTTTATCAACGACATTGAACGACACAACGGACGAATCCGTCTACCAATTCAAACAAGCTTCGGCCTGAGGACTCCAAGGCGAACTACAAGGTAAAGCTATAGTGTACAGATACCAATATAGGCCCTGACAGGGTACAGACGGATGTGCCGAAGAGGCCAACAGCGGACCACGGCAGGTAGAAGCACGCGCCGCATTTCCGGCTCAGCAGGTTCCATGAGGGCCAAAGATGCCTCATTAGAGACTCAAAATTGTATATAACTATAGATAAGAATATATTGAGACTATATCACTCTATACTCCGGTTTCCGTGACAGTGGTAGACCTGGGTTAGTTTGGCATCGAGCTACGCGGATTTCTTCTACTTTTTCGGGTAAAATATCAATCGAAGGCAAAGCTCTTGAACGGACTGGATTCTAATGGCTTGGGAAGAAGCCCGTTTAAATTATTATTTCGCTTGGCCTGGCCAAAGAATGATCAGTTCTCGCGCCGTTTGCTGGCAAAGAATGAAATTACCAAGAAAATAGTTTTACCGCCACATTGGTCAAAAGACCTTGAGATTCTCTCAAAAGCACATCTAGATGCTTGGACACAGTTTAAGACAGAAAACCAAGTCTTTGGAGGTTTCACACGTAATTTCCATTTTTTATAGAGTTGAACGAAAGCACCCAAAATATGCCCAGGCTACCCAGTTTCTCAGCATCTTGAGATAATGGGTGAATAAATAAATGCCGTATTGCAACATGATAGCCATATCTTTATGTAGTGTCTAGATAGAGCGGCTAGTATATTAGGCAAAAGATCATGAAATAGCATGATTTGTACTTTTTTATACTCACCTCATAAAGTTGCACCCCTGGGCATATACATATAGTAATGGTCTCTAGAAAGGAGGGCCAACAAAAGAGGAGATCACAGATAAAGTGATCTACTTTTCTTGGATGATTCTTGGAAAGCTCTTCCACAGAATAACATTTTGGTGATCTAGTGCTGGTTCTAGAAACATTTATCGGCCAACCGGGCTAGAACCTTCAGCGCTACGCCTCTGAGACTGCCACTGAATATGAAACAGGTGAAACAGCAGGCTTGCGCGCAATAATAGATTGACGAGGCCAGAATGCTGCAGGATCATATATTCACCTTGAATGCCTTGTTGGCCTTGGTGGATCGTATGTGGGGCCTAACACGGTGAGATGTTTAAGTGTAAAGATTTTCGATTTCGAAAATTGCGTCGCTCAAGACGATGTTGACCCACCCGGTAGCAACGGAGGAAGAACTGAAAGGACTAGCAGCCAGGTTGGAAGATGAAACAGGCATTAGCAAGTATTAAGCCTTATCCTAATCGTGTATAATGGTCCTTTCTGTCAAGCAAGTACCAATATATCTTTAGTCTCTCAATCAGTCTTCAGACATGTTATTATGGTTCGAGCACTATCGCAATTAATCGAGTTCTCCAAGCTATGAGACATCATCACCGTAGGGGTTAGTCCCATCGGATAATACCTATAATATTTTCTACATACTATCTTTCACTTCCTTTCTTTTTCCAAGGGAAGTTTTTTTGTTTCCGGATGTACTAGTTCTGGGGGTCAAACCGCGGTGCAACAGCCATGATCTCCCCATCCCCCAAAAAAAAGACGGAAGAAAAAAACCATAGCAGCGAGTTTGAGTATGATCTCTCACCAGTAAAGGGTCATAGCAGTATGTACGGTATGAGTGGATCCGTATCTACCATAGTCTACTTGGTTATACAAGATATAGTCCAATTAGATGGCCGGTATACCAAATGTTTTCGGGCTCAGGACCAACAGCAGCACACGCGACCACTTTATGTGGATTAGAACCATTAAAAACTGCACCATGGCTAAAGATCTTTGGTTTCATACTGTTCCGATCGCTGTTATTCCGTCCAGGGAGAAATTCAAGCGGTAGTCTAACCTTTTTAGAGCAAAAATCAGGATGAGGCTACTGGCGGGCCACATAATCGACTGAGTATTTTTGTATGGAACAGAGTAGTGACCGTGTGGATCTCGTTTTTATGATAAAACTCTCGAGTGCCCGGTAGATCCAAAGAAGATATTCGCGTAGGAATAATAGATCCACAACTAACAACTATATATTCTAATATATCTACTTCTCCAGTCTTGCCGTCTCTACAACTTGAATCATTTTCAAAGTGGCACAACATGATAACCGCCATTGTCTCTGTACTATTCATCCTTGCCCTTCTCTCTGTGGGTGGAGTAACCCAACTGCCAGAAGGGTAGCAACCCTCCGACCTAAGACTAGCTCCCCTGAAACCCCAGCCCCAACTAGGGGGCCTTGGAACCCTCATGGCAACCGGGACAACAAGTCCTCCAATGGTTACCACGTCATATAAACCCCAACCCCCAAGGGCAACAAAGCCCCCATGGACAAATGTCCCAAGGCGCACCTTGGCACAATGCTTGGCTCCCTTAAGTGTATATGAAAGGGCCAAAAGTCGCAGCTACAAATTGGGTCCCAGGTGTTAAAATTCATTCCATTCTCAGAGGCTCTATAGCGGCATTTATCCAGGTATTTTCATGTGTCGTCGGATAATTATGAACGCCAATTCAGTTGCTTACTGACAAGCTTCACATATGACGGATTTCAGCCTGATCTATGAGATAGACGCTTCCATATGAATCGCCATGGTTGATATTTTGGCAGATGGCCCATCCACAATGGGCTACAATGGACAAAGCCTTTCCGTGTAAGAGCACTGAGCGCTAATGATTGAAGGAACGCAGCAAACGGAAGGCACAAAAGGCTCCTATCTCGTGGGAGTCTGTTGACGGTCGCTCCTCTTTTGTAGCGACTTTAGTTTGTAGCAGAATACTCTGGAGAGAACTCTGTGCCGCTGGATGATGCGCTCTTGCTGCTGCAAGAACATGACGCACTTCTACTCACTGAAAGCGGCTCAACTGACCCATAGAGGGATTCTGCTACAACTGTTACATTACCGTGCTGCGACTACAGCACTTGCGAGATTCAACAAGCGGCGCATACATGATCCGTAAGCTACGAAAACGTGACCCATGACCACAAATCCCACGATGGCGAAAGTAGGGTCAAAGCCCAGCGGCAAAACTGGGTGCTCAATTTCCCCAGGCCTCTGTAAAATACGAAGGTAATATTTTGCCGACAATGATACCAAGCACAACACCCCAAAAATCGTGCATGATAGCACATCAAGCAAAAGCTGTATGTGTAGAAACGACTATTAATGTTTACCCTCGCTATACGACGCATTACCGACTGATGCTTCCCACCCGCTGACGGATTGAGCCTCTTCTCTGCTCTGTGTACCTTCTCTCCAGGCCATAATGCTCCTCCACCACTTGCCCCGGAAAGCGCGGCTGCCCCCCCAAGCTAGCGAGCACCGCACTATTATTGGCAGTCAGATCATCCAAGATATCGAGTTCGTCCTGATTGAACCACTTCGGGATGATCCATGCCCGGAAGGGAATGAGCGCGATAATTAAAATAGGAAACCCTAGTCATAGTCAACATGAGCTAAGCTTATCAAGAAAACCCAAATAGGGAAAGGGAAAAAAGCATACCGATAGCAGCAATAGTTTGCGAGATAGCCACCGTAGCAGCTACGCTGATAACCTGGCACGCAATATACAATGCGATCTTTCTTCGTCTAACCTGTAGCATCGGCTCGCCTCGCTGAATGAATCGGTTTTCGCGCAGGAGAAAAATGACTTTGTGGAGGATACCGTTGCCTTCTATCGAGCCCCAGCCGACGATGAAAAAGACCCCTGCGAAGACGGCGGATGGCATCGTATGCAGTACGATTAGGAGGGGGCCAGTCATGGTGCCGATTATTGCTAGGCCCATGAGGAAATGCGAAACACGTTGCTCGACTACGGCTGTCGCTTTGGTTATTGGTCGCCGTATCTCTGCGCCTTCGCCATCCTCTGTTGAGACTATGTGGAGGTCTGTCTCGTAGATGGTAAGGGAATCTGTATGGACTGGGGCCTGTCTTGTGCGTTAGGTGAGGGCTGTCGTGAGAGGGCGCTATTTACACTTACCTGAGGTACTAGTCCGTTAGGCATGGGTATACCGGTAATACCCGCAAGGAAGGTGGTGCATCCCAGGAGAAAGAAGTCCCAATGGAAACCTGCTGGTTTCTTCAAGGGAAACTGTCGGGCTTGGGCAGTGAGACTGCTGACATTCTATCAAGGTCAGCTCTGGAATACATCAGATAAGCAATAAGATAGATAGCCCCACATGGTCATAGTAGAATAGTAGCATAACCAAGAACCCGAACGGCAGGGCTGCAAATAACCACTTGACATCCAACTCCCAGAAATGGATTAACCAGCCGCGCGGTTGCGTAGGGAAGAAAGCTCGGCTTATTGGGACGAATGAGATATGCGTGGACTTCAGGGGTCCAGGGATATGTGCAAATCCTACCCAAAAGATCGTTCCAATCTATTGGTGTTGTTCTAGGCGTTAGACGGAATAACTGGCTTCATGACTGAAAATAGTCCATACCACGTAAGCATAATCTGCTAACAAACCACGGAACCACGGTCGACAGACAGTGCTGGACCCTAACCACTCCAGTCCGTAGATAGTGAGGAAGTAAAGAATGGCGATCATACAGCTCATGAAGCCGGCTGTGGCACCGGACTTGGTGAACTCGTTGATCAGTTCTTCGACTCCTTTAACTGTTATTTTTTATTTGTGTCAATTGACTGCCATGCATCCATTTAGAAAGTTTGCAAGGGTACTTACTGCAATAGATAATTCCAACATATGCACCAAAAGCTTCGGAGGAGAAATCAGTTACGTAACGCATGTAGTCGCAGAGGTTGCAAACAGCCACGATCCAGTGGAAGATAGCGGCCCATATAGCCGTCCAACACATAAAACTAGGGTAAATAGCCGGTTCATATCTGGTAACAATGTCATAGATGGTGTAGTTAAATAATGAAATCAGACCAGTGATACCCACAACAGTGAGTGGTTGCGCGGCGAAGACACTGAAGATGACGGCGGCCATGGCTGAAGAGAAGAGGGCCTCGTTTATGCCAAAGAACTCGCCTGTGCGACGATACATATCCAGTGTGTAGGCAATTGCCGGAAGAATACTAGCCATGTTAGACAGGTACTCACTATTTCTTGTCTTGGGTTGTTTCTCAATGTAAGCATACTTGACGAAATACATTCGAATTGTACTCGAAATTGTCCGGTAGGTCAGGGCATCCCGGATATCACTCCAATAATAGGGCAATCGCCGTCGGACATCATGATACATACCCCGAAATGGGTGTAGGGGACGGAGACGTCTCCATCCTGCGAGGTTGTCGTATGTATAGGAAATAGAGGATTTCTCTCTGGTGAGATGGGTAGAATCCGACATTATGGATTTTGGTTGTGCGTAGAGAGCAATAACACTAGAAAGATTTGCGTGTCCTTAAAGGGATTGATACGCCTATCAAGTTAGTGCCATTGGCCACTGAGATAGATGCAACTCTTACAAATTTACGTTTTCGAAGGCATGGTCATATGGAACTGAGGTAGGTGAAGGAGTCAAAGTCTTAATTCATGCCATAACGTTTAAACAATGCGCGGCTGCTAGTAGCAGTAGACTAGTATATTCATCAATTTGTCTGTATAAAAACCACCATTGTCCTTCTGAACCTTTTGAGTACCCCCATTTTTAAGAGAAGAGCAATGATTCAATGAATGCTGTTGATTGGATGGATGACATCATGGTGGTCATAGTTCATAAGTCAGCAATTCTGCCTGGGCAGAATTCTCTCCACGTGGTCTTGGCACCTGAAGATTATGGCAGAAAGGCACTATACAGACAAGGTCTTGTTTACCGCTCTGCTCCATCTGTAGGTAATTGATTTGATCTTCAGGTTATGTTGAGATGGAGCCTTTATCTCCCTCACTCCCATTAATTTCCCAGCTGTGCAGCATTCTTCAAAACCAAGACTTCCCTGCCCAACTGGCATCCACTATTCAAGCATCAAAGCGAACCTGTTCTGGGAAGGACCCAGTACTTACAAATGGGGTGTCCGGCCAGCGTGAGCTAATAGACAGTGGCCTTTTTCTCCATGTCGAAGCCTCGCTTTGTGTTGGTGCACCATCTGCGCCGCGGGATGGCTCGTTGTTTTTGGTTTGTCTTGCTACACCGAATGCGTAATGCAGCCTGCCGATAGCATTAGCTAACTGGCCAGGGGTGCGTTGACCTAAACAATGGCCATGTTGTACCATTGCCGCAGTTGACTCCTGCTGCCTCGCCGAACTCACGAGTAAGTACCGCACTCATTACATGATTGTTTTGCCAGGGTTTCATTGTCTTTGTAGGACAACGGACGGGATGCCACAGTTACTGCGGAACCCTCTATAGATTGCCATGACTCTCGCTCCCTCAAGCGACGGAAGACCATCAGTGGCCTTCGTCTAGCTCCACCTGATCAAGTGGATATTGCTATCACGGGGAAAGAATCCCAAAGCGACGGCTATACTGTACCGGATTCAGAGGTCATGGTTGATGACTCCCAAAAGTCATCTGTTCGTCAGGTACACAGTGACACTAGATTTCCCCAACGCAAAAACCTAAGCAAAGATACCTCCGCCCCGGTCCTCGAACCTACATCAACCGATAAGCTTATCTCTGGGATTTGGAGGCAGATATTCTCACCTGTCCAATTGAGTCGGTTCAGTTCTGTATGACTCCGCAAAGGTGAAAATGGCTGTCTAAGCTGACAAGGTCAGGTCATGGAGCCTAGCATTGACATGCGCACTGGTGTTAGTGGAGAGGTATGTATCGTGATACCAATAGGCCATATAATGCTGTAGAACTCTTTCTGGGCCTTACCAGTGGTCCCTTGTAAGTAGCAGGACTGACCATAGCTGGCTGCCAACAGGTATTTCGAGCAATAAATACTCTGTGCTTAAAGTACTATAACCAATGCCAGTCGTCGCGCGCATTGGAGATGATAGTGCAAGCATACTGGATCGAATGCTACGAGGCTCGTATCGCCGTTCTTCGCTTAGAAAATCCCAACTTGTCGGCCATGGAAGTCCGGATGATGGGTTTGAAGGAGGCATGTGCGGTCCTCAATTGGAAGGAAAAGGACCTGCGGAACCGAATGTACGCCTGACCCCTTGTTTGTTCCATGAATCTTCATTCTAAGTCGACTCAGTGCCATTTGGCGCGGTTACAAGGAAATCAAAGACGCTGGCGGTTGGGCTAGCCTGATATTTGCAAGCGCCGGTGTATACCGGTTTTGCAAATATCGTACCGGTTTTGGAGAGGGGCTCTCCACGCGCCTTCGACATATTCGATCTAGTCTGGAAGTTGCAGCAGACACGCTGCACCCGGAATGGCGGGATCTTCTCCAGGTCATCGGACAAAGAGAGTCACGACAATACCATGGCCATCCACATGAATGGGTAACATTGACTGGGAGTCCAGCGGTCCCACTGTCTTCAAGCTATGAGCACCTCCAGCTGCCAGATGGATTCCAGTATCGATTTATCGATGAATGCGTTCTGGACACTTCTGCTTTTGGCACGGACGATCCTCGCCGGGTGCCTGAGTTAGACCCGGATGTGTGTTTGGTCTGTAAAGAAAATCAATCTGACCAGATTGAGAAGAACCAATGCTCATGCTTTCCAACTTTGTTCGGGAGTGTGCCAAATCCAGTACCGGTGCAGCTGTTCCACACATCTAGCGGAAAGAACAACGGCGTGATAGCTCGCAGCGTAAGTCGCTCTCCTTCACAACTTAGCTTCGTCCTGCTTGGTCCTAACCAGCGACGAACAGAATTTCGACCGTGGCACTGCCATCGGAGAATTCACAGGGCTCATTACCAAGGGTATTGAAGGTGTCGACGTGATGCTAGGCGGTACTCGCACCAGAACCTACCAGATTTTCCAAGGACAAATGGGTAATTTCACTCGGTTCATCAATCACTCCTGTAGACCTAATAGTCAGTTTCAACGGTTCTATTGGCGGGGGAAAGAGCACATAATCGTTGTCTCACGAGGAGTCACGGCAGGAAGTGAAATCACCGTGGATTATTCCGATCATTATTGGAAACAATTAAGTAAGACGTGCCTTTGTGGGGAGCCTTGTTGCCGATTCCGAGAAAGGAGGTAGTGGCCTTTGATACACTGGTGCTCAATTGGATGCATATAGAAGATTCTTGAGAAAGTAATTTGCAATAGACCGGACTGTTCTTTGTGGAATATTAATGAGGTCACACACAGCAGGCCGGATGGAGGTACTTCTCATAGATGAGGTCACATGTTGCGAATAGAAAACACCCAAATATCAATACCAGATAAGACATAGTAACATTGGACATCAATCTATTCTCGAAAATATGCGTCACTGTTGATTATCCCTTGAGCATGGGGAACTATAAATCATCTCTTTTTGGGGCAGTTGGATGTATAACCGACCTTAATAATACCTTGAGAACAATACATTAACAAGTAACTTAGCTTTGAAATATTGCGAGATTGGCATAAAATAACTGTTTCACCAGATCGTTATTTGCTAATGCATGTAGATATGATCTTGTTTCCGAGAAAGTAGCCACTGGTACGATTGCATTATCCCTAGAAGTAAGGTACATAGTACATCCACACACACCCACACACAGTGCGAGGAAAGCTGGGATTATAGAATATAAGAAAGCCAACTAATCAATAGCGCAGAAGGAGAGAACCATGTCTCAGATGGAGCTGGACGTGCAGCGTCTCGCACAGCCACCAGAAGAGGCACGGCTGTCAAAAGTATCGACCTCAATCGACTAGTATCTGCTCCGACCAGTCTAGAAGCTTTAGTCTACAGCTTAACTGGCATGCCATGGCCACACGGAAGGCTCGGTCTGTGAGTCAACTATAGACACATCCGCATAGTCCTGATTGGCAACGACAGGATAAGTACCGGTACTTCCCTCGCCGGGCCACATCACTATTAACTAAGCCTTTATCGCTACACTGCAACCGGCATCCATGATTGGAGAGGCTCCTGGCATCGCCACCCGAGCAGTCCATCGCTTTTAAGACGGTGACTTTGCTGCCTAGTGGGTGTGGAGCCAGGAACCTGGACTCTGTATGGAGGAAGCAGGCAGCGCGAAATCCAACGAAGCCTTACTTTAAAGGTAAGCTTATTTAGACGTCAATGCTGAAGCTATTCGTCGCATGCCCAGTTTGCCGACCCTCAAACATGTACACCGGCGCATCGGTATTCCACAGACTCATATATAGCGCCCTAAAACAGATCACGTGGCTTCCATCAAAAAGGATACGGCCAGCACCAGAAGGGAGATTGCCAGGAAAAGTGGACAGTGCATCAGATAAACCCAAAAAGGGTTAAGTCAGCCTAAATCTGCGTGTGAATCAGTTCGGACACATTAATCAATGCGCAGAATCCATGAGTCGGACCACGCCCTTCTCCCTGGCGGTTACAAACGGTGTGATAAAATGACGTGGCTATTTAATTTACGAGCAACATCCTCGAGCTGACAATCTATTCTCGATTGAGTAAATACAACGAAGTAGCAACAGAAAATATCGCACTCGATCGTCCGGCTCGCACGCTAGAAACGGTAAATGATATCGTGATCGTCAAGCGGCTTGTGCGAAAAGGTTGGTTGGATCGGACTGTCAAGAAAGTATGGGACTTTTGACATAGTCCTATTACTCATTATTCCAACCGTTCCCCTCTTTTCCACAAGTGATAGTAATAATAATAATAATGGATACTTATTACTGCTTCTAGGGTTATAGTACCTCATTCGAAGGTTTTTCGCTCTGAGCCTTCCAGAAGCCGAGAAGAATCCATTTTACGCCAACGGATATACGGCAGTAGAGAGCAAAGGCCAGAGCAGAGGCCAAGGAACTCGGATGCTCGGGATATGATGGATAAGAGTCCGAGACCGGGGCGAATTGCCTGATCTGGGCGCTCCCGCTCCGTCGTGTTTGCTTAGAAATGATATGCTATGTTAGTAATGAGAAGTGGCAGAAGCGGGAACGAATTGGAGAAAAACCCAACCCAGGATGGGGCACAAACAGTTCTCTGTGAGTGAACAATTTCCGATTTCCGATCCGAACATCCCTATAAGGCAAGGATTGTTAGTAAGAAAGGCTGCTTGTGCCGTGGGACTGCGACGTAAACCCATAGTGTAGGGCACTAGGTGTACTAATTGGAGAATCAAGCATTGACCGCCAAGAACTACTGCAGTATGATGATTGATCAGCTCATCCGGTGGATGGATGGGTCTAGCACAGCTCAACTAACAGCTCTATACTGGAGCCCTTGGCAATCCCGCGGAACAAATGAGCGTGAGATACTATTTCGGTGAACCTGCATCATGGTCGTCTTCCAATGAACAAGTATGGCCCAGTGCCTCATGGGCAAGGGACACTAATTTATAATAATTGCTCACCACAGCAATTCTCTCTGACGATCAAGAGGGGAAGTAGAGGTCTGTGATGTGGCCTGCAGACCCTGGATCCTTTTGACTCATCGCCGGCGCCAAACCGCGGGTCAGCATCCTGAGAGGCCCGAAGAGGAGTAAGATGTGGGCAACCCATGAGCTACCCTTTCGTATCTCAGTAATACCCGGGCTCCCTGCCGCCTCCTGCCGCTCTTCCTTTCTTGACCTGCCTCATCCGACACTTCCGATGCCTTCCAGATCTGGTGATAATAATCCACAGTGGCCATCACTAACTATCCATGGCAGGTCATATGGCAAATCAATAGTATGAGGGTCCCCTGACGGCGCCGTTGGAGAATTTATCCTTATAAATTGGCTTAGCCCCGCTCTTCCCTCCTTTCTCCGATTCAAAGTCCCATCTGGCGTGGTTTATTTGGCAGCAGTATAGCTATCTTTTATCATTTCAGCTCTCTCCCCATCTTTCTCTTCCCCCCGTCTCTCGCTCTTTTTCACCGCACCTCTGCCAGATCAACACCATGACGGAAACCCAAACGGTCTTGGCATCACGTCAGTCCGGGCGGAGCTCTGAGAGCTCGCTGGACGCTATTGCGACCGAGAAGCAGAACTTGGCCGTACATAGCGTGCCGTCGACCCGGCCAGACGTGCATAACTCAGCGTCCCCTAAGCGGTGGAAAACCTTCTGGACCGCCTTTCGGTATCTGCAACATCTGACCCCGAAGCAGGTTGACGATTTCATGGCATCTTATGTCATCTATAACCTGGACTGGTCAGATGAAAAGCAGATGGTCGAAGAGTTAGGTCCTAATTATCAGGAAAAAGTCGGCGATTGCCTCAAGGCGTACTATGGCGTACTGAATCATCTCTGCGCTCTAGGCGACGTTGAGAAAATGTACATCCCACCGTTCATGAGCAATAAAGCCACCGTGCTAGAAAATCAGCTGCTGTACGAAGAGTCTATTGCTGAACATATTGGTCTCAAGTCAGGAGACAAAGTATTGGATCTGGGATGTGGTCGCGGCCGAGTCGCCGCGCACATGACTCAGTACTCAGGCGCACAAGTCACGGGTCTGAACATCGACCCTAATCAGATTGCTCAGGCTCGTTCCTACAACGAGAAGCTTGGTTTCCGGAACAACGACTTCGTCATCCAAGATTTCAACAGTCTCCCTCTGCCCTTCGAAGACGAAAGCTTCGATGCTTTCTACCAGATCCAGGCACTCAGTTTATGTAAAGATTTGCCTGCTCTCTTTCGCGAGGTCTTCCGTGTTGTGAAGCCGGGAGCGAAAATATCTCTACTCGACTGGGTCAGTCTGCCCGACTATGAACCGTCTAATCCCGAGCATGCGGAGCTCATGCGACGCGTGAAGCCTCTCATCGGAGCCGTGGGCACGCCTACTCCTAAGTCATTGGAGAAGGCCCTGGCCGACGCGGGATTCGTTGTACAGCGCTCAGACAATGCCAGCGTTGGCGGACTGCAGTCACCCTTGATTGCGAAGGTTGACTTTTACTTCCGATCCATGCGGCAGGTCATCCTAGGTATGGTCAAGGCTCACATGCTCCCTAAGCACTTCAAAACCTTGATCAACCGTCTTTGTCTGGATGGAGAAGCATTCGTCAAGATGGACAATATGCGACTGATCACCACAAGCTATCGCATCATTGCACAGAAACCCCTTCAATGAGCTTCTATCGCTGAAGGACAGGACACTGGAAACTGGCCTTGTAGGTCCTCTAAACGGAAGAAAATGAACCGGGAAGATGTATGCATATTTGATTGACCTCACCATTCCCTTTCGAACGAGACCAGCAATCGGTCACCACAGACCTTTCGTCCTTGCGCCGTACTGTCCTTGCTCAGGTGTTTGATGTTGCGGAACGAAGTCCTAGTCTAGCCGCATTACCGCTGGTTAGATAAAAGTTGACACTGATCAACACATAAGCGGCCATCAATATTCCGGTAAGATATTGGTGGCGCATGCTTTCTATGCGCTGATCAAAACACATTTTATCACTGCATCACCTATTCAAATCTGCCGACATTGCTACCACATAAACTTGTCTCCAGAAGGCTGTTCTTGCCGCGTGGTTTTCCTCTGCTAAAAGGTGAGTAGACTATTCGCCCCACTTTGGCGCTAAGCACCTACAGTGTGTGATACTATACAGTTCTCTGCAGAAACCCTCTGACATGGCCATAAGATAATGTTTGACCATGTTGTGTACCCCTTTGCCCTAGTCCTTCAGCCCTTGGACCTTTCCCTTTGCATTAGAACATGGCTCAGCGTATCAATACCCTTTCTATCCCATGCTTTCGGCGTTCCTCCGGTTGGATCCTTCGATTTTTCATAGCCACAAAGGCACATAGATATGTTTAATGTTGTCTTGGTTTTTCTTGAGCTGGTGTTCGTTGCATATGCGTCTTTGTCTTTTGTTCGAATACCCGTTAAAATGGGCCGTCCATTTAGAAGCATATAGATCAATAATGTTACATACATTGCACATAACATCAATCCATATGTTCGAGGCTCTACTGTATAGGTAAGTTTGCCCAATCTTGTTGGCAGCTGGGATCTCACAGTGCAGCACACGTCGGTCATAATATCATATAGAGTAGAGGACGGTGAAATCGATAGAGAAACCAGGAGAAATGTTAGGGAAGGAAAAGAGAAAAGATAGATAAATAAGATGGAAGTCCGGAGATCGCATTGCTCTTGCTTTCCAGTCCATTGCTCTGGTTGTTCAAGTTTTTGAGGCTCGCTACACTAATTGGAGAGTCCTCGGTCCACCGTCCTCCGGATCATCTTGACGGACCCTGCTAAACCGCCCTTCATTCCATAACCTGGTACCTCGTGGATCCCGTCATGGATGAACACTGATCTCGCGCTTGACCTGCACAGCTTGCTGACTTTCTCGCATATATCATAGACCGGATCCTTAGTCCCCCAGATATGCGCCGTTGGCAAACGAATGATCTCGCCGTCAGATTCATTGCTGAGCAGCCGGACTTTACCATCTAGCAACTCAGCTGGGTTGCTGGGAAGACCCGCGCCGAGGAATATGGCACACTTGAACGGTGGCTCGCTGTCAGGATCCTGCTGGGCCTTGTAGATGATGAACTCGGCGGCTAGGGCTGCACCGTGGCAGAATCCCATCACCCCGTCAAATGGGCCTTCTTCGGCGATGTACTCGTCGAGCTCCTCGAGTGCCGTCAGCATGCTTTCCGGCGAGTTCTCCTCGTAAAAGGCAAACCCTGTCTCTTCTGGGCTTGACATCATGCCTTTCATGTTGACATATTCTTTGGCGAACAGCTGCCGAATTTCTACATGCCTTCAGCGACCTTGTCGGTTAAGACGTCCATCGGAACACCTACCGGGTGCTACTGGGCAAGGAATTGATGCCTCAAGGAAGTCATAGGTATGGTGATCGCCAAGCTCAGAACGAAGAGGAGCTGTGGTGTATCAGTACATTACACCTAATGAGAAGCATCATGTCTTCTACGGCGGGAAAGCACGTACCTGTTTGAGATTCGAAAATCTACTTTCTTTCTGTTAGTATGAATACTTGTTGCAGGTCTACTCGTGAAGGTAAGGGGCCTAAACCTGCCTTTGCATTCGTTCCCAACCCATGAAGACAAAGGAAGTGCATATTGTTGGTGAGGTCCTAAAGTGAATGGCTGTGAGAGCAGTTATTATTCGAAGCTCACTTCTCCCCGAGGTACTATCTGCCAGGTTTTATTGCATGACTACCTGGGTATATTATCCCTTTACTAACTTCTACCATGCAGCTTACAACGGGCTCCTTGTGGAGACCAGGTGTCTGAGACCCCGGCAGCCACGCCTCTACTGTAAATTTCGGTGCATATGTCAGACGGAGTGGATCCATATGCAGTTAGCAGCCTCCAGAGATAATTCAATATCTGATTAGTTGGAATGAATTTTCTTGGCCAGATATAGCTTAATCGTCTCCTCTAAGTAGGGGTCACGTGGCGCTCAGTATATACTATATGAAACCCGCGGTAGGCCTAATTTTGCGGCCCCGAGTCTAGGCGGGGGCTGAAATTAATACCAAGATCCGAATAGCTCGGCACCAAACATTATGTTTCTGCCCTGTAGTTACGAGCCGGCCAATAAAGCCAACCCAGCCCGAAGATCCAATCTTAGGGGGTGGGAGCCGCTTCGGTCCGGGGCCCGCGTATCGGTTTACCAAGTGGATCTCAACGGCCGCTAAACAGGATAGCACTGAAGTTAACTAGGGGAAGTGTGAGATAGCTATGAGACCGATCATGAGATGGAGTAGTGATTGTTATTGGGACTTATGGGGGCTCCGCAAGTTATCCTAGTCAAAAGCCTATCCGTTGTAAATTCTTATATAACCTAGTACCTAGCCATTTTATCATCAGGTACATCTAGAGATTAATCCAAAGCTATACATCCTCTAATTAAACAATAAACTCTATTTCGACATATCAGTATGGCACCTGCGAAGCTTTATGCTGACCTCAATGAGGGCCATCATTACAGCGACTCATCATCATCCGGAGGATATGTTCATACACAACACAACACCACAAGTACGCAAGACTCTGAAAAACTCAAGCCACTCGCGATCGTTGGGCTAGACTTGAAATTCCCTCAAGATGCCGTATCCTCAGAGGCACTGTGGGAAATGCTGATAGAGAAGAAGTGTGCTATGACGGAGTACCCTAAGGATCGCTTAGAAATAGATTCTTTTTATCATCCTGATTCTAATCGACGGGATACTGTACGGAACCACTTTCTCCTAAGCTGCCTCACGAAGTAGTAAGCTAATGAGGATATAGATCGCAAACCGTGGAGGCCACTTTTTGAAGGGAGATCTTGGGGCATTTGATGCACCCTTCTTCTCGATATCACCTGCTGAAGCTGCGGGAATGGATCCCCTTCATCGCATTTTACTTGAAACCACATACCGAGCTTTGGAGAATGCTGGAATCCCGATGGAATCTGTTAAGGGAACAAAAACCTCGGTTCACACGGGCTGCTTTACCCATGACTATGAAACCATGATGAATTCAGATCCCCAAAATATGTCCAAGTACGCCGCGACTGGCACAGCACCCTCGATGATTGCGAATCGGCTAAGCTGGTTTTTCGACCTTGCCGGTCCCAGTATCAGTGTGGATACTGCTTGTTCCAGCAGTATGGTTGCGTTCGATCTTGCGTGTCAAGGACTTTGGAATGAAAGTGCTACAATGGTGGGTTGAGCGACTGTTTATCTGCTTTTTTGAAGAATCCAACTGACAGGCAGTTTGTTTCAGGGCATTGTTGCCGGTTGCAACCTAGTGTACACTCCAGAAATGAATATTGCCCTTTCCAATATGGGCTTTCTTTCTCCGGATAGTCTGTGTCTGAGCTTCGATGCTTCCGGCAACGGGTACACGAGGGGAGAAGGCTTTGGGGTTCTGATCATCAAGCCCTTGGAAGACGCTGTTCGTGATGGCAATACTATTCGAGCAGTTGTTCGCTCTACGGGCTCCAACCAGGACGGCCGGACACCTGGAATCACCCAGCCCAGTAGGGATGCCCAGGAACGGTTGATTCGAGAGACATACCAGAAGGCTGGGCTGGATATGGGGGCCACACGATATGTGGAGGCCCATGGTACAGGTAAGGTTCCAGAGTATGGGACATTTCTGTACTAGTGCTTCTTCATGGTGAAGAATGATTCGACTAACATGACAGTATAGGCACTGCGGTGGGCGATCCTATTGAATCCGCAGCCATTGGAGCTGCTTTTCGGCAACACCGATCAACCGAAGATCCCTTATATATGTAAGTATTCCAGAAGAGTCTATTCATTGGTATTTTCTGTACCCCGTCCCAATAGTTCCATACTAATAAGCATTGTCTAGCGGCGCGGTGAAGAGTAACATCGGCCACCTTGAAGGTGCCAGTGGGATGGCGGGTCTGATCAAGACAATCTTAGTTCTAGAGAAGGGTATAATTCCACCAAACGCGAACTTCAAATCCCTGAACCCAAGTATTGATGCGGAATACTTGAACCTTGAGTTCCCCCGAGAAAGCACGCCTTGGCCGACGAGCGGCTTACGTCGAGCGAGTATGTATCCCTGACTATGAGAGAAGCTATAGACAAAAGATAAATAAAAAGCGAGCGGCTGACACATACTTAAGGTATTAATTCGTTCGGTTTTGGTGGTACCAATTCACATGCTATTCTTGACGATGCTTATAACTACCTGCGAATCCACAATCTGAAAGGAAACCATCGAACAACAGAGCAGCCCCCAACTCTTGAAGCCTTAAAGCACTCTTCACAATCCTCACTAATTGACACCACCTACCCTATCAATGCGGAGAGCTCCTCTGAGGCCCAAGTCGCCACGCCAAAGCTCCTAATATGGTCAGCAGCGGATGAAGAGGGGCTGAAGCGTCTAGGAGCAAGCTATAGGGACCACTTCTCCAATCTCCACCTCCCCAATGAAGAGTCAGAGAAATATCTGAGAAACCTGGCCTATACGCTAAACGCTAAGAGGAGTTCCCTGTCATGGAAGGCCTTCTCTATTGCCGATTCCGTTCAGAGTCTCCCAGAGGCATCACTGTCCCCGGCGGTCCGATCCAATACGAAGCCCACTTTAGGCTTCATCTTTACAGGTCAAGGAGCACAATGGTATGCCATGGGCCGCGAGCTGTTCGCTTACCCCGTCTTCCAGAAGAGTCTCCTGGATGCTCAGAGCTTTCTCCATCAGCTAGGATGTTCATGGTCTCTGACGGAAGAACTTTTCGCGGACAAGGAGTCTTCTAGGGTCAATGACCCCGAGTTCAGTCAACCGCTGTGCACCGCCCTTCAAGTGGCTGCCGTCAACCTTCTTCAGAGCTTTGGAGTTTCCCCTGCAGCTGTTGTGGGCCACAGTTCCGGAGAAATCGCTGCTGCATATTGCATCGGGGCATTATCGTCGAGCTCCGCGTGGAAACTAGCGTACTACCGAGGCAAACTTGCAGCCAAGTTGGCAAAGACTAGACCGGTCGCAGGTACTATGATCTCAGTAGGCCTTTCGCCAAGCCAGATAGAGCCGTACTTTGAGGCCCTAACCTCCCAATTTACAGAGCGAAAAGTCGTGATTGGGTGTATCAATAGCCCTACCAATGTTACCGTTAGTGGAGATGCAGACCAGATCGATACACTCGAGCTGCTTCTCCGACAGGATCAGGTCTTTGCACGGAAGCTCAAAGTCACCGTCGCATATCATTCTCCGCATATGAACGACATTGCCTCTGAGTACCTTCAGGCTGTGCAAAAGCTGCAAAAGGGAGAGAGACCGCGTGGTACCCGTGCACCGCTCATGGTCTCTTCTGTCACCGGCCAACGGGCCGTGGAGGAAGAGCTGTGTCAGGCCGAGTACTGGGTCAAGAATATGGTTTCACCTGTTAGGTTCTCAGAGGCGCTAGCGTTACTCTGTTCATCGGCAGGAAAGCCGAAGACGAAGAAGATTGGAGGTGGACATCGAAATCTGGTTAATGTGACACACCTGGTGGAAGTGGGACCGCATTCCGCGTTGCGGGGCCCAACTAGGGATATCTTGAAGTCCGTTGGGAAGGCTGGAGATATTGCTTACAGCTCTGTACTAGTGCGTAATATCCCCGCTACCATCTCTGTGCTTGAGGTGGTTGGAAATTTGCATTGCGCCAGCTATCCAATCAATTTGAATGAGGTGAACCAGCCCGGGAAGGATACCTCAAGCTTGGTAATTTTGGCTGGTCTGCCACCGTACCCATTTAACCATTCCAAAAGATACTGGCATGAGAGCCGCCTGAGCAAAGCCAACAGGTTCCGAAAGCATCCTCGACTGGACCTGCTTGGATCCCCTGTAGCTGACTGGAACCCACGCGAGGCGAGATGGCGCAATGTGATACAGGCTAGCGAAATGCCATGGGTTGAAGACCACAAGGTTAGCACCCCACATCCCTTTGCATCACTGTATGAAAACTAATTAGTTTAGATTAACGGAACTACGCTGTATCCCGCAGCCGGTATGCTGGCAATGGCCATTGAGGCCGCTAATCAGACCGCCGACAAGCCCGAGAATATCACTGCATTCAAGATCAAGGACGTCACGTTTCAGAGAGCTCTAGCTATACCTGCGGGTCAGGAGGGTATCGAGACCATGTTCTATCTCCGTTCAATTCAAGAAAGCTCTGATAAGGATCCATCGTGGTCTGAGTTCCGGCTATTCACCATTAAGGATGATGTTTGGGTTGAGCATTGCCGTGGTGCTATTCAGGTTGAGTATCAGAGTGAACATGGAACTCAGAACTCCGTGGACGCCAGAAAGGAATCCGATAAAATCGAGTCTATGTTAAAGCAGGTTTATGCGGATAGCGTCGTTTCTTCGACCCTAGCCGACTCTAAATTCATCTACGACTCGTTGACTCGCTGCGGTCTGAGCTACGGCCCAGCCTTCCGGGCATTGGATCAGATCACCTACAATGGTGAAGGAGGCGCCACTTCCAATGTTGCACTTTTCCGGGGTTCTACAGACCCCAGGCATCCCACCCAGCCACATGTGATCCATCCCACCACCTTGGATGCTGTTCTCCAACTGGGTATCCTGGCCATGATGGATGGCGGGAAAACATCAATCCCGAGTATGGTTCCGACGCGCATCAATAAGCTGTGGATATCAAACGGTGGCTTAAGCTATCCCAGCTCAGAGGCTCCTGTCAAAGCGCATGCCCAGTCGCAGTGGGAAGGTCGACGAGGATTGCGGTCTTCCTGTTTTGTGCTAGGAGCAGATGACTCCCGTCGAATTGTCGCAGATGGGTTCGAAGCAACTGTTGTTGCCAGCCAGGACGAGACCGATCCGTCAAGCCAGAAACAGCCGCAGACTTACTACTATGTTGATTCTAAACCTGATATGGAGGTGCATACCCCACGAGAGATTCAGGGCTATCTTGAGAAGAAAGGTAATGCACTTCAAGGTTATTTCGAACTACTTGGGCACAAGAACCCCGGCCTGAAAGTGCTTGAGATAGGCGGCGGGACAGGTAATGTGACAGAGCTTGCCCTGGATTCCTTTGCGCCTTGCAATGAGGACGAGTCCTTGATCCCCAGGTACTCGCGGTATGACTTCACCAATAAAACAGGGCCGCAGTTAGACGCAGTGCGAAATAGATTCCAGAATCAAGGGGAGCGCATGGCGTTCAAGGCTTTGGATATCGAGAAGGATGTACTGGGCCAGGGATTTGAACTGAGTGCATATGACCTGATTATCGCGTCAGAGGTAGGTGCCTTAACACTTGTTTGACATATCATGGCTAATGACAGCATCAACAGGATGTTTCCACTCTAGCGATACAAAACATGCGAAAGCTTCTCAAGCCGTAAGTGTTTATCAAAATTGACCAGAAGGTTGAGGTCTTGAAATTAACTCGAAGCAGAAAGGGCAAGCTGGTGCTTTACCTAGGAACTACATCCTCGGCTGAAGGCATGTATACCCTTCGACCTTGACAAAATCAGAACCCTGCAACGTCTAACACTCTGTTCTAGACTCGTCGACTGCACAAGTAACAAGATCTTTATCCGCCGGAGAATGGCATCGGATCCTCTCCGCAAATGGATTCAGTGGGGTTGACCTCAAATTACAAGCTCAGAAATCACTCACTGAAGACAGAGGGTATATCACTGCCACTGCCCTGCCAGCTGGGACAGATACGCATCCAACCCGCAAAGTTGTGATTGTTGCCGGAGAAGGCTCAATAATTCAACAGGATGTTGCTCGTCGCATCATTGATTTACTGCAAAGTTCAAGACTGGCACGGTACAACCAATTTGAGGTTGTTTCCCTCTCCAAGGCCGCCTCCATTGAACATTCCAATGACAACATTTACGTCCTATTACTCGAATTGGAGAACCCGTTTTTGAGCGCTATCGGGGAACAGATGTACGCAGCGCTTCAGACTGTCGTCGCAACAGCAAAAGACATCGTGTGGGTCACACGCAGGGTAGAGCAGTCACCGGACTTTGGACTAGTAGACGGTCTCTCTCGTGTCCTTCGCAATGAGAACTACCCTCTCAAGTTCATCACACTAGCTCTCGAAGGCCATAACCCCGCATCGCAGGCGGAGAATATTGCTCGCGTGATCAACTCTACCGCTCGCAATACAGTTGACTCATATGAGCCGGAGTATGCCGAGCAGGATGGAATGCTGCAAGTGAATCGACTGGTAGAAGCCAACCGTCTGAGGCGCGAGATTTCTATCAAGGAGTCGCCTCAGCATGTCAAAGTTCAACCCATTAGCCAGGCACCGCCTTTGAAACTCCATGTTGCTTCTCCGGGACTGCTTGATAGTCTTCGTTTCATCGAAGACACCGGTAGTGCTCTCCCATTGGCTCCGAACGAAGTAGAAGTCGAGGTGAAAGCAGTTGGCATCAACTTCAAGGATTGTTTGGTGGCTCTAGGACGCGTGGACCAAACTACCATCGGGCTAGAATGCGCTGGTATTGTGCGTCGCGTTGCGAAGGACTCTCACTTCGCGGTAGGAGATCGCGTCGCCGTCTGCAAAACTGGGAGCTTCCAAACCTACGTACGCTCTCAGCAGGAAGGCGTTGTGAAATTACCGGATACTCTCTCATTCACTGAGGCAGCAGCGATTCCAACAAATTTTGCGACTGCGTACCACGCATTACATGAAGTAGCAAGGTTGCAGCGTGGGGAGTCCGTACTCATTCACTCCGGCGCTGGTGGAACCGGCCAGGCTGCTCTCCAGATCGCCCAATATCTAGGCGCTAAAGTCTTCGCAACTGTTAGTTCCGAGGAGAAGAAGCAGCTACTCGTTGATCTCTATGGCATTGATGAAGATCATATCTTCTATAGCCGCGACCTCTCCTTTGCCGATGGCATAAAGCGATTGACGAAGGGTCGCGGCGTTGATGTCGTACTGAACTCATTATCCGGCGAGGCGCTCGTCGCTTCGTGGGAGTGTGTTGCTCCTTATGGACGATTCATTGAGATTGGAATCAAGGATATCCTCGCCCATAACACTCTACCAATGTTCCAATTTGCTCGAAACGTGTCTTTCAGTGCTGTCGATCTGGCTGCGATCATGGTGGAGCGGCCGCATCTGTTGCAGAACGCCATGAAGGCAGTAATAGACTTGATCGGTAAGGGCACCATGCATGCAGCTATGCCTTTGCACATTCATCCCGCCTCTGAGGTTGAGCAGGCCTTCCGCTATATGCAAAGTGGAAAAAATACAGGCAAAACGGTGGTGGAGCTGAAGGGAGGAGATCAGGTTTCGGTCAGTTGCATTCCCCTATCCTCGACCGCATAGTTCCCACTAACTGAACGAAATTTCTAGACTGTTCTTGAGACCAAACCAACTTGTCAATTTGACCCGAACGGAACCTACGTGGTCGCAGGTGGACTTGGAGGCCTTGGTCGCAACGTTTCTCGGTGGATGGTGAGTCGCGGAGCCAAAAATCTCATCTTACTCTCTCGACGCGGCGGCCGAGATGAAGCTTCTCGCGAAATGGTTCGGGAACTCGAAGAGCGCAAGATTAAAGTGGCTACTCCCGCATGCGATATCACCAACATCGAACAGTTGAGTGTAGTCATCGAACGATGCCGTCAGACGATGCCGCCAATCAAAGGCTGCATCCAGGGCACCATGGTCATTCACGACCATATATTTTCGGAGATGACTCACTTCGAGTGGAAGGATGGCTTAGATGCTAAAGTGGTCGGCACATGGAACCTTCACTGTGTCCTCCCTGATGATCTGGACTTCTTCGTGATGATGTCCTCCATATCGGGCCTTGGTGGCTTCGGTGGCCTGGCCAACTACGCCGCGGGTAATACATATCTGGATGCCATCGCCCGCTACCGGGTCTCCCGGGGTCAAAATGCGGCCTCTCTCGACCTGGGTGTATTCGAGAACGCTGGATACATCGCCGAGAACGAGGCGCTTGTCGAGAGGTGGAAGGGTGTGGGGTACTACATCAAGATGACACCTGAATACCTGTGTACCCTCCTAGATCACTTCTGCTCGCCATCCCTTGGCCTGCTGACACCATTGACCTGCCAGCCAGCATTTGGCATCAACAATCCAGCTACAATCCGCGCAGCGGAGAGGGAAGAGCCCTACTGGATGCACCAGCCGCTTTTCAAGCTGTTATGGCAACTTCCCAGTGCGGGTACCGACTCTGCTGCCTCGGGTGTCACGGCGGGCTCCAAGGGCGAGGTCTCATATACCAGCCAATTTACCGCCGCAGGCTCGAACGCCGAGGCCGCGGATATCGTTGCGGAGGCCCTTATTAAGAAAGCTGCCAAGACGCTCGGCGTCCCGGAGGGAGATATGGAAGCGGATCGGGCTATGCAGCATTATGGCATGGACTCGCTGGTGGGTGTTGAGATCCGAAGCTGGCTTTCGAGGGATTTCGGAGCAGAGCTTGCGATTTTCGATATTTTGGGAGGAGCGACTTTCTCCTCTACCGGTCTCTTGGTGGCTGAGAGGAGTACGCTGCGTTCATCCAAGTAACGTATCTTTATCTTTTCGCCTCCTGTGCTTTCGATGGTAGGATGCGTATTTAGTCGATAGAGTTAATAGAATGCTTTCTTTGATATGTTAATATTTTGTTATGCTGGTGTTTTCAGTTTTGTCCCGGCTGTGTCGTTTGTAGATATACAGCCATTTTCGATTGCATAGTGCACCACCCCGGGTAGCGTAATTAGGCTTAAATTGTTTCCACTCAAAAGCGATCTTCTTCTATAGTTTCATTATTCATCGACTGATATCAAAGGAAGACATATGGGGCGGTATAAAACATACCAAGGTTTGGGCTATGAATCTTGTTCCAGGTAAGTCTCCCGATTAAGCTTGATCTATACTCTTTGGTAGAAGATAGGGTTTCCGATCTCAATTCTAACCTCTTCTAGTAAAGTAAGAATTTTCTCTTGGAACCCTAAAAGAATACAGGTTATTTTTGTGTTGAGGGATTTTCTAGAAAGGTAAAGATAAAGATGGATTGAAGGCCCGAGGTTTATTTGGCATAATGGATTCTGGGTCGTGTATCAAAGATACCATGGATAGTCAAAAAACCAAGCAGATTAAGGAGAGTTCTACAGAGTAGCCTAGGCCATGGGCAACGATTAAAGTTCCCGAACAGGATAAGTAAGCCCCGGCGTGGGACAAATGAGTTTTTCCGAGCACTGGGCCCGGCCGTAAAATATACGACTACGACAATGTGCCCTGCATGACTCGCTCGAGGTTGTCTGGTACATATGGAGTACCTGTTGAGTCTCTTGGGAGTGAAATCCCCCCTTATCGCAGTCAATGCTCTGGAACCCCTAATCCCGAGGCAGAAGCTGACTCCGTCAGCCTCAATCAATACGAACTAACTGGTATTAAACAAGAGGGTTCTCAAACAAACTGCACGGCATCTAATTCCCACGAGATCCCAGACCGAGCACGGATAACGGACTATAGGAGGAAGTACTATGTACTCCATTCCTAGCGTGGCTCCCCACCAGGCTCCACTGAGTGGACACAAGCTTCCATTCAACGGTAGCCATCCATTCAGGCACGTTTCTGTGGATCTCCCCGCCAATGGGCTGCCCATGGTCAACCCCCCATCTTATCGGTACCTTGAGGGACTGATTTCATATTTAACATGTTCACCTCAAACAAGATTCACTTGCCCCATTATTGCAATGGTTCCTGACGTTTGAACTTTGACATCTTGAAGAATGGAGGATGTCGAGCTCTCATCCTCATCCCTGCATGTCGATCAATTTTCGGGGATCCGCAAGATCGCCAGCTCATCAAGTGCACGCTGATTGAGTTCCACAGACAGGCAAAAAAATTCGCGTGATATCTTGTTTCCTGTTGTCATGAGCCGCCCGCAGACCTTCCTCGATACGGAGGACTGGCCTCTCCCACCCGCTCGACGAGAAAGTACCATTTCGTCTTCTACCCAGTCCTCCAACTCCAGCTTCGTGTCATCCTCCTTCTTCCCCGTTCCTCCGCTGAGCCCCGCGACCTCATCTCCCGGACGGTCGCGGCAAACGTCATGCCATTCCATGTATGATGAAGTGGTCCGACTACCACTGAACCCGGCTGTGACAATGTTGGTTGACTGCCACTGCGACCGAACACCCCGGGTGAAACGACTAACGACCCCCATTATAGATCATTCGTTCGAAGCCATAAACTCTTCAAGCTACGATATACGTACATCGATATTCGCAAGGATGCCACCGGAAGCCTGAGGGCCTTGGAGCTGAACGGAGCTGTTGGCCAGCAAAGCCCCTTTGTGCATACCTGTGAGTGGCTCCCATTCCTATGACAAGGTCATGAGACGCTGATCTGAGGTATGATTCTCTGGGCCTGAAGTCAACACGACCAAGCTCCCTGTGCCACACCTAGAGAACCCTAAGCTACCAAACGAACCTTCTTTAAGAATCTCTTTCATGGATGAACAGACTGTTCAGGCCGCGCATACCGTATTCACATCACAATTATCATATACGTTCGAGGACTGGAAGGGTAGGGCAAGCTGGAATGTGATAGAGAGACAAAAGCCTCTTGCTGACGCAAAATCCCAGATTGCGTCCAGTTTCAAGAACTCATACTGGCGGCCAAGCTCGTTTATATTGCGGGCATTGCGGAAGCCAAATCCAAAGGGCGTGGGGAGGAATGTATCAGTCAAAACTTACGGATCATGCGCGGCTACAACGGCAGACAAGTGTTATTGTTTTTCGCCAATTCGCAGCGAAAGGAGCTCAAGCGATATGTTTCCATACCCCGTGGGTGATCCCCCTCCCTGGGAGAGAAAAAAATTTATAAATAATAAAAATGAAAAATGAAAGAGGGAGAGAGAAAAGCAAACGCTGACTGACTAGTTCAGTGAATTGCATTGAAAACGTCCAACCCCCCAAGAAGGCCGGGAAGCCGGTGTTACTCACCCTCCTCCCTAATTTCGACCACCTCGCCCAGATGAAAACGTTACAGATCTATTTCTTAGACGACAGAGGTATGTCTCTTTTGGTCCTCACGCCGAACTTTGAACACTCATGGTTTCTCCCAGATAGCCGGTCATTCTGTCAATTCTTGGCAGACCAGGCCAAATAAGTGCGGTAGATGACGGGTTTTCTCCCCCCTCATGTTACTGCATAAATAGATTATGTTTGCAGTTTTTTGCTTTTTTGAGTTACGCATCATGATCTGGGATACGGTATTATAGCTGTCATCATCGTGCTGGATCCACGGATACTACCGGAGGTAATACTGTTTACTCATGTTAGATAATATACCCTGCATAGTTCAATAATATCATCAGTTATGTAAAGCACGTGGTGCGCACACTGGTTTTAAATGAATACGTACTATATGAATTGTAAGAAATGGAGGAACCAAACCAATTGAGGAGCTGATGATGCAAGTCAGAAATTGACCATCACACGTATCACATGGACCGGGCGTTCTCACATGGATTCTCCTGGTGGTCAAACTCATTGAAATTACTTTTACATTAAAAAAAAAGAAAAAAGAAAAGAAAAGAAAAAAGAAGAAGAAGCAACAAATTGATCAATTACCTTCGTGATCGGTGGAGACGATAGGGAGGCACGTGGGAAAAGAATTGGCCCTTGCTTAAGGAAAGGTTCCGCTGTCCTGAAGCTAATGCAGCACGTTGAGCTATCCGCTGCTATTAAGCCAATGGTATTCCCGTCCAGTAGTGGACCTACAACTTTAATTTTTTACTCCTCCCCCCCCACACACGGGGGTGGTCTCAGAGTACTCTCAGAGTACAGACTAGTACTAGTACAGTACAGCCTTCTTTCTCCCTCGAGTCGACGTGATAACCATGCCACCCTCTACCTGTCTCAAATGTTCTTCCGGTGTTCTTCTGTCACTCGCGGACGACCAACGGCTTCTTTATCATGATGCTATGTTAACACTTGTATCCTTATCAAGAGTGTTCATTTGGAGACGAAGCGGAGACAAACGACAAAATGACCAAGTTTCGCTCCAGGTTATATAAAACCGATCGAGCTCGCGATTTCGAGCATGAACAGGTTCAATTTCCTTTGGAGATGGCGAGTACTCATTTGTAGCCGAGACTAACACTTCATGGATCTAGGATCGCCATGTCCGCATGCGACAAGTCTACGAAACCATCGATCGACAAGGCTATCAATGGGTGGTGGTGTTTGTGGCGGGGGTGGGCTTTTTCCTCGATGGATACACGGTCAGTTTACCAAATGAACCACCGGTCTATTAGTAAACGATTCTGACTTACGTTTTTCGTGCAGTTGTTTGCAAGCAATATGGCCTTTCCGATGCTCTCCTATGTCTACTGGAAAGACGAAAAGTCTTCCATGAAACTCACAGATATCAACATCGCCACCTTAGCTGGGACAATGCTGGGGCAAGTACTATTTGGATACCTCGCCGACAGGTACGGGCGAAAGAAAATGTACGGTCTGGAGTTGATGCTGTTAATCACCTCGACCCTGGGGGTGGTCATGGCCTCGACCGGCGTCCATGACAGTATGAATGTCTTTGCGTGGCTTGTGTGGTGGAGGATTGTCGTTGGCATCGGTGTCGGTGCAGATTACCCATTGAGTGCGGTCATCACTTCTGAGTAGGTGTAACCTAGCTTTTCCGGTGCGATTTGTGGCTTATCGGCTCATTTGATAGGTTTGCCCCCACGAAGTATCGAGCGCGAATGATGGCATCGGTGTTTTTCATGCAGCCACTTGGCCAGATTACAGGGAACATAGTGTCTCTCATCGTGGTCGCCGCGAGTAAGCGTCAAGGACACGAAGACCTCACCCGCACCGTGGATATCATGTGGAGGTGGGTCATTGGGATTGGAGTGCTCCCCGGTGTCATTGCCACGATTTTCCGATTCATTATCCCAGAAAGTCCCCGGTTCCTGCTAGAGGTCGAAGACGACCCAGTCCAGGCCGAATTTGATGCAACCACGCTCTTTAACGAACCACCCACTACCCCGTCCATCGAAGCAGACAGCTGTAGTTATCTTCCTCCACCAGCGATATTCATGACCAGTCAATGCTTTTCTGATCGATCCCCCTCCCAGACCGAAATTCTCCAACCCGCAACTCTCAACTCCCACTGGCATCTAACCCGAAAGGATATCACTCAGTACTTTTGGACCGAGGGAAATTGGCGCACTCTCGCCGCTACCTCTCTTGCATGGCTTCTGCTTGATTTCGGCTTCTACGGAATTGGTCTCTCGAGCCCACAGTTTCTTGCCAAAACCTGGGGCTCCCTCAAGCTTCATGGGCCAGCGCCTGTGTGGCAAACGAATGATAGCCCCGATGCCGATGTCTACAAGATGTTCTTAGACAGCTCCACCCATGCCCTCATCATCCTCAACAGCGGTAGTTTCCTAGGCGGACTACTTCTGATCCTCGTCATCCACCGCCTTGATCGAGTCGCGCTACAGAAATACGGATTCCTAGCTTTGGCCGCTCTCTTCATCGCCCTCGGAAGTATGTTCCTTACTGTCCACCAAGAGGGCGCGGTAGCGGTAGCCCTGTACATCGTCGGGCAAGCCTTTTTCAACTTTGGTAAGACCCACGAGCCTCAGAAAGAAAATATTTAAAAAAAAAAAAAAAAAAAAAAAAAAAAAAGGGACTAATGAAGTATATTTCAGGGCCTAACGCAACAACCTACATCATTCCCGCCGAAATTTTCCCGACCCGATACCGGGCTACCTGCCACGGAATTAGCGCCGGCGCCGGAAAACTCGGCTCCATTCTCGTTCAAGTCTTCTCCGCAAACTTCAACTTCGGCTCTGGTCTTGGTGACGAGCCCATCATCCGCCACGGCTGGGTGCTGATTGTCTTTAGCGTATGCATGATCCTCGGTGCCGTGGTCACGCATTTCTGGATCCCGCCAGTGCAGCGGCAGGACGGGAAGGGCAAGTTCTGGGGGGGAAAGACGGAGACCCTGGAGACATTGGCCTTGGGACGGATGGGGTGGAAGAGTCGGTATGCCGTGAAACTGAGGGAAAGGGAGAGGGTTATGTCCCCGAGCTTTTCGGCTACGGGGTATGGATTATAATGTGTAGCATTATACATAGGTGGTTGTTACTTGTTTCTTGTACATAAATATTTTTAAAATACAGTCTACTTGGCTATGTTGTTACTTTACATTCTTATCCGGAACAAAGCTAACTATAGTGACGAGAAAAAAGAAAAGCCAAAAAAAAAAACCACAAAAAGAAAGTGCATCGTCCGTGAATCGAACACGGGCCTCATCGATGGCAACGATGAATTCTACCACTAGACCAACGATGCTTCTTATTGGAAGGCATTTTGCTATTACTAACCATGAGACAAGTTCAATAAGACTAAACGTCAACAAATGTTGCCATCAAGACTTGCACTGGTATAGGACCTTCTAAGTTAACAACCTTACTCGTGATGTGATAAAATCTTTAGGACTAGGCCCAAATGACGATGGAAATTCAACATACGTATACAGTTCCACCCCTTAGTGCAAACCTAGGTCTTGAATGCCACAAGTATAAAAGCGGCCAGAGATATATAATAAATGTGTATGATAGATGCCCCAGACTGACAGAGAATGCCAGCAACCCAAGCTCATGAAATGTCACAATACACCCACCAATAAAGAAAGAAAAAAGAGACCACCTTAATTCACCTCACCTACCATAACCTCCATTCTATCCCCCCAAATCAATCAATCAGCAAAAGAACCCCAAAACACCACAATCCACAATCAAACCCAATCCCTCTCCCCTAATGTTCACCTCCCAACCCACAAGCCTCCCTAGCGCCCCAAGCGAAGCAACAGTCATAGTAACACCAGTATACACCACCAACCCCTGCCACTTCACCCCCAACCCATACCCGCCCAAATCCATCGAATCCTCCCGCACAAGCGCCTCCGTCACAAACCCAGACGTAACGATAGCAACCCCGCGCGCCGCCGTGAAAACCCCAAAGATAAACATGGCCTTGTTCTTCTGCTGGGCTGCCTCGCCTGCGTCTTGCTCTTGCTCTTCTTCGTCGTCGACTGACGGGGCTACGGTCGCATCGTCCGCGACGACGGAAATATTGCCTTTGTAGGGTAAAATGGTACGAGTAGAATGATTGCCTAATCTTTTCACAGCCTTACGAGATTGATCACTTTCTTGGCCTCAGATGAATTCCCAATTGAACCAGCCCCAATTGGTTTGCCTGGCACCGTAGACCAATTGTTCTAGACTCCTATCACGGTATCAGTTAAAATCTAACCCCGACTTGAACTGCTGATAAGACTGGATTTGATAATCGTGACGGGCTTGCCTCATGAAAAAGACCATTAGAAACAGCCCGGCGTCGCCGTATTAGAGTATCTAGTCGCCAAGAGGCTGGGGATCCTGGCTGTAGGGTAATGTTTAGTTGCGCTATGAGACCGCGTGTTCACACATATTTTCAGACGGGGCGGGATGCTCTCACGCTATAGGCATGAGACTATGTAAGCCAAAGACTGGGGTAAATGGCCCAGGAGCTCTATGTAACGGCGGATGATTCCTCATTTTCAACCATCACAGCTCTCAAACTCCATAGTAAGAAAAATCTTCCCTAAGACTCTCCAAGCCCCATACTATGTCTTCCACTATTCTACCCAGCCCTTTCGCGAATGAGCGTCCCTCCAGTGTTGCTCAGCTACAGGCTCTCTCACTCCAAAATCTTCTCAACAAGGACCCAGACGAAGTTGCCAGACTCCTTGCCGCAGGTGAGACAGATGAATTCTTCTATCTGGACCTTACCGCTCCCGAAAGCCAGGGAATTTAGGAGGACTACCAGGGTGATCTCTCAACCATGGTATCATTCTTCAACCAGCCATTGGAGGAGAAGCTCCAGTTGGCGTAGAGATCCGATGTCCAAGGGTAAGCGAAAACCAATCTGCAGTCGTACGTCGACCATTGTGCTGAACGTTCCACAGATACATACCCATCGGAACACAAACCGGTGCCACCGAGCTCTCCAG
The DNA here is from genome assembly GCA_009176345.1 of Aspergillus leporis. Lineage (NCBI taxonomy): Eukaryota > Fungi > Ascomycota > Eurotiomycetes > Eurotiales > Aspergillaceae > Aspergillus > Aspergillus leporis. The sequence continues at coordinate 96,895 of ML732159.1, read as the reverse complement.
AGATGGATTCGAAACCATCCGCGTAAGTCTTTCACATCTCTCCCCACGTCACCCCAAAAAATCCACTAACTCTAGTGTCATACAGGTTGCAATGGACGGTCTGGAGTGGAGAGACACGCCGCTCCCTCAAGCGCTTCTAGCCAAGAAGACCCTCTTCAACGACTTCATCACGAAGTCCCGTTTCCAGGTCAAAACGCTCTTGTCCTCCTTCTCTGAAGCCCTCGGCCTAGAAGGCGAAGAGCGCTATGAAAACGCGCACTCAGACGAGAAACCCTCACACTCATCCATGACCTTCCACCGCTACCCGCGCCGCGACACGCGCAAAGCCTCCAACATCGACCACAACAGACACACTGATATCAGCAGTATCGCCTTTCTCTTCGCTCAACAGTGGGGCCTGCAGGTGCCGTCCGTGACGCGGAAGGGTCAATGGGACTGGGCGCAGCCCAAGGCTGGCCATGCCATTTGAAATATCGGGGACTCACTGCGGTTTCTTTCGGGATGCGTCTGCGCTCTATCCTTCATCGGGTTGTGCCTGTCGCTGAGATGGAGCCTGTGCATCGCTTTTTCATTGCTTACTTCTGTCGGCCTGCTCATGGGACTAGGTTTAGGGACTTAGAGCGTAGGATGATTGCGTGTGATGAGTGGTTCAGTCGTAAGCTTGATGTGTATAGGGCTACGCATGAGGAGCAGCGAAGGATTACTGTTTTGCCTGGTGGGATTGAGAGCGCTGAGTCTCGTGGTCGGGCTGTGATAGATACTGCTGTTTAGGGGGGTTTTGTTGTTTTTGTCGAGTTCTTGGGGATTGAATGAATTTTTTTTTTTTTAATTTTAAATTTTTTGCTTCTTTTTACGTACCATGGCAGATGGTAACATAGTTGTAGATGTGGTTCTTTAGATGTCTATCTAAGCTTGCTTGAGTCTAAATCTGCCCCTGGTATTCTATCACTTTCGTAACACGATAGAAGGGTTTCAGTAATTCAGATAGTACGTCCTTAAAATAGTCCAGGCTGCTCAGGGTGTCCGTATAATATCCGCCCATTAAACAACAAGTCATGAATAGTAGGGGAAAACCCATATCATAACACATCATGGAAACGCATCTTCACACCGATAACTCTCAGCATCCCTCTCATCACCACCCTTATACATCGAAACAAGCGGATAAGGACAAAGTCTCCTTCTCCTCCCATCGGCAGTACGAGCATCAATAGTCTCAGACACAATACCATTTTCCACCCAGTCCACCACCGCACTCAACAGATCCGTGGGAACAGGCCCCATCCCGCCCTGACAATGTAGTACCCCCGGAGCTTCAAAATAACGGTAGAAGTCGCGCACTGACGGATCCTGCGCCTCGACCTGCTTGTAATATTGCTCTGTGCCTTCAGAGAAGATCAGCTCGTCAGCTAACCCATGGTAAGTGATCATTTTACCTCCTGCCTGTTTGAAGGCCGAAAGGTCCGGGTCATCGGTGCCTATTAAGTGGTTGGATTCTGCCTTGGAGCGCCTGAATATCTCATCGAGAGCTCGGTGGTTCCAGCGTAGTGAAATCGAACGCTGGATCCCGTAGCACAAACCGACTGATCCAGTCTGTAGAGATTTGAAATGGTGCGCCCGTGCATTTTAAAGTTATTGAGCATACGGTGCAAGCTAGACCTGACAATCCGTTGACAAGGGCGTGCCTTTGTTGAGTCCATACCATAGGAATGAACCTTCCGAAGACCTGAGTCCCTCCCAGGTACAATTACCACCAACGCATTCCCCCTGGTGATATGTACATTAGTCCCATTACAATCAACCATAGGCCCAACTAATGTAAGCGGACCAAACGAGCACAAATCTGGCATAGAAATAACCCCATCCACGACACCATCAATATCGTCGCACGCTTTCATCGTCGCAGCGGTAATAGCATCCGTAACACAACCCGGCGGGAAAGCCCCAAGCTGATTCATGACAAACTGCGGCCAGATCTCCCCCACCAGAAAACTAGGCCAATTGATCTCCGGTGCGGCGGCCATAATCCCGTCGAAAGCGGTTGGATACCGCTGTGCCAGCATCAGACCCTGTCTGCCATCCGTTGAACATACATTCCAGTACGAGCATCGCGGGCCACGGCCGTAGAAGCTGGTCGTGATCTATTTGCCAATGGTACCTGCGCCGCCTAGACCGATGTAGGCGAAATCTTGTAGTAACTCTATGCTCACGTTACTCGATGCGTCCAGAGACCATGATTCTGAGCTCAGCTCGTTTGTTATTTAGTGACCGCCGTCAGTGGCTAGGACGGTGTAGTTCTGGGCTACAACTGCTGCGAGGCCGCTGTCAGCAGGTCTCATTGCGTAGCCGCCTCCACCTGCACCCTGGAGTCGATGGTTTCATTTGCTAAAGGGGAGCCAGATTGTGACGTGGATGGCGTCGTTCTTCCCTGGATGGGTGTATGTGACCGTCACATTGCAGAAGTTAAGCGCGGAGTTATCTGTTTCATAGTTTGATACTGAGGTGGCTGTGAGACCCAACACCTGTCCATCAGGTATCGATGGGTGGGGGATTATGGCTGATGAGCAGTTGCCAGCTTGGTTGACGGCGGTGGTGAACAAGCCAGCCGCAGCGGCCAGAGACCGAAGTCCGCTGTACCGCATCGTGAATCCTGGCCCAAAAATTCACAGATAACATTTTATCCCTCCACGGTACTTATAGTGGTCATAATGAACCGGAGTATAGTATCAATTGTCCGATGAGGAAGAAAACCCCTCTTCCACAGCTCGTCAGTACTTAGGATTTTGAAGCCAAGACGACCAGCCACCGCTAGGCTCGGAGGGCGGAAGATATCCGCAAAGTAACAAATCCCCATATAACGTCCGGGCTATAAACGGGTCAAGAAGAACCAGAGAATCCTCCGGCCAGCCTAAAGTTGCGGGATGCCGCTTAGTGAAGACTACCAATTCCTTCATGGCAGTTTAGGTTGATATTGGCCCCTCTTTATTGCATATGGCACAAGGGCAACTTGAATGTCTAACCCTCCGGGACTGATGTTCGCTCCCGAATACGTCACTAGACTTGAGTGCTAGCCTCAGGTTTGAAACCTGGATATAAACTTGTATGGAATGCCAAGAGTTACTGTGTGAGATGCGGAGAAGGTGGGTGTATGGTGTTTTGGATTATTATTTGAGCTCTACATCTGTGATTTGTTGAGTGTATATGCGAGCGTAAACCCAAGATCTGGCGGCATTGTGGGGGGTATTTTTGCTGTTGGAGAAAAGTATGCGTTGCGTTCCTAGACCATGGTCGGATCTACATAACCTTCCTGTAGCATGTGAGGTGGTTCACTGTTCAAGACATCCTTGATCATTATTAGTATATTAATGTCCGCGGTCAACACGTTCTGAGACATGAACAAACAACGCCTTCTTGACGAGTCCTTGGAAGCTGTAGAGATATCTGTAGCTCGGTGTGGTATGTGAGCTGAAAAAAAGGCAGGTTACACCATGGACAAATGGTCGTTAGGGCTTGGAGACACATGCTATTTCGTAGGATAACAGTCAATTCATCTCTACAGCACGAACTACCTTCTTTTCATAAATCATTATATTTCAAAGCACATCATCCAATCAGCTCTTATGGCTCAGTTGGTAGAGCGCATGACTAGTAATCATGAGGTCCGCGGTTCAAATCCGCGTGAGAGCATCAATTATCTTTATTCATAGCCGCTCCTATGGCTCAGTTGGTAGAGCGCATGACTAGTACTGAAAGGTTAATCATGAGGTCCGCGGTTCAAATCCGCGTGGGAGCAGGTACTAAAAGATAATTATTTTTGTTTCCCCTCCTGTCGGGGAGCTTCAATTCTTCGGTTGGCAATCCATCGGAACCTTGAAGTTGTAAATGTACTCCCCGACTATTCCCTGAGTATCGGGCTATGTCCGATTCCTCCTCAAGGTCACCTGAGCCGTGCTTCCATACCCTAATATGTCCCAATTAGGAAGTGCTCTCATTTGACCTCACCCTGGCAAAATTGTAGGTATCTGCATAAGATTCCTGTAATTGGATTCCCATAAGATTCCATAATAGCCTATCTATGCTTTTCCTAGTAACTCATGATCAGCGCTAATGTCTTGACAACTCAATAGTGCAGCTGTTAGTGAGGGGTAGCTGAGTGGCTATTGACATCTTGTCCAATGGAAATTTCACTAGGTGAAATAGTGGAATTAGTAGAAGACTGAATTTGGGTCATAGTGGCCCTCAGAATGTGATGAACATAACGCGTCTTGTCGGTCCTCCCAGTATACTAACAGCAAAGAACTGCCCAGGGAAAGTCCACTGCTATTTATGCTGTGGGTAGAGAAGAATATCAGAGGATATTGTTGGGCACCTGGCATATGGTGGTGAAAACATCAACAATAATATCTATCGTACATATAAAGAGGAGAAGAAGAGCCCAGGTCCAGACCTCGTGTTCTTTTGATTACTTTATCATTACGTTTACCCCGCTCCAGCTATTTCTCCATTCACACCCCGCATTCCTGTGTGCTTTTTCTTCCATCAACTTGACACCTTCTCCTAGGATAGAGAACAAAGCCACAAGATGGCTCTACCTTCGAAAGACAGAATCGAGCCCGGCTCTGTCAATGTTCCCGTGGGAAAGTTTCCGACGTCATGTTCATCAACTGGTGTCGACGCTGACACGATCGCGTCGGAAATAATAAGACTATTCAACACAGCTCTGGGACTGAAGCAACACCAGGAAATCTCGAAGCTGTTCCTTGAAGATGGTTTCTGGCGAGACCATCTCGTTGTGACATGGAACTTCCGCACCGTCAAAGGTCAAGAGAACATCTCCAAGTTCCTCCAAGAGAACCCTCGACTGGTGCAAGTAGAAATCGATCGGTCGTCTGCCTTCCGTGCACCGACTGTCTTCCCTATTGACGCCTTTGGAGACGTCACCGGGATCCAGTTTTTCATCAAAGTCACTACCGATGAAGGAAGTGGAAAAGGTGTTGTACGACTGGCGGAGAAGGATGGCGAGTGGAAGATCTTCACTTTCTACACATCACTCCAAGAGATCAAGGGTAGCGAGGAGAAGGTCAATAGCCACCGGCCCGTGGGTGTGCAGCATGGGGAACATCACGATCGGAGGAATTGGCAGGATAGACGAACTGCTGATCTCAACTATGAGGGCAAGCACCCAACGGTCTTGATCGTCGGTATGATCTCTCTTTTCCCTTGATTATAGTCGACAAGCTAATTTTCCTAGGTGCCGGTCAATCCGGGCTTACAATTGCCGCCCGTCTTAAGATGCTTGATATCGATACTTTGATCATCGATGAAGGAGATCGCATCGGAGATAACTGGCGTAGACGGTATCACCAGCTGGTGCTCCACGACCCCGTCTGGTTCGACCATTTGCCCTACCTTAATTTCCCATCGAGCTGGCCCATATTTACACCCAAGGACAAACTCGCAGAGTTCTTCGAATGCTACGCGAAGCTGCTCGAACTGAACGTGTGGACTAAAACCAAGCTCCGCTCTTCATCCTGGAGCGACGCGAACAGTGTGTGGACCATCGAGCTCCAACGACAGAAGGAGGACGGTACCGTCGAGACTCGTACCTTCAATCCACGCCACGTTATCCAGGCGACCGGCCACTCGGGTAAGAAAAACCTGCCTGACTTCAAGGGAGTTGAGACGTTCCAGGGGAAGCGCATCTGCCACAGTTCCGAGTTCCCCGGTGCCGATCCCAGCAGCAGAGGAAAAAAGGCTGTTGTGGTCGGATCCTGTAACTCGGGCCACGACATTGCACATGACTATTTCGAAAAGGGATATGATGTGACTATGGTCCAGCGTAGTTCGACCTGCGTCATCACCTCCGACTCCATCACCAAAATCGGGCTGAAGGGCCTGTACGATGAGACATCTCCCCCGGTTGAAGATGCCGACTTGTTCTTGTGGAGCATCCCAGCAGAACTGTTCAAAGCGCAGCAGAAGAAAGTCACCGCGGCCCAGAACCAAAATGACAAGGCAATTCTGGACGGACTGGAGAAGGCTGGCTTCAAAGTGGATCTAGGGCCCGATGATGCCGGTCTTCTGATGAAGTACCTCCAGCGCGGTGGCGGCTACTACATCGATGTCGGAGCCAGTAAGCTCATCGTAGACGGCAAGATCAAAGTAAAGCAGGGACAGGAGATCGCCGAGGTTATTCCGCATGGTCTGCGATTCGCCGACGGCTCGGAGCTCGAGGCGGACGAGATCATTTTCGCGACAGGCTACCAAAACATGCAGACGCAGGCGCGCATCATATTCGGCGATGAGGTGGCTGATCGTGTAAAGAGCGTCTGGGGATTCGACGAGCAAGGCGAGATGCGCACGGTGTGGCAACGCAGCGGTCATCCAGGCTTCTGGTTCATGGGCGGTAATCTGGCGCTGTGTCGATACTACTCGCGGCTGTTGGCATTGCAAATCAAGGCAGTAGAGCTGGGCCTCAATCACTGATCGCGGCTGGAGGGGGTATCAAGCATTCTATTTTCAATATGTAAAGTTTTGACTAGAGAATATTAAGGGAACAGACTTTAATCACATAAAACCTGTTCTAAACGTATCGATTCAACCACCCCTCTTGCGCCGCCACATAAACCCCCATCGTTAAAACGCAAGTATACAACACCGCATCCTCCTTGGCGTCTCCCTGTACATTTCCTCCTCTCAATGCCGATCCAAGATACTCCCTCTGCGCCCGATCCCACCCCCTAACCTTCAGCCCCCTTTTCGTCAACGTCGCCAACCACGGCCGTCGAAGCCCAGCATCCGCAATACTCAGCGCAAACCGATCCTCATTCCCCGACGACCCCGACGACGACGGCCGCGCCTTCGACCACTCCAACACCCACTCCGAGTCACTACCATTGCCCTTCTTCAGATGGAACCGATACCCGCGCCCCGTCGGACTAACCTCCCACCCTTTCTCCATCTCGCCAAACGGAATCCACACCCTCCCGACCTTCTTCTCATCCTTGATAAACGGCATGTGGATGGCGCCCACGAACGCAGCGTTCCCGCTATGACTCGTCTCGGGGAGATGTGCGTATCCCTCGCTCTGCACGATATAGATGTCCCTGGAGGTGAGCTTGCGACATCCTGGTTTCGGGGACGATTTGCCGAAACAGGAGGGTTGGTAGCATTCGAGGATGGGGGTTGGTCTGTGTGCGGCAGTGAGCTGTTGGATTTGGAGGAGGAGGTGGGATGTTAGGCGGAGGGAGTGTTTTGCGGGTGGGGGGTGGGCGAGGGGGAAGGTTTGGGATTGGGATCGGGAGGTTGATTTTGTGGTTGAGGTTGAGGTTGTTGTGCTGGGGTTTTGTTGTTAGTTGATGTTGATGTACTATGTATGTATAGGTCAGGTGAGGGGGCGGACTGTTATGGAAGTATACATACCTGTGGGTACTTTCTGCGTCGCTCATCTTTGATATGGTGTATGTGTGTCAATCATGTACAAGGAATAATTATATAGGGTATATAAGGTTATAATGATGAGAATAAAGAGGAAGGTGAGTGTTAAAAGGTTATATACTATCTCTCAAAAGAAACTTGATTACTCTACAGCAATTTGCATTTGCATTATATGGTTTACTTATGTCTTCCATTTCGAGCTGGCTCGTATTCGTACCCGCCTGTAATAATCCAAGTACGCCTAAGGCTCATTTGATTTGTTGGCGGTGAGGTGCATTTCTTTCTGCCTAGCAGCCTCACAGGAAAGGCTTACAAAGTCTGAAATAAAATCCCTTCAAGCTTAAGTTATTTCCGGTCTTTTGTTTCCTTGGCAGGGGGTCCACTGGGCTGAATTGCGGTCGCCCTGGTGGACATTTCGCCAAGGCCCTTGCAAAAGATTTCTCCTTTTGGAAGAGGATGCGGATACGATCCATGAAACCGTAAACGACTACGAGCTGCTTTCTGGATTGGGTATGTCGGTGGATGGCTGAAGAATGGAGTTGTCTTTTTATTTTTATTTTTATTTTTGCTTTCTTTCTTTCTGATCTCTCAACGGTGAGCGGGGTATCTGCATGATCATGGTTCTATTGTACAGGGGGCTTTTTCTGGTTGGTAGCTCCTAGCACAGCCACCGTTCGTCGACTTGTCTCAGGATCTGACACTCGTCAGACCAGTGATCGTAGAGTCGTTAGATGACGACCCCTCGTTGTCGGGCGGCTTCGTACAGTGGTTCACACGCCGCGCGAGCCTCATGGAGGACTTTTTTCTCCTTCCTTTTTCGACTCCACGTGTCATCGCATGGCTCGTAGTATAGGTCGAGGACGAATGATAGTCGCTTTAGATGAGGAAGAAATTCTTCTGTGGCGAAGGCTTTGATCCAATTCTCCCACTCCTTCGATCGGATCAAAGACGCTGGTCCCCTGAATCGGAGGGTGGTTAGGTTCGGTGGTAGCCATGTGTATAACGAGGTAGGCGGGACTCATCCTTGAACACATCGCCCACGGAAAATTGTATCGTCTGTAAACCATCCAGCTGGGGTAAGATTTGCTCTATTATAGCTTCGCCCGTGAAATGAAATCCAAGCAATGCGTTGATCGGAGATTAAGTGTGGTTAGATTTTCAACGAGATGTGGTAGTGCGATCATCATCCGGCAGAAAGCATCCATGGCGTCGTTCTCCAGGATCTCCAATGTACGCAGGTTGATAGTCGGAGGCGGATGGTTGTCTTCCTCCAATGGTGCTTTCTCTTTAGTCTCGTACTTTTCGCACATCCATTTGCTAGCCAGTTCAGGGGTGGAGGTGAGTTGGATCTTATTTTCCTCTGGCGTACCCTCCCCCACGGTAATGTATTGCGCCTTCGCCTCACTGCGAGCGATAGCTTTTTTATGTTCGCTTACCAGCTCTCTCGATGTAGGACCCTCGAAGCGGAGACGGGAGGTGAACAGTAGGATGAGATGGCTAACCCGACCCTGCCGTATATGCGGGCTTTGGATGAGTTCCCTACACGCCGTACTGAGTCTGTACCGTTCCAGATGCCAATGGAGGGGGATTTCTTGGTCATTTAGATTCTCTTCAATTCCAGTGTCTAACTCTAGAGACTGGATGTTAGGAAAGTGAGAACCGAGAATGGCCCACCCGTGTTGCTTGGGGTATCTTCTTCGATGTGGAGCGCCGTGATGCTAGATGATATGGACTTGAGCTGTGCGACGAGGTTTTCGCCGTGCTTTTCGCTTTTTTCGGGACAACCGTTGATTTTGACTACATGGTGATGGGGATTTAGGTTAAACCGGGTGTCTGTTGAAGCCATTCTACCGACCTGGTAAGGGCTATGAGCAGTGGATTTCAGCTCTACGGAGCATATTCCGGGGTTTGCCAAGGTCTTATGTCGAGCCCAGATTTGCGTGGTAGATGAAAAGCACCGCTAACAGAGGTTAGCACTTAGAGAATGAAGAGAGGAGCAGCTAGACAAACGGTATTTACACCCCAGATCCTCGGTTTAAACATTGATATCAATGCGTAGAATAGGAGTGAGCCACTAAGATCAGGGATTGATACTTTAAGTGAGCCAACTGCCCACCTCTTTGAATCCAGTCAAAACGGTTGCACTGAATCTCCACACCCCATGTAAGTCGTGTACAGACCCGGTACAGAGTGATACTGGAGTTGAATTACAGCAGTCTGCCTTGATCTCTCAGCTAATTTCTTCTTCAGTCATTGCAGGGCTTGGTTTGGCGTGTGGCAATCTTGTCAGTTGAAGGTTCTCAGCCGCCATGGAATTCCTCGCGATCAAGACAAATGTTTGCCTCGTTTGCCCTGTGTAGCAATTGCACATGACTCATTTGGCACGTGTGGAATTCTGTTTCTTACTCACTTCAGCATGTCAACCAAACCCAGCGGGAACGAGATGAGCACATCTGCCTCTTCAACGTCAATAAACTCCCAGGAAAGAACAGATTGTGTTAACCAGAATAACATTCATCTAATTTTGCTCATAATTGTACAAAGCATGCAACCAACGCCAAGACACCCGTTGAGACTATTGACTCCCCTAACATAGTATACAGCGGAAGCTTTACAAAGTGCTCCCCGAAATTAAATCAATTCCAAGGGCCAAGGAACAGCTGCAATGAGCGCGACGATACATCCCGCCAACGGCAGTAATCCCCGACCGACATTGAGTTTCAGCCACCGGGACAACAATGACTCGACTTCCGCGCTTGACTTCTCATCCGCTACCCAGTTTGAGTTGGCTTTGTCCATCAACTGATTGTTGGTGCCCATCATGATGCCAAAAGTGTAGGGTACGATGCCCAATGTCAAAGCCGCTGCGACGCAGTACAATGAAGAGCTGTTGCTTGGTGTCAATGGGGCTAGCGTTGTGCTAGTGCGAACTGCCCAGGCACAGTAGAGGAACGCTGCCGAGGTAGCAGCTGCAACAGGCGGAGCTTGCGCTTTGCCCTTGTTATAAAGGTTTCGCCACAACTTGATGGCAGCACTAGGGGGCAATTTATCTTCACGCGTCGATTGAATGAGTGCAGGGACGGTGATTGTGCTCAACGAGATAATCTTGCCTTGACTGGTTGTTAGATTGGTTTACTGACTTCGAATTGGCTTGTTGAGAATAAGAGGGAAGTTACCGGAAAGCCAGGCGGCGCCAGTCAAGCCAACCACTTGGGCGGCCCAGAAGGCGGTAGGATACGTGCTCATGATGCTGGAATTGTTGCGAATCGTTGTGAATTGGAGACTTTGAGTGGCGGATGTGGCCGGGTGGAATGACTGATGGTTTATATACTTCGATCCAGCATATCAATGACGACATGTCGACGCACGACTTAACCTTCATCGGGAACGATCGTTCATTATTTGATGAAAATTCCAAGGAACGGCCCCTCCGAACCTTACTGATTCTAACTCCTTAGATTAAATTCATTGGAGACTACAGGACCTCGCGCAAATAGCCTAACCTGTTTTAGAGGTCATGTGGTATTCCGCCAACAGCTCTGTATTTATTAATCAGGGCCCAGGAAATCCACTTTGCGCGACCTACCCTTTTCATTACCTTACCATCCCTAATTCTCCACACGGCAGAAACTTGAAAAGCAACAACTAGTTCTCAAGTAATTTATAACTAGTTACAAACTGGTTCTCATCCTAAGATGAGCACTACAAGTGATATGGCCTACATCAGCCAGGATGTGGACTCAGATGCTGAGAATTCAGATGCTATAGAGCAGGTATGCATAACATATATATATATTTATATTATAATCGCTTGATAACTAGTTACTAACTAGTTACCAGGAATATATGCGTACCGTACTTACGAATGGCATGCAAACTTGACTAATTGTTTATAAAATTGAGTATTCTCTTACTCTTCCTGAGTATTCTGAGACAAGTGAAGGTGGTCATATCTATATTATACTATTTAGCCCATGCAGGCCTGCTGAAGTTAAGGATATTATTAAGGGTTTAGATAATCTCATTCATTAACTGCTGGTTTGAATTTAGTTGATAGCTACTTACTAACTATTTCAGATCTAATACTCATCTAGGCAGGCATAGGCGGGAGGAAGACACTGCCCGCAGAGAGGGTCCCAAAGCCCCGCCCAAGACAGCCCATGTACTGTGGCGAGGTCCTAATCTAGATCTCCTTCCTATATAGAACCCCTTACAAAGAGAATCACAGTTCTTTATTAGGTGTTCTCATGACTGCTAGATAACTGAAAATAGAAAATGATTATCTACGGAGATCAGGTGGCTTGAAAACGTCAACAATACCCAGAAGTTTTTCTAAACTAGTTTTTTAAGTACTTAATTCTTGAGATTCAAGGCGGTGTAGGGAATTGGTAAGGTAATGAAAACTTTAGGGTCCACAAAGTGGATTAAATACAGAGCTGTTGGCGGGAAATCACATGGCCTCCAAAAGCGGTTAGGCTAGTTGCGCGAGGTCCCGTCCCATGTGCGACTTGATCTGTGTCCTGAATTGAACAAGCCTAGATCCGCTGTGGGCCCACCTCGGCTTTTGTCGGTTTTTGCAACGCCGTCGTCGGTTTAGCAGCATTCACGATATCAACGGGAATGGAAATCAGTACTACGGTTTCACAATAGTACTGTGTAAATCTCTCCGAACGAGGTCAACTGACTTGCCAACCATGCCCGGGTCGGCGTTTTCTAGTAGCGATATGCCGAATCGTTGAAGTATGTATACAACTAGGTTATGGCCCTGGTTTATGAGCTGTTTTTGCTATCCCACTGTTCACATTTTCGCCCCCCTATGTTTAGCTTCGGCAACATGCCTCTAATCGAACCAAGCCGAGTATGCATTTTAGGAGCCACCGGTCGCACCGGACGAGGGGTACTCCAAATCTTTCTTTCAGAGAGGTATCGTAACTTGGAACTGCATATTTATGTGCGGTCGCAAGCAAAACTGCTGGCACTCTTCCCCGGTATCGAGTCCTATGCAGGCGTGAAGGTTTTTGAAGGATCGATCACGAATGTTAAACTCCTGACACAATGCCTGTCAGGAATGGACACGATCATCACTACTCTTGGCGAGAACGAGAACATCCCAGGTGTACGAGTGCTCAACGACGCAGCGACCACCACGGTATCCGCGCTGGAGACACTGAGCCAGGAGGCCACATATGACTGGAATCGGCCTCGCCTAATTCTTCTTTCGTCTGCGACCTGGAACACCAACTTTGCAGCAGCCCGCCCGCGGCCTGTGCACTGGGCTATCAGGAATGCTTTTTGTTATTCATATGAAGATCTTCTTAGGGCACAGGCTATCTACGCCGCCCAGCCACAGTTGTTACAGCTGTGCCTTGTGCAGCCTCCAGCTCTTATCGAGGAAGAGCCTACCGGGCATATTCTCAGCACGGAAAAGGTGTCCTTGGCCGTGTCTTATGCAGACTTGGCGGCGGGGATTGTGGAAATTGTTACATCTGAGGCGTACAGGGATACCAGTGCAATAGGGGTATCTAGTGCTTCTGAGGACCAACTTCACCATCTGCCAGAGATGGGGCGAAGGATCGTGCGAGGAATATTAGCTCGGTATGCTCCCTGGTATTTTGCTCTTGAGTGGAAGTTATGGGGGTTGTTATTCGGACATAGCACCTAGATCACTTATTAACCATATGCATGATAAGTCTTTTTTGTTACCTGCTAGTCGAAAGCAGGAAAGAATTCACCGACGTATAGCACTGCAAGTGGGGTTCTGGGTTACAGGTGCATCCATAACATCCCTGTGAAACAAAGCAGATCTTCTGACCTAGTATTGTATTCAAGTTAAGACCCCTGCACGTCGGTGGCAGCGGAGGTTTCCAAAGACCGAAAGGCGATGTAGTATTGCATAATATAAATTACGCTCTCTGTTTTTAACATGTCCTCCAACTTCACAACCTATCGCCTTAGATACTGAAACCAACCATACATACATCCAACTGACCATGACTTCAACCAAGAACGTCGACCTCACGCCCGTCCCATCATTCAACTTGGGCTCACTCCCAGATGAGCGCTCCAAAACCCTACAATCGCTTTTGCAACAGAACCATCAGGATCATGCCGTCTTGCTCGATCCTAGGCTCATCTTCCATAACCACATGCCACACGTGAGTTTGTGCTCTAGACTCTCACAGCACTAGATATAACCAGCCATAGATGCTCGGATCAGCCTACCTGCTAGGATTTCCGCCGGATAAGCTAGTTAAGATGTACCAAAATGAGGCTTTGCGCCTGAAGGGCCTTGATAGCCGATTTATTCGGACAGGTATTACAGGAGACAACTGGAGGGACTTTCTTGGGAAGAAGAAGTACACTCCCTTGATATCCCATCAATTACAGCCGTTAACGACGGAGCAAGATACACAGCCGCATATACGGACTTCTTCGACCAAGAGGTATCCAACAACCACGGCGACTGGAAGAAAGTCGTGAATGAGTATCTCTTAAGTTCTCCTCAACCACTAATACACGGTTTCGTCGGCGGACGTAAGCATCCTCCATTTACCTTTGACCCTCTACCCTTTCAATTATCACCATCTAACAAACAAGGAGTGGGTCACCCATTTATCCACCTCGCCTACGCCTACGAATTCTCCAGTCCCGAAATCGCGACCGAAGCGCTAAGTCTAGGCTGTACCGAACGGGATCCAATCCACCGCTACCTCGACACCCCGTACCCAGACACATCGACCTACAAATCCACGTCCCCAAAGACCATCCTCCAATGCGTCCGCGACGACGCCCGATTCTCGGGTCTATTCTCGATCCCTGGATACAACAACATAGCGACCATATTCGCTAAAGCAGAGTCCGCCATCCTGGACCATTGGAACGCCTGGGATATCGTCGATCCAGCCAGGCAACTTAGAGAAATTGTAGAGGTTGCGGGCATATTACTTATGGAGTCCCGGACTAAGGCAGGCGAGTATGACTTTTTCCTCGCGCATGCGTTGACGGTTGGACATGCGCTGCGGGTTCTTTTGCCGGTGTTCCGCGGGGAGTGGAGGGTGGATGTTCTTAGGCAGTTTTGGTTGTTTGTGCTTTTTGTTTATGTTGCGCAGTTGAGGCCGGGGTTTAAGGGCGAAGAGGAGGCGGAGGTGATGGGGTTTGAGCTTGGGGGAAGGGGTTGGGGGTGGGTTTGTGAGAGGTGTGTGGAGGGGGAGGTTTGGGATGATGCGCATCGGGTTAAGGTTGTGAGGGCTTTTAGGATGCTGGGGGAATGGGACGGGGAGAAGGATGGGTGGTACTTGAGGGCTGCGGTGAGGTTTGTGGAGGAGTTTAGGGGGTGGACTGGGTTTGGGGCTGGGGTTGAGGGTATTGAGGGTGAAGAGTGATACTATTCACTATTCTATTGAATGCCTCGGAGGTGGATAACCGCGATAAGATAAACCTTATTGGCCATGACACACGGAAAGCAACCTCATTGGACAATTGGATGTTTTATATTAGACTAGTTCCACGATGACTCGACTCGTATTTGAAATGACACATCCAATGAGTTTTAGTTAACTAGTCAATTAGTCTGTTAGTTAATCCCTATAACGAATCCCCTCCTCCTTCTCTAACCCACACAAAACCTGCAAATCTCACTCAACCTGAGCAAAATACAAGAACTAACATCCACAATGACCATAACAACCACAACCACAACCACAACCTCCCACCGGAAATCCCCAGTCCAAAAACCCTGCACGCTAACCCCAATAAACCTCCACAATCCCCCAGAATACACCGAACTCCAACACCAACGTCAAAAATGCGGCTGGGACTCCGAAGACTCCTCCCTTCTCGCCTGGCGCGCAAAACAAGATGCAAACCTCAAATCCTTCTTCTGGATCACGATCCCCTCCCCCACCGACCCAGACTCCTGCATCCGCGCCGGCCACATCTCCCTAGACGCCTACGCCGAACCCCCAGACCTCGAACTCGCCAACCCAGACCGCTCAGTCCTCACCATCCAGACCTTCTTCATCCTCCCTGAATACCGGGGCGGTCTGGGCCGCAGGGCCATGGATCTCGTCGAGGCGCTAGCGGCGCAGGAGCCGCGGTGTAAATATGTTACGCTGAACGCGCTTAGCAAGAAGTATTTCTATGAGGAGAGTTGGTTTTGGGATAAGTTGGAGCGGGAGAGGCCGAGTGTTTGTGCCGTGGAGTGGTATGAGCGAAGGGGGTATGTTTGGTGGAAGTCGGAGCCGAGGTATAGGGAGCCTAGGTTGTATGGGGAGGAGGTGATTGTTTGGGCGGATTTTTTGAGGAAGCCCTTGCTTGGGTAGAGGGGGGTGTGTGTGTTTTGTGTTGTTGGGTTATCTTGAGTCTAGGTGGTGTACATATGTATGTTTGGTAGTGGGGGCTTTTATGTTAGAGTTTAGATAAATGTATATACGGTATTACACGCAGTTAATGGTGGAGTTGAGGATGGATGGTATGAATAAGCTCACTGGTTCTTTAGATTGGTGGAATTGGTATTGCTTTAAGTCACGACTGGGGTTGTTGCGTGTTCTGAGGACAGATCGACGGGCATACGCCGTTTCCCCCTCTATAGTGTCGCTAGGGTGTAGTTTACACAGGCGCCGAATGTCAGGCCCTGAGACAGACCTTGCTGCAGGCTCTTCTCAGAGGATTTGCGCCAGGTTGTGAGGAAGGCAACCACACGTCTGTACTAGTTTACCCCTTGCGTCAAAGGGGGGGAATAAGGAACACATGCTCCCACGGTAAAGGTTATTACGCCTACTAAAAGCTTCAGTATATCATGATTAGTGCAGTGCCCATTAAGATTCAGGGGATAGAGCTTGAAGTCTAACTACCTGTGATCAAACATAGATCTGCGCTCTCCGAGCTCAACAGCACAGCATTTGAAATCAAAACACGATGAGATCTTCAAACACCTTGCAGAGATTTTTGCTCCTTGTTAAATAGTAATGTCAACCCTAATTTATCCTCTGCCAATAAAGACAGTGCCGATGCTCTTTTCCCACCACAGACGGGTGAAACATGCTTCGCCCTAGTGCTGAATGCCTGTGTATCTGAAGATGATCGCTGAGACATTATCTATACTGAGTATGTGATACAAAGGGATATTCAAAGAAGATCGCCCAACGGTGTACACGGTGCAATAAAAGTAAATTCCCCTAGATCCCTCGAGTCTTGTGTATAAAGCAGGGCCTCGTGGTTGGTGCTCCTGACTCTCACATCTCCTCCATCAGTATCCTTAAGCGATTCACTCGTTCTTACCCGTCTAACCACTGCCAAAATGAAGGCTGCCGCTCTTTTTTCTCTCCTAAGCGTCGCTGGCATTGTCTCGGCTGCTCCGGCTGACAGTGGTATGTATCATAGGTAGAAGATGTGTGGTGATTTACTAACGTTTTTTAGTTCCACCTCGTGGAGACAATGGCGATGTTCTCGCCCGGGGTCTTCCTCTTGTGGGTGACCTACCTGTTGCTGGCCAGGTCCTCAAAGGTCTTGGGCGTCGCCAGACGCTGAATCAGGACCTCGAAGTGGAACTAGAGGGCAAGGAATCTCTTACGGGCCGTGCTCTTCCTCTTGTGGGCGACTTGCCTATTGGTAACCTACCCATTGCTGGCCAGGTCCTCAAAGGTCTTGGGCGTCGCCAGACGCTGAACCAAGACCTCGAAGTGGAACTAGAAGGCAAGGAGTCCCTTACCGGCCGTGGTCTTCCTCTTGTCGGCGATCTACCTGTTGGTAACCTACCCGTTGCTGGCCAACTCCTTAATGGACTTGGGCGCCGCCAGACGCTGAATCAAGACCTCGAAGTGGAGCTAGAGGGCAAGGAATCTCTTACCGACCGCGGTCTTCCTGTTGTGGGTGATTTGCCAATTGGCGACCTACCTGTTGCTGGCCAACTCCTTAAAGGACTTGGGCGCCGCCACAACACACATGAGTATCATGAGCACCCTGAGCACCATGGAGAGCACAAGGACCGGAATAATGCACCCTCCGTATGAGTGAAGATGGATCTGGTTAATCAGAGCCTCACCAGTCATTGACAGATGGCTACAAAGAGGTGTGTTGCTGCCTCATGGTATATTTATTTTCATGAATTGAAGTTAACCACTGGGTGTAGAGTTATTTGAAGACTATGTATGGTTCGTTTTGATGTTGATATATGTTCTGAATATAAACTCAGCCCCTAACTGTACCACGTTGCAAGGCTTCCAAAATAGCTTCATTTCCCCATTTATGTTGCAATATCGTCCGTAGCCTTGTTTGTTTGTGTAAGCTCACGATCCGAATCGATCTTGGGCCGGTCTTGGGCCGGTCTTGGGTTACACCGCTAAAAAGAAAAGCATGCTCCGCCACCAATAATGGGCGATTTATCTAACGGTTATCACCGGTTTGAAATGATATTCTTGGCAGCGTGGTACGTTGTAGTGTAAAAGAGAGTGACACTAATGCAGGCGGAGAGATGATGACTGATAAGACATTCTTATGCGGGGAGACGGAACTTCAAAGGGTGTTTGTTGTTTATTTATTTAAATCCCTGAATTTCCGCCTTCATGTTTACTCCTTACCCCTTGATTCGTGCTTCAGCGGATTTGTTCCATGATGAAGGTACGTTAAACTCTACAATTTACACCCAAAAAAGTGAAGGAAAAAAATAATAAGGCAAGAATAACTCATTGTCCATGGACCACAGTATTCTAAGCTTCTGCTGCTCCTGGTCGGCGCCGCACATGCCATTGATGTGCCTCGGAAATCATCCGCGCCCACAGGAGACGGCAAAAAGCGTCTCACATTCAATGAGACCGTGATTAAGCAAGCAATCGCTCCTTCCACGCGCACGGTCCAATGGATCGCCGGCGCCGAGGATGGCTCCTACGTCTATGCGGCGGAAGATGGTAGTCTCGCGATTGAAAATATCGTGACCAACGAGACACAAACTCTCATTCCGACGGATAAAATTCCGAAGGGAGATGCAGCGTTCGGTTATTGGATTAGACCGGATTTATCGTCGGTGCTGTGGGCATCCAACAACACCAAGCAGTATCGGCATTCGTTCTTTGCCGACTACTACGTCCAGGATGTCAAGACGAAGGAGTATACTCCCCTGGTGCCCGATCAGGAAGGTGATATCCAATATGCGAAGTGGAGTCCCGCTGGGAGCACAATCGCCTTTGTTCGGGGTAATAACCTTTATACCTGGACCAATGGCACCGTGACCCAGATCACCGAGGATGGTGGTCCGGACATGTTCCACGGCGTGCCGGACTGGATCTACGAAGAGGAAATTCTGGGAGACCGCTTTGCCCTGTGGTTCTCGCCGGATGGTGAATATGTGGCGTTCTTGAGCTTCAATGAGACCGGCGTCCCGACCTACACCGTTCCGTACTACATGGATAGCCAACCGATCGCTCCATCGTACCCCCGGGAGCTTAAAATTCGGTATCCCAAGGTGTCGGAGACGAATCCTACCGTGACCTTGAGCCTTCTCAACGTAGCTAGCAACGAAGTCACCACCGTTCCGATTGACGCTTTTAATGCGACCGACTTGGTCATCGGTGAAGTGGCTTGGCTTACTGACACTCACACCACTGTTGCTGCTAAAGTGTTCAACCGTGTTCAGGACCAACAGAAAGTTGTTGCAGTCGATGCTGCCTCGAACAAAGCTACAGTGATCAATGAGCGAGATGGAACAGATGGGTGGCTGGATAACTTACTCTCCATAACTTATATCGGACCTATTGGCTCGTCCGATACGACACCCTATTACATCGATATATCCGATCACTCGGGGTGGGCGCATCTGTATCTGTTCCCTGTTACGGGCGGCGACGCCATTCCTTTGACCAAAGGTGAATGGGAGGTCACGTCGATCGTTAGTATTGACACGAAGCGTCAGTTGGTGTACTATTTGTCGACTCAACATCACAGCACGGAGCGCCACCTGTATTCCGTCTCTTACAGCACGTTTGACGTCACACCGCTGGTCGACGACACTGTTGCTGCGTACTGGTCTGCCTCCTTCTCTTCAAAGGCAGGATATTACATCCTCACATATTCCGGACCAGATGTTCCCTACCAGGAACTCTACTCTACCAACGAGACGAAACCAATCCGTACAATCACCAGCAATGCAGAAACTATCAAGAAGATCAAGGAATACGCATTGCCAAACATCACGTACTTTGAACTACCACTTCCCTCTGGGGAGACACTCAACGTGATGCAGCGACTACCAGTCGGTTTCTCCCCAGAAAAGAAGTATCCGATTCTTTTTACCCCGTATGGCGGACCAGGGGCCCAAGAAGTGACTAAAAGATGGCAATCCATGAACTTCAAGGCATACATCGCCTCCGACCCCGATCTCGAATACGTGACCTGGACCGTCGACAACCGTGGGACAGGTTACAAAGGACGCAAGTTCCGTTCCGCCGTCACCGGACAACTCGGTCTTCTGGAAGCAGAGGACCAGATCTATGCCGCTAAGCAAGCTGCGAACCACCCCTGGATCGATGAAGACCACATTGGCATCTGGGGCTGGAGCTACGGAGGCTATTTGACCAGCAAAGTCCTCGAAAAGGACAGTGGTGCCTTCACGCTGGGACTCATCACCGCTCCTGTCTCCGATTGGCGATTCTATGACTCTATGTATACAGAGCGCTACATGAAGACCTTGTCGACTAACGCAAAAGGCTACAATACCAGTGCTGTCCGTAAGCCCGATGGATTCAAGTCTGTCGAAGGCGGGTTCTTGGTTCAGCACGGAACGGGTGACGATAATGTTCATTTCCAGAATTCGGCTGCGTTGGTAGATCTCCTCATGGGCGCTGGTGTCTCCCCTGAGAAACTGGAGGCTCAATGGTTCACGGACTCAGACCATGGTATCAGTTATCATGGGGGAAGCACGTTTCTGTATAAGCAACTAGCCAGGAAGCTCTTTGCAGAGAAGAACAGGCAAGCACAGGTATTGACACACCAGTGGACAAAGAAGGACTTGGAGGCGTAATCGCAAAGTTATTCTTCCTTTCTGTACACGCCAACTAGCTATAGCTAAGCATATATATTACCCATCACGCAATTAATTTCCGCTTTCGTTTCTTTTTTGGTTTAGTGTAGTTCGGACATACCCCGTATAGACATGATTTTCGGGACACCAGATTCAGTCAGATTAAATCTGATACCAAAAATCTAAGCTGTGGCTTAAAACCCATGTATGCTATTAACTAGTGTGGTCCAAAGGTACATGATTGCAGGAAATTTCTTCCCATCCACTACCTGATTCAAAGCTAAGAAATTCTAGCCCCAAGCTCATAAAAAGTTCGCCAATAGAAATCCACAAAACTCATTTTTAGTGCCCAAGAGACCGAACTATTTAAACCTCCCCGTCACCCAACTAGACTACTACGCAAAGAAAGACCAAACCCTCTACATAATAGAATCACCCGAGATGGCAGAAATCTCTACATCTGAGGTCCAAACCCCAGACCTGCCCACCAAATCCATGACTATCACCCCGCAACGAGCGACTGTCGTTCGCGAGATCCACACCTCTTTCCAGGTACATACATACAGACATAGTTACCCCTAACACAGGTTTATCCTGTTCTACATGTAGAAAACTAATAACGTTCTCCAGCCCGGCCAACACGAGCTCACCATCCTCGGTCTGGACCCGAAAGTCGAGATCGACTCAATCCGCATCGAAGGCACCGGTCCAGCAACCATAACAGACATACAGACAGAGAGATCATCACCCTCTGGATTAATTCGCCGATATCTACCTCATAGAATCAGACGGTGAAGAAAATGGAAAAGAACAAGAAGAGGTAAACGAAGAACCCGGCACCGAGCTCGGGCACGATGACCCGGAAGCTGCAGTCTGTTCGAAAAGAGCTGGAGAAGCTCGAGGCACGCACTACCCAGGCCCACAATGATAAAGCCATGACGCTCTCTCCATACATCTATGCTGGACGATTATTCCAAAAGGATGCATCCGGAGATCGTAGACGAGGAGAAACTGGATTGTTCCTGCAGCTGTATGAGCAGCAGCGCGTCACGGGAAATAACAGGTATCATTAGGCTACGGTGGGGGAGCGCGAGGGGGAGAGGGAGTTGGCTCGGCTTACGGGAAAAAAAAAAGCTAAGATTGCGGTGATGAAGGAGGTTCGCCGGGCGCGCGAGAAGCGGGAGCGAGAGCGTCAGCGAAAAAGAACAGCGCGAGAGGATGAGGTCTGAACGGGGGAAATTCTGGACGCAGCAGGTCCGTCACGTTGTGGTGCATCTTGATAGCTCAGCGGCGTTCACGCATGGGTCAAGTCGGCGCAGCTCGGTTATTAAACGGTCGTATGCGAAGAGTTTGGACAATACCCGGAAGTTTGCCAATGTTAAGCTAGTGTCTTAACTATGTGTCGACTGGCGTTAGCTGGCGTTCGCGCTATGGGCTTAGGATTAGTACGCTGTCGTCGTCGGCGCGTATGGCATACCGTGCTGAGTTTCGGGATTCTGGTTCTGAGACATGGAAAGATGCGCCAGTGACTTTGTCGATTTCGCGGGCTTCCTCTTCGGGGCTTGAGGAGCGGATTCCTTCTTTGCAGCCTTGGCATATCAAGTTGTTGGATGCGTGTCAGAGTGGGAAAATATCCTTACCTCTGCATACGTGAAACCCCAAGAATAATCAGCATTATCGGATGAGACTGATGGTTGATGAGCAGTTCAAACGTGGACCCCAAGAGAATAGAATATGAAATCAAACAGATCCAGCTCAGAAGAGCCTCTTGGCAATAGCCCTGGTCAATCTCACCAGGCATCAACTGCATCCCTTTTTGGCGGGCCATCGGGATCTGGACCGAGCCTTTTTGGTTCATCTTCAACCCAAGAGGGAGGCCTTTTCGTAGTAGAGTAAATCAAACTCAACCAGAACAACCCGCTGCAACCAGTTCAGAGGGAGCGCTAGCTCAAACTCCACAGGCGCAATCTGGAGCCCTTTTTGGCGGGAGACCCCAGACTCAATCGGGATCTGGACGGATTCTTGTTAGTTCGTCGCCATCCCTATTTGGAGGTGCTTCCGGTAATAGAGTGGGCCAGACACAGCCAGAACAACCCGCTGCAATCAGCTCCGAGGAAGTGCCAGCTCAAGTTCCACGAGCGTCATCTGGGGGCCTTTTCGGTGGAGAGCAAGCCTCATCTAATGGTTCACTCTTTTGGAGGATTTGGCTCTGCTAGAAACGACGCCCGTTTCGGGGCAGGAACAACAGCAGAGCCATCCCAGAGTCACCCTGAACGAGAGCCTGAGTATGATAATGAAGACAACGAAGACCATCTTACTTCAGTCGCTTTAGAGCACCAAGAATCCGTCAAGCAAGATTATGGACTCACAACGACCTACGACCTGCCTGGTAATTGAACCCTTATCCCATCAAGCAATAACAGACGCCATATCCTAATCGAACTGGACTGAAATCAGTCACACTCTCCCACATTATCGTCCCTGAGCTCCGTCTAGAGCATTCTTCCGCACGCGACTCAAGAACACTTCGTCCTTGAATACCCTGCGAGGCAGAGTAGGCCTAACCGTCGATGGAACCTTCCTGGGAACCACGACGATACCCAACTGCGCGCCGGGCGGTTTCTTCAACCTTTCCTTGGGCGTTGATCCGAGTATTTTAGTGACATATGGCAATCAGTGCGACGAGCGACTGCCGGGTTCTTTACCAAGGAAGCTGGAGCTGTGCTCCGGCGTAGGTGCTGGATCAAGATTACCAAGGGCATGGTACCCGTGAGGGAGGACGAGGAGCTACAAGTGCAGGTTTTGGAGCCCAAAGAATTGGAGAAGGAGGGGGATGAAACGAAGTCGGAGATAAAAGCGAGCCATGGGAGAGGGACAGCAGCTATGGAGAAGAAGGGGAGATCAAATGGGTTATCAGATACACTTGGAGCCAGGAGAGGACATCGGGTGGTACTGGAGTATGCAACAAAGGCGCCAAAGGGAAGCGAGGTGGATACGGCATGATGTACTATGTGTGCGATCTGGATGGTCCATACTCCAATTCCTCAAATGCTAATTTTCGCTTTGCTGATATTGGCCTAGCTATACAATCACCGCACTAATGAAGCTAGAATGCCGAGGGTCATGTGTCTGTCATAGCCAAAGGCTCTATATGGACGTTAAACTTGATTAATAATGATAATAATGAAGCTAGAACCCCCAATAGAGAGAAAATTCCAAACACTATGACTAAAAAATGTTGCAAGGTCAACATTTAAATGGAGAGCCATCATTCCCGCCACATGCGCCGTACTGCACCAGCCCTTTGCACTGCAAACATGTTAACACCAACAAATAAAAGATACCAAGCTTCACCTACATTGCACCTAAGTCCGAGTTCGCAGTATTTCTTTGTACCATCTTTCCTTTCCTTAGGGTAACGGCAATACTTTCCCATCTCGACAATATACGAAATGCTGCGCTTACTATTATCACGAGTTGGTGCCCATATGCACAACACAACCAAGCCAAGCAGTATCAGGAGTTTCATTTTTGGAGCTTTTGAACTGAGTGTTTTGGGAACATGAATATGCGACTTAGCAACATGTACCATGCGCAAACGATACTGTTTTAGCCACCTTGGTAAAGCGAGAAACTTATGGAATGGCTACTTTGTCTACCTAGACAAAGCATACTGCTGATACATACGAGATCCATTGGGTATCCCCCGAAGTCAGACAAGTGCGTTGTAAAAAGAAGGAAAATGCTTGTGCAGAGATGTCATGGTACCGAAGAGTACACTAAGGGGTAATGATAATTGGGACGCCCTTGTCGACAGAACAGGCCTATATTGCTGCCCAGATATGGCTATCGGGCTGTCTGGTGCCATGCATCTAAGAAATGGTCGGAGACAAAAACTGCAAAGGCAACACATTTCATCCCGGAAACCTTCATACGCGATGAGGAGAGTTGAACTACCTAGACGCGTCAGAAATTCGCTTTGATGTAGGATAACAGATAAGAGGGTCTACGAGAAATAGACCTATGGAAGAG
Source organism: Aspergillus leporis (assembly GCA_009176345.1). NCBI lineage: Eukaryota > Fungi > Ascomycota > Eurotiomycetes > Eurotiales > Aspergillaceae > Aspergillus > Aspergillus leporis. The sequence continues at coordinate 72,414 of ML732159.1, read as the reverse complement.
GCACACATACCCCCAATGTATGATGCAGGTTAGAGGCTCGACTAGACGAGCGGAAATTCTGAATTGTTAGATATTCTTTCCTCGGTGTGTTTCCGAAACCCAGCTGGCTAGCGAGTTGAAAGGTTCATGAACAGTTTTGGTAGTGGTATAGGACACCAGTGCCTTTCACAAGAGGCCAATCGACATGGCTAGGCTGCTATACAGACATCTTTCACAATAATATTGAGAGACGTTGACGGTTGTACAATGGGTAACGTAGTTCTAAATAATAGCTCAAGGCATAGTCTTTGAATAAAGAACTTTTGCAACTTGTGATACCAGCTACCATATATTTAACGTCAAACAATGCTTAAATAGGATATACGCTCAGAATCTGTCGGAAAGTAGCGGCTAAGCACTTTAAAAAATCTCGATGTAGTATAATAGGCAGTCTGGCTTTGTATTATGGAACCCTATATATATACATCACGTTTCGAGCCCACAGGTTATCTCTAGACAAGTCGCTTGGCATTCAAACAAAAATGTCAGCATTCTTTCAATAAATTCTAGATGAACTCTTATCCTTGGTCAGGTGTCAGAGAAATTCTCAGAAGCGACGCCCAGCAGAAGTTACTCAACCGACTTATCGAAATTACTCCTGTCACGGGGCATTAAGCATTTTTCCATCCCATCCCAATGGGGTCTAGCCATCGCGAAACGGGAACTGGACTCATTGGTGGGTAATTTTCGTAGCGCTAAAGATAGTATCCCGCCAGAAGTGTAAACATACTCCGATTAACCCGGGGTAGCCTAAAAGCTTCCGTCATTCATCGATTCACTCATATACGCAGTTATACAATTGATTCTCATATGAATATGGAATATAGTGACCAAGGAAAATTAGAGAGAGTAGTATTTTCTAAGCTATCTTCCCTCTGTAGAGTGCCCATCTTTGAGCTTGGAGCTCACGTATCATTAATCGTATATTGGAGGTTTGGTCGAACCCTACAGTGGTTCCCAAATATATATCTACGGTTTCTTCTTGTACCATGAGAAACTTCTAAAATGGTTGAATAGGCCACTGAACATGTACGACTACCACTGTGTATAGTTACTATCAGCAGTCATATCCCATATACCCCGTTCCACATCCGCTAGGAGCTCATGATGCTATTCTATTATCATCGGTAAGCTGTATAGGTAGCCGAGGCACATGACTAACGCCAAGGTCAATTGATGCCTAAGGCCACGATAACGGGGACGGGAACGTCCACGGGCTTGGGACTGCCCTCAGTCATATCACCAAGGCTGAATTAGATGTTGTATTCTCCAATGAAGGGGAAACTGATTTTGGATAATTTCCAATGCTATCCAACAGTATCTACCATAAGCTCAATCGCAAAAAAAAAAAAATAAAATAAAAAATAAACTAACTACAGCTATGATCATGTGCTCTCAACAAAAATATCCGTAAGCTATACAAACACCGAAAATCGGAGCAAACCCGGAAATTTTCGGCGGCCAGGAGTACAATCCTTGCAAACGTTAAGCGCAAGCTTAAGTTAGCCCAAAGATTCGACTGCAGGTTTCGAACCTGTTCATCTGCAATCCCTGTTACTTCGGGATGCCAGATAGATTAATTCAGGGTTACGTAATGATGCAGTGAGGCTGAGATCACAACTAACATCCTCCGGCCCAGGGTAAAGCTATGGAATTGAATTTGGGGCAAATCTACCAAGAGATGGGATCCGGGGTTTTGTCTAGAAGATTTTATAGCGGGAGGGGACTGATCGAATTGTTTGAGATAGGGAAATGAAAAAATGGAGAGGAAAAAGAAAGCAATACGCAATTAAGAGGATGCGATTGATACTTATTGAGACCTGTCGCTTTCCCTTTTTATTTTTTATTTTTCTTTCGGGGTTCATGGAGGGTGGCTGTTAGTGCTGACCAGGAAGATAATTTCGGGTCACCCACGGACGGGTCCTTCTACGTCTTCTTCGGGTTCTCCCAGGAGAGGATTTCTCTGATGTATTCAAACCTATATAAGCCAGACACTACCCTCGGAAGGGAATGAGATGGGCCTCAGTCCTTTATCCAGAGCAAATTGGGGGTTGAAGTGCGTGGTGGAATGGAGCCAGCGTCAGCATTCCTGATATCTTGCCCTGATCTGACTAAGAGTGGCGGGTTCTCCTAAAACGGGAGGATCCCAATAAGAGAGTCGGTGAGCTCATCAGAGATCCAGACTAGTGTGTCCCCTAGTCGGGAAGACCTTTTCTTTTTTTTTTTTCCGTGGAAAGGAAAGGAGCTGGTTGCGACTCCTTTATAACCACTTGCTACCCTGGTGACCTGCTACTTGACAACAATTGCAGGACTATTTTCCTTCCACCCGAAGCCATTGGCTTATTTTTCCTCGGGTCGTCTACCACCATCACAAAAACTTGCGTCGACACGCCTCACTGTCGATGTTTTTTTTGTTTGGGAAACTCCGGTGCTGGTGGAGCCGCATGCCCGATTCGGCCCGGTTTATTCGAGTCCGAGAAGAAGACCACAAATTAGCTTGCCGTTTGCTGCCGGTTATTGGCTGCAAGCGGTGCGCCATGTGGGACATTACCGCTCCATCGGACCCATCTTGAATGCAGGGATCCACTGCAGGAGAAAATTCTCTCTTTTTCTTTTTTGATTTTTTGACGCGCTCCTTTTTTTTGGAGCTCCCAAAGCATACCCTCAGAATCTTGTAGCCCGGCAGCAGTTACTTGGGGGATGAAGAGGAGGTGGGACAGAGTGTAGGGTATTTGTACTTGGTAGAACATACGGAACTCAAAAAAAAAAAAAGAATGGTAAAAGAATTACCATGGCAATGGCGTAGATACCAATGGGTCTGGATGGAGCATCAAGTGGATGCCAGTTTCGCAACCATAACGGAGACTCGTCGACAGCACATCCAGCTCCATCCGCGGACCTGCGCGGCCGCCCAGCTGCCGGAATTATTGGCTGTACCAGAAGAATCCTCCCTTGGCCCCCTCCCGAACGAACCCGATCAGTCAGAGGCAACCCTGTGTAACAAAGGATGTGCGTGGAAAGATAGGGATATACACGCAGTAGGGCTTTTTCCCAACAGCGCACTAAGACCGACGGGGGCCGGGTGTGTGGGAAAACGAGCGAAAATTTAGCGGGAGAGTATTTATGTCCCGGAAGGCCTCTGTTGTCGACTTCTCCAGCTTTTTTCCCTCCCAAAAAGTTCTTTCTCCCTCCCACTCTTTTCACACCCTCTCTTCTCCTCTCCCCCAAGAGAAAGAAAATAAAACCAACTACCATCACAATGGCCTCCTCTCGTGTCTTTGCCTCTCGTCTGGCCTCCACCATGGCCGCAACCACCAAGGTTGCCCGCCCGGCCGCCCGCTTCGCTGCTCCCAAGCGCACCTTCACCACCCAGCGCAAGACCGCTATCCCCATGACCCCCTTCCAGACCGTCAAGCGCCAGCAGCCTTCCATGATCCAGGCCAACGCCCGCCAGGTCTTCGCCAACGTTCAGGCCCGCCGCCAGTACTCTTCTGAGATCGCCGACGCCATGGTCCAGGTCTCCCAGAACATGGGTATGGGTTCCGCCGCCATCGGTCTCGGTGGTGCCGGTATCGGTATCGGTCTCGTCTTCGGTGCCCTCCTCCTCGGTGTCTCCCGCAACCCTGCCCTCCGTGGTCAGCTCTTCTCCTACGCCATTCTGGGCTTTGCCTTCGTCGAAGCCATTGGTCTGTTCGACCTGATGGTTGCTATGATGTGCAAGTACGTTTAAACGGATCGTTTCCAATCCGAGGGCATATGAGGCAAATGCAATTTCCTTTATTCAAGTCAAATGAATGGGTCTCTTCATCGATCGCCGTTCGTTAGGAGGTAATCTTGTGGTGGTCTTTTTATATATCATGTACTACTTTCCCGGCATCATCTATCAACCAAATACACTGTACATATAGAGTTTAAAATGGCCACTAAAACTCCCAACTTTCGAGCCACTTTGATAAACTCGTTCAAATTCGACTGTATATTAATTCCCTGAGCCCCCCGGCCCATTTTGTCGACTTACGGCCAAGGATACGTGTACTTTTTTACCCCAGACTTTTTTTCTTTCTCTCAGAAAGGCACTAATTTGGCCCTGGTGGTCAACCCAATTGGAGCCATTTGCCATTCCCACAAGCAGCAATCTGTCCCGTGGCTTTCGTATGAACAAGCTATTAAGCTATCAAGCTACAAATCTGGAGAAAGCTCTAGTCGTGCTCTCTCCAGCTATAGAGATCTTTCTACTCCGTTCACCGCTAGCAGATGCCAGTGACCCGGTGGATGACGGGAAGGAAGCTTCCCCGGCCACGTTGGCCATAACTGGCGGTGGCAGGGGAGTTCTCTCACTGATCCATCGAAAATCAGATATGAGCTATAAAAGAATGCGAGACTACCATAAAAAGGGAACAAAGACGAAGAAAAACAAGAGAAAAGTAGGACAGAATTAGAGTATTCTTGAAACACGAGAACAAAGCAGCCGAGCCTCTGTAGAATTACGGTGATACGTGATCTCAGTGAAACATCAGCTTCAAAGGCAGGTTGACAACTGGTTGACCCGTTGTGGATCTTGATCCGGATCGTGAACGTCACCACTCACCATCAATGTGATGCGTACCGGAAATGTTTCAAAAGGGCCTGGTGAAAAATTCTTTCATTCAAGGTCATATTAAAGCTAGCAAAAAGCCACCTGCAGAAAACACTGCATTGATTCATGCATGACGAGAAAAAATCTTTTCTTACACCAAAACAATGAAAGGCCCTGACAGCTCTGCCCACGTCCGTGAGAGCTCCAAGATCCTCGGCAGAAGCGCAGGAGCTAGGGGAACTAGAGCTGCGCCAAGGGTCATGACCCATGTCCTATGATACATTTATTAACGCAGGTCCACTCAACGCCTCTGTTTGATCCCTGTAACGATCGCATTTATTCCTTGTTGATCTTGCGGTGTTGTCTTCATGGGAAGGGCATCTTTGCGATAAGGGGCTTGACTGGTGAATCATTATGGCATCTAGAATGGGCACCTATCGTATTAACATTAACAAGCCCTTCTTGCTGGGTTACCGATTTGTTCAAAAGGGTTTATTCCGATCACGTGGGTTCTATCGGGCGAGTCGGCTGTTTCATCATGTGGCGCGTTCGGGATTGCTGCTTCCATACTCCGTTAGTCACGAACCCTACATCCTTTCCTCCGGAGACAACAATAAGACTATGTAGGACAATGGCCCCATTGCGCACAAATTCTTAATTTCGAAATGATCATTGTGCTCATCGAGCAGAGCTTAAAATGCTGCCTTTTGCAAAGCTCAAGAGGTTCCCGCAATGCCCTGACATGGTCGGATTACACGATAATAAAGCGGGATAACATTCTTCCCTGTGGATATCCTCGGCTTGAAGCCGTCACATTTTATAGACATCCATAGAACAGTAAATTAGCATCAATTGATCCCCCATCTTCATCCACTATCTAAAACGCCATGGCCAACCATACCCCCACTCAACAACATACCCCACAAACAAGCTTCACAAGCCATTTAATCTTCTCATTCACATCTCCAATCTCTTCTCTCCCAACACCATCACCGGACCCCCTCTATAAACCATCAGAAGTCCCGCGGATTAAGAACGCAAAGAGGCTCGCAGGTACCCGTATGAAGCAGCTTATCCGCGCTGCTGATCGTCCACATGATGACCCGCCGCCCCCACCGGGTCTGGGTGATTGCTGTGGGAGCTCGTGTGATCCGTGCGTTAAGGATTTATGGAGAGAAGAATTGGCGTGCTGGAGGGAGCGTTGGGGGGGTGCTGCTGTGGAGAAGAAAGATGGTGATCGGAAGGATGGGGAGGGAGATCAGGATAGGAAGGGGACTATGCCGGGGAGCTTTGATTGGTGATCTTGATATGACATATTGATTCAGCTTTTTTATTATGAGGTATGACTTTTTGCTTTTTCATTTCTTTCTCTTGGTCCGGGAATATTGTTGTGGGACTCAATAGATAAGTGACGTGTATACTGATATTTTTGCTAGCATTCAATTGCCTATGACCTGATATAATATCAGCGTCTATGGTTAGGCGCAAGTATGTCCCATACGGATAGAGTCCCGGGATTCTCTAGCATGTGAGTAATTACATCTCATGCCTTATCTCTCCTGCGTCCTCCAGATTCTCATGCGACAGAACAGGATCCCGCAACATCCCGCCCCAAGCCCATCGCCCCATTCTCCCATATAGAAATCTCCTCGGCCACCCCAGTATTTTTCTGTAGTCAACATGTTTGGCCATTTCCGGAGAGCTCGCAGTATCCGCTGAAGTATTCGCATCCATCTAATCAATGGATAAATGACTTCTATCATGATGGTAGTGGCCTAGTTCTTGCATTTCTTTTTCTGCTTCTCGAAGTACTGAAGGCACGCGGACTTTCGATAGCGCGAGCTGCACTTGCTTTTACCCATGTGTTGGTATCATAGGAGCACAAAATATCAGCGAAGAGGCTACTTACCGGTGTAATGAAATGCATGACTGTGGAAAGAAAAGGGCAGTTTGCAGTTTAATGTCCTCTTTCGCCACATGCATAGCACGGGCGAGTCTTCAAATTTGGTAGAATAACCATGGCATAGTAAAATTCCAAGATAATGCCTACTTCTTGGGACAACATCATGAGAAAAAAAGATTCACGAGCCAACGTAATCAAGTTGACATATTCAACGACGACGTTTACGTTTGCTGCGCCCGATTAGTGTACCACCATTGGCATGATGCGTGCAATTCCCCGACCTCAACAGTCAACCTGTCTCGGGATCTTAGACGCACCTGTCCATGGTTCGTTGAACTTCTGCTCATTGGTATATGAACCGCGAAAGGTTTAGACTCTTCAATCTGCACTTGGGCGCTTGATTTTGCATATCTAGCCTCCCTCGTATTCGTTAGCTTGTAGCCCTATCCTCGACTCATTCCCTTCTTGAAGAAAGGAATGCCCCGTAATGATTGGGGATAGCCCATTAACACCATGAAGTGCCAACAGTAGAATGATTTCAGATTGTAAGGCCTCATACTGATGCTGAGTCTCGTATACGGATCTGGAGGTCGTACAAGACGAGGAACAGGAAGTGTAGCGAACAGGTATCCATTATAGATAAACAGCGAAATTTAATAATGTATTCTGAAAGCTGTTCTTTCGTGTTTCTTGCTAGATTTATTGTTCACCCTAGGATATTGAATGCTTTACGTTGTGTACTGATCTTCTCTGTTTTCCGACTGGGGGGATTACTAGAAATGGTTCTACACTGTTAGTGGATAGAGTGCCTATGTTTAGGTAAGAGATTTATGAATGTTGTTGGATGAACTAACCACGACTGCATATACCGAAACTGTGAAACACCCGCCTCTTCATAGTTGTAGATAGGGTTGAAAATCTTTTCGGTTAATAGGATAGATTATCTGAAGCAAGCGACGAGAAGAGTCTCTGATTTGTCATTTGTTAAACCTAACCGGATCTTTTGAAGTCTATCTATATACATTATCAAAATAGTATACAAAATCGGTGATTCATCACACTCGACAGTCGGGGGACTTCGATATGACACGCATGTATAACACTAGATTGCTGGAGCAGGGCCGAATAGGGAATGGCCTTTGAAAGGAACCATCCGGGCGACTCGAACTGTACAATTTCGAGAGTGAAGGGGTTGCGGAAGGAGCTCAGTTTTATCTGAGGTATTGTCGGTAGCGGAAAAGCCAAGAGTAAGAAATGGGCTCTCAGGATGGCGATCGACTTTCAAGTGAGGAGCCGATGATGAATTGGGGGCAGCTCAAAGACTCTCGCCAATGGTTTCTTAGTTTCGATCTTCTAATACGTGGAAAGCTGGGGCTATTGGAGTTGTTTGGGAGCTATGTTGTATATTCAAACGGTCTGCAGAGGGAACCCCGGATGAAACCGGTCAATCTCGTTGAGCCTCGCGACGATATATTCAGCATCAGGCTGCTTGTCCTTGCCACCTTATGCCGCTGGCGTTCCTTGACCCATCTCCATCAATATAAGCACCCCGGGATGCTAGTCGGATCAAGCCCATTGCTCAGCCATTGGCAATTGACTCCTGAACCTGAAAGCATAGCAGCATCTCCTGCCAGCGATCCAAGCAAAGGACAAGCCTCTTCTTGAGGAAACATATACGGTGTCGGAACTGGATTGGTATCTATCGTCGTGGCGGGGGTCCAGTTGCTATTAAATCAGTATAAATAACCAGAATGTGCGGGAAGGGAGTCCATACTCTAACCAAGGGAACGAATCAACTAGAACTTGATTCGTGTCTACCACGGGATCCGCTGCGAACACCGCTTGTCTAGCCACCTTCATTAAGTCCATACTTAAGACTTTCCCAGTGGTGTATCCTGTGTGCTCAATGTCATCTAAGCACCTAATACCTCGCTCCACCACGGCAAATGTTTCGTGCGCCTTGTCTGGTTCCGTCCCCAGATTCAAGACACCGTAAAGTAAAGTCATGATTGCTGATACCATGTACGAAGCCAGCGCACCATCGTACCGAATGTCGGGAAACCGCCGAAAATAGACGTCATGTGCTAGGTTGATTAGATTTCGTGCTCCCGCCGTCGAATTGTCTATGCATTCATGTAGACGAATACAGCCTGCTGCGATCCGTTGAGCCTCATCCGTCGATGTGAAGAAGGTTGTTAAAACTAGTGCTGGTCGGTATAAAAGCATTCGCACAACATTGTAGGCAAACCCCAGGCTGAGACGCTGGATTTCCTGCCAGTCTTCACCGATAGGTACGGACTCATCGAAAAAATGCAGATACTCTGGCAGGGACTTGGTAGTAGCTTGCAAGGCCATATCGTATTCGATGAGGGTCTGCTCCACCTTCGCCGAGTCTGCAAGGCTTCTGATGCTGGCAGGGGAGTAAACGTCGACTGAGATGCGATCGGCTAGCTTGGCTATCTCGGCCATAACCCTTGTCCACGTACATTCAACAGCCGGCAGATGGAAAAGTTCCTCCTTGTATGACGGAATGTCTTCGGGATACGCGGTATCGATCTGGTTGTCAGATAGCGAGGATGGCCGGCCCTGGTACACGGATGATAATCGCTCGAAAATATACATAATCCAAAAGGTGTGCCGCAACCGGTGCATATGTGGTTCTCGGCCATCAGTAACTTGAGAGCGATGGAGGCCTAATACCATGGCGGTTCTGGTAGCATGACCGAGATAGAGATAAGCATCATTTTGCCGCATCAGCTGCAAGGAGTACATGGCCTGTGATGTCAACACGGGATTAGCTGAAGGGTGCCTTTATTCTATGCCTACCTTCAACAACATTAGATGAACTCCCGACTGACTGGGCTCCGCAATGAAGATAGAGCCTTCGGACACTCTACTCGAGAAATATTCAGCCCATTCATCAGCTCGGTTTTCTTGCTCTGTCTTCTTTAGCCTGATAACCCGAGCCCCTAGGGCTAAGACCATAAATAGAATCTCCTGGTTCTTAACCGGCCGACCTCGTATCGGAGCCTCCCACATCTGGCCCCACGAATCGAGGATCTCTGAGTATACGAGCACCGGCATCTGGGGATGGACAATCCTAAAGTAAGCCTTAATGAACATATCCCCTAGTGCTCGAGGGAGGAATGCCTCCGCCGCCAGTCGTGATCGACGCAAGTCTCCATCCGCATCAGCAGTGAACATGAACCTCTCTAGGCCCCATTTCTGCAACCCATCAGGAATCGGGCCGTTGCGAGATGTTAGCAGCGATTCACGGGAAGGAGATTTTTGGATTCGCTGATAGATCCTTTGCAGGAAGGCACATCCAGACGACGGGCCTGAACATGGTCAGTATTGACCAAGTTCTCAAAAAGACGTAAGCCGTGCTCACCATAGAACTGGAAATTCCCTGACTCCGGATTGGATACCCCTATGCCGGCCCTTAGCTCGTACTGCCGTTTATAGTGGGCCGGATCGTCCACGAGGCGGATATTCGGAAGATCTCCATGAATCGCTGGGGACTGTGGGGCCGGTAGTAATGTTGCGGGTGCCCTTGAGTTTTCTTTGAGTTGTCGATTCTTTCTGTTACGAATACTGCCTTGCCGATAAACGCATCTTTGGGGGTTTCGTGAGCAGGCGTTGCATGGGTGTTCGCCATTACATTTAATCTTCCGCGAGCGACAATGTTCGCAGGCTCGAGGGACACGCTCCCTTGGAGATGGAGTCATCGTGTGAGATTTTAGACACCTATAGAACCACACCAGCTAGTCGGCGTGGCTGGGGGAAGCGCTGGAAGAAACTGATATTTTTTGCTTGCTAATCAAATGCTCTGTACGCGCACCGGGATATCATTGAGCCGATCCACCACATATTCTTATTCTAACAATCATTCGTCAGAAAAAGCAGTATGACGGTGTGATATCAATAATTGATCTGGTATACTGCCGCAAGAACTATCTATGTTTGTTTTAGCAACATCACGAGAGTGTGAACAAAAAGAAAAGCAAACTCACCTAAATATGCTACGAGGTTGGTGCATATCAACCGAGGTGTAGGTTGAATAGAGATAGATGGTGGAGATCGATTGAAACTAGCTTAATCTACGGAATGATTACTAATCACCGTTCTCATCAAGTGATGACAAATCACCTGATGTCATCGGCACCAAGTGTCTTTGTTAGGTACAGAGTAAGCAGAGAGTTGATCCAGTATATAGTAAAGCCCTAATCCCATTGCCCCTCACTTTTCTTTGTTCAGAAACTATTTTTGTTATTTGCAATCTATGTCAATATATTAATTGCTATTCTACTTACCACCCTGAACTATTATCCTACGCTCCACATCCAACATGGCCCAAAAAGCAGTTGTTATCACCGCTCCCGAAAAGGCGTCCGTTGTGTCGGATCGCCCTATCCCTAAGCTTCGTGACGACTATATCTTGGTCAAAACTGTTGCCGTTGCACTAAACCCGACCGATTGGAAACACATAGATTTCTCACCGAACGGACTTCTGGTTGGTTGTGACTATGCTGGACTTGTCGAGGAAGTAGGCAAGGATGTGAAGAAGGCATTCCGCAAGGGAGATCGTATCTGCGGCTTGGCCCATGGTTCAAACGCCATACAACCCGAGGACGGTGCCTTCGCCGAATATATTGTTGTTAAGGGCGATATCCAGATGCATATCCCGGACTCGCTGAGCTTTCAAGAGGCTGCCACCCTCGGTGTCGGGGTTGTGACTACAGGTCAAGCGCTCTACCAAAGCCTCAAGCTTGCGCTGCCAACTGAGCCCATTTCCCAGCCGGAGACAATCCTTATATACGGTGGCTCGACTGCCACCGGCTCGCTGGCTATCCAGTATGCCAAGCTATCCGGCTACAAGGCTATCACCACCTGCTCACCCCACAATTTTGACTTTGTCAAGAAGCTCGGCGCAGATGCTGTATATGATTACCGTGATCCGAAGTCCGCAGCAGCCATCCGCAAGGATACTAATGATGATCTGAGACTTGTGTTCGATACTATCTCTCTTGAGTCTAGTGCTGAATTCTGTGACAATGCTATTTCCACCAAGGGCGGAGAGTACACTAATCTGCTAAACAGCAAGATCGAGCGCGAGAATGTCAATGTGCGCGCAACACTTGGGTACACCGTTATCGGTGAGGAGTTCCATGTTCGAGGCCATCATTTCGCCGCAAAGCCGGAAGACAAGGAATTCGGCGAGATGTTTTGGAAGCTCTCGGAACCATTGCTTGCGCAGGGCAAGCTCAAACCACACCCGGCTAAGATTGGCGCCAACGGATTTAAAGGTGTGCTGGAGGGACTGCAGGCAATGAAGGAGGGAAAAGTCAGTGGAGAGAAGTTGGTGTATAATGTTGCGGAGACTCCTTAATTTGTTCTATTAATCACTTTTATTTAAATGTTAAAGGGCGATTGTGACGTCACTCATAGCCATGTATATACGAGGGAATAAACTACCAATAAACAAATACCGCACATGGGAGGGGACCGAAGACAAATATCTTCCGAAACGGCTTTTCTATTTCTAGGTTACCTACTGCCACTACACCTCTATATACTGGTTTCTGTACGGGAGCTGATACTAGCCTATCGCACCGGCTTAAAATGAATGGAAGTCCTTGAAAAAGAACAAAAACAACAACAGGAAGAAAAAACTACTTCCCCGCCCACCCCCTCCCATTGACGCCCCCCTTGTCAAACCCACATCTATCGAAAGCATAACAACCAGTGAACTGAATTCCGTATATCGCGCGCTTGAATCCGATTCTGATGGCCACATTATATCCCGGACCTGGGAAAGCAAATGTTAAGGCATCTGGGTAGCATTTCCCTGACGCAGACTCCTTACGCGTCTCCGGAAATAGACACGTTTAGCCCATTTCCAGGCCTCGACGCCCATAAAGAAGAGGATCGCTTCGACGAAGACGATACCCCATTCCCAGGAGATCCAGGTATGTTTGAACACAACTGTGTTGATAACAGGGATATACAAGATCGGGAAGGTAGTGATGAAGCCGGCCATGATAGACCAAAAGAGGAACGGATTCCGCCAGACATCGTACATCCACTGCGTGAAGTATCTCTTGGATTTGGGCTGCATGCGGAAGAACGAGCGGCGCATGTTGACCATTTCCCAGGCTAGGAAGAGCGCGAACCAGGTTAGACAGACGAAGGTGGTTGCTCGGGCGCGGAAGACCAGATCGCAATCGGCGCTGTACTCGCGGTTGCAGCCACGGCCCAAATTGCCGTCGCCGAATCCCCACAGGCGAATGGAGAAGGCGGACAGGCAGAGGGCTGCTGTCCACAGACCGTAGACTAGGATGTCGATTATGACTTCCCAGGTGAAAATGCCGGCTTTGTCTTGCGGGGGTCGGTCCATGATGTCCGGAGCTGCTACTTCCATGCCGAGACCCATGTCGGGCATGCCGGAGGTGATCATAATGATCCAGATGATTTCAACCGGGGAGAGGGGGAAGACGGACTGGCCATCTTTGTCTTGGAAGGCGAGACCGATGAGGAGCGTACAGGCTTGGGCTATGTTCTCGGAAAGCAGGTGAAGGACGAATTTTTGGATGTTGTCGAAAATTCGTCGGCCTTCTTCTACTGCGTTGAGGATGGATGCAAAGTTATCATCTGTCAGGATAATATCCGATGCATCCTTGGCAACGTCTGATCCAGCCTGGCCCATAGCGATGCCGACGTCGGCATACCTAAGGGCTGGGCTATCATTCACGCCGTCACCAGTCATGGCGGCGAATTTCGAGCGTCGGTGGAGAGCATCTATCATTCGAACCTTCGTCTGAGGAGCACACCGAGCAATCACGAGAGGAAGGGTGGGAAGAGCATCGATTTCATCATCGGAGAGCTTATCGAACTGGCTAGCAGTCATGACCATGGCATCAGCCACGTCGACGGCCACGGTGCTTAGGTCTGCCGGGAGGATCCCAACTTGCTGTGCGATGGCTTTAGCAGTTCCCGGGTGGTCTCCGGTTACCATATGCACTTCAATTCCAGCCTTGTAACAGGCCGCAATCGAAGCGGCCGTCTCCGGACGAGGAGGATCATATAGACCGATTAGTCCGAGGAAGCAGAGATCTTTCTCGACGTCTTCGCGGTTGAGATCCGTGTCTTCAAGTAGACGACATTCGTCCTTATATGGCTTGTGTGCCAACGCCAACACACGGAGACCTAGTTTTGCGAGGGAATCCATGTTGTGGAGAATCGATTCGCGATGAAAATCAGTCATGCGCACTGGTACGGATGAATCTTGATCCCAGATGACAGTAGAGCATGCATCAACGATGCGCTCGACAGCACCCTTGGTAAAGACCATAGAGCGTTCTTCCTGGGGAGTGACCTTAGTGAAGATGACAGACATCTTCTTGACGGTGGAATCAAAAGGGAACTCAGCATTCTGGTGCCATACAGCACTCTGACCCTTGGTCCATCGGTCGCGGTTCCAATTGAACCTCGAAGCGAATACTTCAATAGCAATCTCAGTGGGTTCACCACGAGCGCGCCATTCACCTTCGTCAGATTTATAGACGTGAGATAAATTGGCCATTGACGCCACGTCTAGGAAGTCCTCTAGTTGACGGTTCCCCGAGATAAATTCCTCTGGTTTATCCGCCGGGACACCTTCTTTCTCGTCGTCAAAATGCAATGGTGACACTGGCGTGAAGGTCACATCGCCAATCGTGGGGTTGAAAGGCTCATTCGAGTTGCCCACGGAGTAGGTGCCCTTCGAGGGAATCCAAGCTTTCTTGACAACCATCTTGCCCTGAGTCAGGGTGCCCGTTTTATCAGAACAGATGTCCGTCACCGCACCGAGCGCCTCCAAAGAATCTAGTTTGCGAACAATTACATTCCGCTCAACCATGCGCTTTGTCCCGACCGCCATCGTGATTGTCAAAACCACAACTAGACAGGCAGGAATCATGCTCAGTCCCGTTCCAACTGCGTACAAGATTACCTCGTTGTTGCTGCTGAAAAGATTGGCAGCCATTACGACAATCGCGAAGGCAACCGCAACTGCGAACAACAGAATGGCTAATTTTGATAGTTTTCTCTGCAGCGGAGTGCCAACATTGACACCAAGAAAGCGACCGACAGCGTCAGTCCCAGTAAGGGTCCAGGCTTGAACATACCAGCGCTTCTTAGTCTCGCCGTTGGGACCACGCTTCACTGGACGCTTCTTACTGTTGCTAGCACGCAAAGCAGCGGCAATTGCTCCAAGCTCAGTATGCATTCCCGTAGCCACGACAGCACCACGAGCACGCCCCCGAGTGACAGTGGAGGAGCTATAGGCGATATTCAAACGGTCACCAGGCCCGGTATCCTCCTTGAAGATGGCGTCATATTCCTTTTGGACGGGCAGCGATTCGCCCGTGAGTAGGGCTTCGTCCGTCTCGAAGTTAACGGCTTCGACCAATCTGGCACCATAGTTTGTTGATTAACATCGGATCTGCATGGGCTGCGAGCGGATAGCCTACCTGATATCCGCAGGAACTGTATCGCCCGTTCGCAATTCGACCATGTCACCAGGTACAATCTCCACAGACGGAACCGAGAAGGTCTGTCCGTCTCTGGAGACTGTACCAGTAGGCGAGCTCAGCGAATGCAAAGATTCCATGGTCTTTTCGGCGGCATACTCCTGAAAGAAGCCAACGATGATGTTCAAAATGATGACTGCAGCGATAAAGCCACCTTCAATCCAAGATTTTATTCCGAAACTGACCGCCATGGCCAGTATCAAGACCTAACGACGAATTGGATCAGACTCTGGGAGCTCTTATGCAACAGGGGGCGCTCATAACATGAGAAAGTGGGTCCCTTAACTAGCATCATTGCATTGGCAACCTGGCGGATGAGGATCTTGAGAATCGACACGCCTTCGCCATCGTCCAGTTTGTTTTGGCCATATTGCTGAAGGCGATGTTTGGCCTCGTCATTGCTCAAACCCTCATCCAGCCTAGTGCCGAGTTCGCTGATAACGACATCACAAGGGAGGGTATGAGCAGGCTGACTCAATGGAGATCCGCCAGACCCCGGATTGCCGGAGCTGGTGTTCTTTTCGCCCGTCATAGAAAGGAAGCCTCGACTGTGTGCCCCAGTGCGAGTTGGGTCACTAAAGAATAGGTTGAACACAAATGATATGGGCGGATTATGGATTAGAAAGTCTACTAGGTGGGAGAACAGAAGGCCTTTTAAGTTATTCCCCAAGAGTACTGAATGATCTGGCGACCATACTGGGATCCGGTTTTTAGCCTTTGACTGCGTTTGCGACGAGCCATGCCTAGAGAAGGAGGATCACAGCGATTGGGGGACGATCAAATAGCATCTTGGCGTATCTTGGCGCCCAGGCTATAGAGCGACCGAGAGGGGGTACAACCACGGAAGATCTGGAAAACGGACGGATTCGAGTACATGGCCAGGAATCTCCACAAATTTGGTTCCTTATCGTTTACTGTTAGGTGTTAGGGCTGCACGTGCTCCCGCCCTTATCCAATGACAGCCGGTGAGTGACTGAGTTCCGCCATGATGAAGATGCCAAGGATGGACCTGTCAGCCCGAGCGAAACTGATCGAACTCGCATCTCCCTCGTATCTTTCCTGTGGGCTGATGCAACGCTGTTGGTGGGGAGCGCACATATTTCTCTGCTTGGCACGATTAATAATAATATCAACTCACCTTCTCGACTTGGTTATGATAAACATACCCACGCATTCACTCCAAGAGATGATCTGGAGCAGTCGCAGAACGCGAGATAGCACAACATTGCCAAATCATCAGTTTGGTATCGGATGTATCATCTCTCCGCATCCATGCAGAATAGGGTATCCACGCAGACCCTTTGACATGGCATCTCAATCATCGGCGGATTCAATTGCCGAATGAGGGGAGCTAGAGATTTTCCACTTTAGTTCTGTACTGTTCTCGTGCTACCAAAAAAAAAAAAAAAAGAAAATTGGGTACATACATATCCGATCCTTGAACAACTTGGAAGGGAACACAAAGATCATTACCCTGAGCTGTCGGTGCCACTAAATTGACACGACAAGGAGTTTTTCGCCATACCATCCGACCGAGACCTCTAAAAACCTAGACACTAAACCCAGCTCATCGGTGAATATCAGGGTGTAGTGGGACTTCTCTGGATGGGACACGAGGCGGTAGATTGGCAGTTTCGTCAAAAATTACCCGGCTATGCCTGGGCCATGTTGTTGATTGAACTCGACTGGGCTCCTAGAAGTCCCGGTCATAAAATACGAGGTAGGTTATTCCTGCTTTTGGGGCACTGGTAAGATGTTTCATTGAAGGTGATGACAATGATACATATCTTATTAGGGACGCTGGGAACCACTATTGCAGTATTGTGAATATAGTTCTGTTATTGATAATCTCCTGGCCTGAGAGATGAAGAGGTTATAAAACTGTTGGCTGTTCTGGAGAGCTGATCTACGACTAGATGGGGGCTTCTCCTGCCCTGCACGCAGAGCCACCAATGGTCCGAATTTATTCAGAAACCCGCCTTTCTTAGACGCCGCCGTAGACCAAAGCGAACGGGAGCAATTTCCAAAGCTAATCGCTATGTCCCACTCCATCGAGTCGGCCTGGGAGGCTATAATGAATGTCTAGAATTAAACAATCAGCTAGAGGAGCAGTGTAAGCAGTACTTAGCTATCATAGATTGAGATTTCCTGCTGTTTTGCAAAAGTGAGAGGAAGTCTAAACAGAAGTGTGATGAGTTTTTCAGACGGATCAAGGAGACGTGCAGCCATTTGGAACAATACAGTGACTGCTTGGTTTAAGTTTACTTATATTGTTCCGATTGGTGTTAGATGTAATGATCCACTTATAACATGTAGTGGTTAATGTAGCCCATCGAATAATTTACTACCAGTAAGACAGCGACCCAAATCTGACTGGTCCATAGATACCAGTACTTCTTCATAAATATTCAGCTGATTGAGGTTGGACAAATGCCCAGATATTCTGACCCGCCATGCGCTAGTACACAGGTGGGTTGAAAAAGGGTCAATATCTCCCACACCAAGTATAGAGCTTGATTTCTTTCAAGAACGCTGTCTACTCCCTCCGCACAGCACAACTCCGAAAAACATCCTTCCCGTACTACCCATTCCTCCCGGAGTGCGCGTTCTGCCCCATACGTTAAAAAAGGGGTGGGGTTGGAGTGCGCGTTGGAGAGTGTTACTAGGCAAGAAAAAAAGGGTGTGGGCAAAGGGGATATGAGAGAATACCGCTGGTAGAATGGCAAATTATATGCGAGGATGGTCGGCAAAGACTGGCAAAAACGAGACATCTTTGCACATGGTGCCGGTTTTGTCAATCGTCAAAACATCGTCAAAACTACATCAAGGGAGAAAAAACATCTGCGCCTCGAGATTCGTAACATAGGTTCAAGCATGTTGATGAAGAAAAGTGAGGTGGACAACTTCCGGCGCTCATCAGAACCATTTACTAGTTCTTGCGAATCTATCGCACTCCTGGTTTGTAAAGACTCTGCTATGATTGGAGCCTACTAGGTAGACGTGGTCGTAACAGTGACAGCCTCATAGATGGATTCATCTTGTAAGCTTCTAGTTCAGTAAGCATGCGTCATTTCAGGAATATTAAGTGTCTGTGGGTCTCCATAATTTCCGCTACTCGTATAGTATAGGGAAAAACTTACTACCTGTACCACATGTTCCGTTAACGTATAGGAGCTCGGGTCTCTTGTTTTTGGAAGCATGTCAGTCTGAAATTTCATTTGTTAAATCATGTCAATCTACGCTTGTGTTTCGTAGAATAACGCATTTGGAGTGCTCCTGCACTTCTGCCCGGGGAGTGGTGGGCAATTTCCTCCCGATTCATATTCCCTTTATCTCAGTCCAGCCAAGAGGGCTTCCTCCGCAGAGAAATAAGGCCTTCTTTCCACGGATTTTCTAGGGTTGCTAACAGGAAGTGCATGCGAAAGGCCAACAGGGGACCCAGCTTCTCGTGGGGATAGGTTTGTAATAACAGCGTGTCGACCTAACTAGGCGCAGCTGGGATGAATGAGAAATAAGATTCATCTGATCCGTGGAACTCAACCTGGCTTTTTAACATACTCAAAAGACAACCCGAACTCTAAATAGATACAAAGATAGGAGGAAGGTGGATGGCATCAGAATAAGTCTGTATCCCGTTAGGGTTGACATCTCACTGGGACATCGTGTTTCAGTTCATCATTTCCGGGGTTCCGTACCCCTACAATGGCCAACGGTTGGTGGAGCGCAATCTGACGAGTAATTGACAAGAGAGCTCAAAAAACCAATGACGCGACAGTAACAAAATCTCAATTGTTTAGATGACCCGTTGGAGACTCCGTAGCTGAAGGGGCGAAAAGAGGGGAGTGGACGGCGCCATACTAAGAAAGGGCAATCGTCGGATAACACCGCATCCTTGGAAGGGGCAGTGCACCGGGGGAGGCAGACAGTAGGGGGTAAAAGGGGAAGAGAAAGTGCGTCGTTGTTTGAGGGAGAGGTGTCGGGCTTATATAGATTGGGTGGATGCATTGAGGCAGCAGGAGAAACCGGCAAAAGCGGCGAGGGACCGACGCGATCTACAAAACGGTAGACGCTATACCGAAAGTGCTAGTGGGATGTCCGTCGGCGGCAGAGCGGCGGTTCAATGAGGACCGTTTCCGGCGCCTCGCTACCCGTCAACTATAACTTGGTATTATAATATATTTTACTATTTAGTTTGTCTAGATAGAGAAAAGTATAATACGAGCTGCATTAGAAAATATAACAATATTATCTCTATAAAGTAGTAATAGTCTGACTTTATATAGACTACAAAAGTAGGGTTATAATAATGTGCACTAATATCTAGCACTGCCCAATATCAACTAAACTACTAGAGACGAAGGATGAGCTGTTACTAGCTGAACATCTAGTTATACAATAGCTTATAATAATCACCTTGTTACCCACCCCATCACCTGGGTTGTGTAATCCGAGGGCAGCACTGCTCACCTACTAGAACGAGAAAGGCAGGCATCAGGGTGCTCGTAGATTCTTACTCGGTAGGCAAAACTCAACGCCATTCATAAAACAGCGTTAGAGTTTACTGCGCTGCCCAACTGGGGCCAAAGTCATACATTCACTAGAACGCCTCTACATACCCTTCTCTAAAGCGGTAGTCTTCAAGGTAGATTGTCCCATTCACTACAAAGGGGGCCCTTGTGGTTCTAGGCTCCATGCAAAGCAGGGTTGTGGGTATCCTATGATATCTACGTGCAGGATGTTGAAACAAGGACAATGAGAAGAATTCACTTCTATTCCAAACTTTTGCGCCTGGACTGTAAGAGCCTTCTAGGCCCATCAAATGGATTCCCATATCTTGGTAGTGTGACGGTATGTAGATCATGGCTGCGTAGCTTATCCCCACATGTTCCTTTAGATCGGTTCTACTTAAAGGTTGTGATACTGCATACTTGGCAACATACAATGCGAAATTTTGGAAAATCTTCAATTCTCTAGAGACCCACAATATACTACCAGAGAAAAGAGCCATAAAAAAACTATGAAAAATAGCAAAAGAAAAAAAAAATTTGTTCGGCGAGAAGAGGAACCGGGGTATAGCCCCACTCCCCACAACTTCCTAAAACGGAAGGCCGACTGAAAGGTATGGCCAAAAGCTAGAGTGACGAGCCACTAACTAGTTGTGGAATAAACAAGTCGAATAGAGTGCTAGTGGAGAGACTTATTATATGATTGTAGCTGCTGGTTGGAAGCTTTCGCCCACTCTATGGGAAGATCCTGAACAATGCTTTTTCTAGATAGGTAAAGCTCTTCAACGCCATCCAAAACCTCGGTTTGTAAGGTACCGGCTGACATTTGGCTTATAAATTCACTGAAAATTTTATGATGTGCTTAGCAAAAGTAAGAAAGCTACATATATAACAGAACAACTCCATCAGCAGTGGCTGTACATTTGCCAGCGTTTCAGACAAGAAATCGCAGCTATGGTCGCGACTACGGATGCACCACACAGTGGTTCTGATCCATGCATCGAGAAGTCCACTGAAGCGGGCTTTCAGAGTGATACTTCTCAGACACCATCGCAACTAGAGCTGCAGTCCAACCTCTTAGATCTCGAGCGACTAGGGCGAGAGCGTCCTCCATGCTTTGCCAACATATGGGCAGAGCTGGCATTTGGCTTTTCTATTGTGATGTCCCAGATACTTGCAGTATGTATCTTCCTCACATGTCCCAGTTATATACCTTAGAGTGAACTGATTTGTTGCACAGGAATACTACATATCGGGCTCAAATGTTCTTATCCCTACGTTAGTCAAGGAATTGAAAATCCCAGCGGCCTCAGTTGTGTGGCCATCTACCGCACTATCTCTCGTGGTTACCTCAACTCTCCTCATATTCGGCCGACTTGGAGATATGTATGGGGGTTTCGTACTTTACATTGGCGGAGCAGGCTGGTTATGTGCCTCATCGATTTTGGCCGGTTTCTCCCAGACCTGGCTGATGCTACTCATTTGCCGAGCACTGCAGGGATTTGCTCTCGCTGCCTTTCTCCCATCTGGTATCATGATCCTTGGAAGTACATATCGACCAGGTCCGCGAAAGAATTTTATCTTCAGCGTGTACGGAGCATGCGCAGCAATGGGATTCTTCGGCGGTGTTTTCTTTTCAGGCCTGTGCAGCCAATTTCTTACTTGGAGATGGTACTTCTTCATCGGCGCTATCCTCTCCGCAATCACTACCATTTCCTCATATTTTTCTATTCCAAGTGACTTCGCCGAGAGGAAGAAGTCGAATGTCTGTATGGACTGGGCTGGATGCTGTCTATCTGTACCAGGAGTTGTCCTGCTCGTTTTTGCTATCGCGGAAAGCTCCTATGCACCACAAGGGTGGAAGACGCCATATATTCCGGTTTGCTTCACTCTGGGACTCATCCTCTTAGGAGTTATGGTATATGTTGAGGGATGGGTGGTCGAAAACCCTCTGCTTCCGGGTGACTTGTTTGCGGTCAAATACATGACACCACTGGCCATTGCACTGCTGTTCCTGTACGGAAGTCTGGGCATATATCTGTTATATGCGACTCTGTAGTAAGTCTAACCTCCTGATGAAGATTCCCGGCGTTGAACTCAGACTCATGTGACCTTCTCTTCAGCATGTCCGATATTATGGGCGCAACTCCTCTACAGATAGTAGCGTGGACGACGCCTATGGGGATCGGGGGACTCTTGCTTTCAACGACGGGCGGCCTCATAATGCACAAGATATCCGGAACGGTCCTTATGCTTATCTCCTGCGTGGGATACGCCGGCTCTGGACTGTTATTCGCACTGATGCCCGAAGGTGCGGTGTACTGGGCCTTTGTCTTCCCAGCAATGGTTTGCGCCACGATCGGAATAGACATCAGCTTCAACATCGCTAACATATTTATCACCACCAACATGCCGAAAGCCAAACAGGGGTTGGCCGGCGCATTGATTAATTGCACTCTTCACTTCGGCATTGCCATTATGCTTGGATTCGCGGATATTGTCCAATCAGAGACAAAGAATCTTGGACAGAGAGGGACCTACAAGGCTATCTTCTGGTATCAAACAGGGCTGGCCATTGTTGGAATACTTGTCGTTGTGTTTTTCGTGCGAATTCACCACGCGAAGAGCGACCTGACGGTAGATGAAAGAGAAGCACTGGCCACGGAAAACAGGTCTTCATAGCGGAGGTTGAGCAAGGAAGTATGAGACAGAAAAGTAAATGAGTGATGGTACATAGGATGAATATAGGGTGTATTTTTAGAATAAGATATCAACTCTTTTGGGGATTGTTTTAAAGCCTGAAAGGAAGCTACTTGCCTGATAAATAGGGCCAAAATAAAAGGAGGCATGTGAGTGGTTGCCTGAATAAGGTTAACAAAGGCGGTGAGGCGAAGGGCTTTTCCGCCTCCGAGCCCATGATTTGAATCCCCGCAGAGCTTCAGGGCCAGCTGTCAACGACGTCAGTCATTCCCGATTACCCCCGAGTCCGCCAAAATGAAGATCCTCTATATCGGAGTGAGTCTGTCGAGCTACTCGTTACTCGGCTTTACTTGTCTGACATAATTTGCGTGCTACAGATCCTACAGAATGCCCAGCAGCCGGCAGTGGAGCTGTGCGCGGAGCGCGAGCTCACCAGCTATTCGCGCTTCACCAGGGGTAGCATCAGCGAATTCATGACCATGTTCAGCAAAACCGTCGCCGAGAGAACCAAGCAGGGCCAGAGACAAGATATCCAGGAGCAAGGCAAGTTATCGCTACTACCTACTAGCGACCAAAGGGCGACCCCCTGACCGGGATCTATTCCAGATTTCACATTCCACGTATATGCACGGACCCAAGGCATTGCCGGTGTTATTATCAGCGACAATGAATACCCCTCCCTCGCCGCCCATCAGGTCCTCTCCAAGGTCCTTGATGAATTCCTTACCCTCCACCCTAATGCAGGCACCTCCACCCAGCCGATCTCGTTCCCATCGCTAAAGACATACATCACGTCCTATCAGGACCCGCACCAGGTGGACAGTATACTGAAGATCCAGAAGGAGCTGGACGAGACGAAGATCGTTCTTCACAAGACCATCGAGAGTGTCTTGGAACGTGGAGAGAAGATTGATGACCTTGTTAACAAGGTAAGCTTTGCCTATACTACTCATTCGGCAGGTGGGGTTAAGAGAGGTGCTAACTGGGCTTAGAGTGAGGGCTTATCCTCGCAATCTAAGATGTTCTACACTTCTGCGAAGAAGCAGAATAGCTGGTAAGGCAGATTATCTGTCATCTCATGACAGTATGCTGACATTGTTTAGTTGCATCGTCATGTAGAAGTCTCCCGCAGGAGCGGAGACCAAATACCTCAGTACCACTTTGAAATCGCCTTGAAAGGATGTGCTGATGCTTTGATTACCTTATTGAGTCTGTGCAGAGCGTTTTCTTTCTATATTGCACGAGTTGGCATTCACTTTTAGCTTTGATATAGTAAACTGTTTATTGTGATTAGGTGTGCTGGTGACTAATCCCTGTTGAAAGGTAAATGGACATTATCGATTTTTAAATTTCATATCACTCATCACTCTTGAACCAAGATGAATACTCTGCATATGGGTTTTGTGATTTGAGCGCCGTGCTAGCCACCCGGGCACCGGTATGAATAATGAGTAAGAGTCACCACTGCAATAGAAAAATAAACTCGTTTCTTTTAACGCAAGGCCTGAAACAAGGCATGATGACAAGTCCATGATTGCTGTCCTTTGCCTGGAAACTAATGGGGCGTACACCGTTCTTTATCAGCTTATCGCCTGAAGTAAGTGGACCCTAATGCGACATTTATAGTCCGCTCCACTATGAGGAAATCTGCAAACCGTTACAAAACACATTGACAAACCGACTAGTCACTGCGATAATGATGAAACAGTTAGATCTTGTCCCTTGGGTGTTCTACTCGCTGATCTGGTATAAAAAGAAGCGCTGGTCTTGGCTTTGACAACTGGCTGGTTACTTGTGCGTTTCCGCGAAACTCCGGCTAAGCAAATGATATTTTCCGAGTTTTTCCCGGAACAGGCTTATCTCTTGCCGCCGAATCTCTCGTTATCCTTCGCCGCGATTAAAGAGAAATCGCCCCCCAACTTGTAGATCGTGCGGAGATTAGGGCACATTAGGGCAGGGCAGCCCCTGGCCAACCCCATCGCCAATTCGTTCTCTTCAGCTCGTCTTCTAGAACGACCCACCTCTAATCCTAGTCGGGAGGGAAGCTTGAATTTCCATTACTCTAACGATTCCCGGTGCGACTGTAACCGGGCGGCCGGTCCGGTTGAGCCATTTCATTGGTCCAGGGCGCCGAATTTCTCATGCTCTGTTGTAAATATTGTGGGCTTGACAGTTGGGCCTCATTGGGATTGATCTCCTTTGCTAAATTGTACAACTGTTGTTCATATAGCCCCTCCTTCACTTAGCCTTCCTTTTCATCCATCCCCAGATTCCTTCCTTTTTATCCACCATTATTCATTATACCCCAGCGTTAGAGCGACAATAGGTGAGTCCTGATGTAGCCTCTCTACAAAGAACCATATCTAATGAACCAGCATAGACTATTTGTGTTACCATTCCTTTCACTATTTCTTATTTGTTTGATTCATTCAATATACACGGTTACACGCTTGATACGACACCTCTTGAATATAACTTCCCAAGACCTCAGCAACGTAATATATGGTCCGACTGCCTGCCTGAAACCGAGACACAGTTATCGGACTCGCCATGGAACACGATCTAGCAATTCAACAGGCTTTCCCCTTTCCCATGCAGAGGAACCGCTTAGCGGAACTCCTCACTGCGGATGCATTAGTCGCTGCAGGTTCAGCATCACTAATCACTCCAGCAGTCATGATCCTGGACCGGTATGTGTGACCAGAGCAATACCATGCAATAGCTTGCGTAACGCCAAAGAACGTTACTGACAGAGCTCTAGGCTTGTGGTGGAGAAGTCATCGCATAACCAACCTCTTCTACCAGCATTTCGCCGACACCTGTGGCTTTCTATCACTCAGCCAGCCACGTTCCTTACGTCTCGACCGACTCTCCTTGTCTGGTCCCTCTACACCGCAACGTTCGCAGCGGCGAATGCCACCCAGACAGTCTTGGAGCGAGTCTATCCTGACGTCGACCACGCCATTGCGGGGATGGCGACATTCCTCTCGACATTTGTTGTCAACTCTTCCGTGGGCATCTGGAAAGACGTCAGATTCGCCCAGCTCTTCGGCCAGAGCCCGACCCCAAAGCCTACCACCAACCCCTCCCCCAGTCCACCAGCCTTCTCGAAAAGCAGCATTCTCCGCCGCTCTATCCGCACTATGCCCCTAGCAACCTACTCAGCCTTCCTTCTCCGCGACGGCCTCACCATCTTCGGCTCTTTCAGTCTTCCCGCCATGGTTTCCAGCTCAATCCCCGACTGGATCGCGTCCCGCGAATATCTCAAGATCCTTTTCGCCCAACTTGCCATTCCAGCCTCAATCCAGCTAGTCAGCACACCCATCCACCTCCTGGGCCTGGACCTCTACAACCGACGGATGCCACTCCCCGCCAGTGATCGATTTGCACGCGTCGGCAGGGACTGGATCGGCGCGTCACTGACGCGCATGTGCCGAATTATCCCGGCATTTGGAATCGGTGGGTTCGCCAATACCGAAGGTCGGGCGTTCTTGCACCAACAACTCCAGCTCCTCGAGGATGAGAACGAGGGGTGAAGCTATCGGTATCTTATCGAGAAACTCACTCATGCTGCGACTGGATTGGCTACCAGTGGGCGATGATCCACCACCGGTGGCTAAATTGCCGGTTCTATCCTAGCCCTAAATCGAGGGGCTATTAATAGTACCCACTTTTTGCCGGGCGCTCAAATTTCACGCTGACCGGGCCGGTTGACTATGCGGTGAGGGACGCGGGTTCATGACCGAGAGGAACTTCTTCTTTCTTCCGGTCATTCCCTAAGGACCTGTTCAACACCTGAGAGGAATCCGGGTGCTGATACCGGGTGCTCAGGCCCGTGTGTGCGGGTGGTAGCTCCGATTTACCCCGCTGAATCCCCGCGATGGTGGTTTTTTTTTTTTTTTGGACTCACGCGAGCACCCGCGAACTTGTACAGAGATAGGTTATAGACATTTTGTATAGAGCGAGATACCAATTTTTGAGAGAAATTTACTATGATACCATTTTTAAATATTCTCCAGTATTACTCCGTCGTCCCATAATGGTGCACATGCTCGCGACATCCCCGGAACGCCTTCTACTGGCTTAGAGCACTAAAGCGAGAAATATGAAATAATTCTACTTCGAGGTCTGGTGTAACGCATTGTTGAAACTCCTTTTGTTTTAACGTTTAGACTCTTTGAATAGTTCATTTGCTTCGCCAGTAGATTTGCTTCTGTACCTTGAACCCCATGATACGTCAACAACCACTGTTCGGCCATAGAACATCCTTCCATTATCGGCACCTGATAATTTGGCAAGCACTATCTTGTAGATTTTTAGAGTTATTCTTCCACAATAGCACATTTATACCACGTTGTCTAGTATTTTGTACCTGAAATAGAGGGCCGCCTTGTTCTTTCACCATAATGATGGAACAAATATTCAGAGAAGCACCAAGAGGTTACCTAGGCACTAAGATCTTTCGCTATTTATTCAACAACAATAGTCATTCAGGATTATGCAGTATACTTAACAATATCGTGCTCCGTTTTAAGCCCGAGTGGATCCAACTAGAATCGTACTTATAAAGCTGGAGGCTCTATATACATTCTTTAAAAGGTAATTTATACATGCTGTATGACGGTGATATATGGCACCAGGGCTATATAGTTGTGCTACTTCCGGCAATTTAGAACACATACATGATCGCATAGTATGTTTCATTCATTTTATTCTTTTCGAATACTATACTATCCCTCCTCCCCAACACTGTACCGGAGGGTATATACATGCTCTGCTAATCCACATGGTATCAATTGTTAGCCGTATATTGGGATTGCCGTGTTGAATTCAGTGCTAAACAACTTGAGTGAACCCTAATTTACACCAACATTCTATATAGCACAAAGTTGTTGTGCCGCTTGCCATTCTGCTCAGTAATGATAGTGAAGTGTCGGGTAACTATCCTGTACGCAAAGACAGATATGTGATATTGTAGCCTGTGTTCCAATCACCAATGCCGACCGATACACAAGAGAACTGTTAGATCTGCAATTATAAGGGCTACAAAGTACATGGGTTAAGATTCATCTGATATCAACGATATATTCCAGCATTGATGTTTCGAGAGTGGTCGGGCTTAAAAAAAAATAGCCTGGACTTTCGGTGCGATACGCTGTAGATTCTTCCTTGAGTATTTGGTTTGTTGCTATGATTTTGACTCCTAGCAGCTATTAAGTTAACGTTAAGACTAATCGGCTTTGGTAAGCAAGAAAGATCATACACTTGTAACCTGAGTTTATGTTTACCTAGTTATAAGAAGTCTACTTATCTATAAGCAAAGGTGATCTACGACCGAAGTAGAGATAATTGTAGCATGCCTGCCATTTTATACAACAATAAATGGTGAAGCTATTACTTGTGCTACTTTTTACGATGCACTGGAAGGGGTAATAATAATTAGATGGATTTACAAATAAACAGGAGTTCACTAAATATACAAGCGATGCCTACTAAACGTGGTGACTCTACATCTCTACATTCCACGTATTAATCATATGACTATATCCATGACGACAGCTTTGACATTCTCCGTATATCTCTTCGTTAAGGACCACAGCTTGCATAAGTAGCAATGACTCAATCTCGTAATAACCCCGGAGACTTTACCCCACTGCATGATTAGTGTCTGGCACAAAGCTCCTGTCATCTATATCTATTGCTGTAAGGATTTCCAGGATTCCCGGGAAAATGTATTGCCATTCCTTGTAATAGATCATATCTCTCTATGAAGCGGTGCTAGTCGGCTATTAGGGAAAAAAAAGATATAAAAAGAACATTTAAGTAAAAAGGATAAAGATAAAGAATCCGGTACTTGATTTATGTGCATATTGTAGGGATACCTAATCTTGCCTTTAGCGGAAATTCCATTTCTAAACCTACGGTGTACCTTTCTCTCAGAGGCCGGGGCCATTGAAACTGTTATAAAGTTTACCTATTTCGAGACCGGATAAAAGTCACCATTCCGTTTTTTACTTAACCCTGTCCTAGACATAGCAGTAAGTCCTGCGAAGGAACCATACAAAAGCCACTTCCAAGTTCCAACACGCGAATACCTGAACCAAATTGATACTAAAATAGCATAGAGCAATCAATCGGCTATATTATCCTTTTCTGGAGAAGCGATCTATAAAATTGGTTCAGGAACTGAGTCGCCCAAGCGGGTCGAGTGGATCCGACTCAAGCTTGAGATTCGGAGAACTGTTCGTATGTCAGGGGACGAAGTTCCAGGCTGCAGCTCTGGTGAAACCGAAAATTAGATACCAGTTCATCCTGATTCTACCTATTTTTGGATTTATGCTTGCTTGGGTTAGTAAAAATGTATCTTTCTTCTTTTTCGCCGGGGTAGTGCCGAGACAACATGGGTAGGGCTACGTGCGATATTTTCTAATCAGCTAATGAGCGCCACGTCTGCAGAAGTACAAACAGGGATATCGCTAGTTATTGTATCTTGCAGTATACACGTTCTAGATAGAGGCGTTTTGAAGGCACCCCTGGACTTGGCGTCATCTTCGATCTGCCTGACTTTACAACCCTAAAATTAGGTCCGAACAAGATCGCAGCTCAGATTTCCATCCAGCTAGTCCTGAAGTTTACTTAGGAGCTTACCAAGGTTGTTTCATCCTTCACCTCAATTGGGTGGATTCACCTCGTAAGTTGTCAGGCTGAAATTTCGGACCCTAGTTGGAGGTAATATGCATGGTCTGTTCCGTGGGCGGAGAGCTTAAGCAGTTAGATGATCGAGCACTTATATGTGTCAGGGTTCTTCCGCCGACTGCTGGCCTATTGTTACAGCTCGGCCTAACTGCGAGTTCGGACAAGATATCTTTTCTACTCACGCTACGTAACTGAGCCTCACAGTAAGCTTTACTTCAATTACTAACGTAGTACGCACTCACTCATAACGTTGCCTGGAAGATGCGTCGAGCTGCGCTTATCTCACTCGCGTTGCAGTTACTAATCTTAGGGACTAACGCCGCTCCGAGCATTGAATCACAGATAGATGCGCGCAGTATTGGCGACGCCTCATTCGACTACGTTGTTGTCGGTGGCGGCACTGGTGGAGCGACCATCGCTACCCGTTTGGCGCAAAAGTCCTTGAAGGTAGCACTGGTTGAGGCGGGCGGACTCTACGAATTACAGTCAGTACAGGCAGTCCCTGCGGCGGACGTGCTGATTGTGGGGTCTGACCCCAAAACGAAAGCATCGGTTGACTGGGGCTTCGTGGCGGAGAATGTGCCTGGGGCTAATGGACGATCGATACATTATGCTCGAGGAAAATGTTTAGGTGGATCGTAGGTGCTTTGTTCTATGCGAACGATTGATATATGCCAACAGGTATTCTACGCAGGTCCGCCCTGAACTTCATGATCTACCAAAGGTTAGTACAATCCAATAACAATAGGATCGTAGGAGATTGACTAATCCGGTAGACCGACAATTGAGTCAATGGAGCAATGGGCCACAACCGTAAACGACAGCAGCTATACCTTTGACAAGGTCCTACCTTACTACAAGAAAAGCGTGCACTTTACGCCACCGAATACGAAAACTCGCTTCGCGAATGCAACGACAGGCTTTGATGCAAGCGCGTACGATCCGAACGGGGAGCCGCTGGAGGTCTCGTATGCGAATTACGCAATGCCCTTTTCCACCTGGATGAGTCGGGGAATGGAGGCGATCGGGCTCAACGAGACCCAGGACTTCAACCTCGGCTCTCTAATGGGCGCACAATACTGCGCTTCAACTATTAATCCTAAAGACGAAACCCGGAGCAGCTCCCAGACTTCGTTCCTGGCATCCGTCAAAGCTCCCAGTCTGACCACATATTCAAACACTTTGGCCAAGAAGGTTCTTTTTGACAAGAACAAAAAGGCAACCGGGGTTCAGGTCAAGGGTCCGCTGGGTAACACATTCACCCTCACCGCAAAGAAAGAGGTGGTCATCTCAGGCGGAGCCTTCCAATCCCCTCAACTTTTGATGGTCTCCGGGATTGGACCAAAGGATATTCTCGAGCAACATAACATCGAGGTAATCGCTGATCGCCCAGGAGTTGGACAGAACATGTGGGATCACCCGTTTTTCGCGCCTTCATATCGCGTTAGAGTCGATACCTTCACCAAGATCGCCACGAACCTGCTCACCCTCGTCGGAGACTTTCTCAAGTCAACCATAACAAAGACCGGGCCGCTGGCAAACCCGGTCGCAGACTATTTGGGATGGGAAAAGATCCCTGAAAGTCTGCGGTCCACGTTCTCCAGCCAGACGCAGAAGGATCTAGCCACATTCACCAGCGACTGGCCGGAAGCAGAGGTATGTCAGCCACTACCACATATGAAAAAGCAAAAGGTTACTCACATGGCTGGATGTAGTATATCTCCGGCGCAGGCTACATAGGCGACTTCTCCAACCTCCTGATCAACCAACCCAAAGACGGGTATCAGTATGCATCTATCCTGGGAGTCCTCATTACCCCTACGTCGCGAGGAAATGTGACGTTGAAATCCGCCGATACATCTGACCTGCCCAATATCAACCCTAACTGGCTGGATACCAAGTCCGATCAAGAGGTCGCTGTGGCCATGTTCAAACGTATCCGACAGGTGTTCCAGAGTGACGCTATGGCGCCTACCGTGATCGGCGACGAGTATAACCCCGGCAAAGACGTCCAGACCGACAAGCAAATCTTGCAGTTCGTTAAGAACAACGTCATGACTCTCTGGCATGCAGCTTGTACTTGCAAGA
Organism: Aspergillus leporis; assembly: GCA_009176345.1. Taxonomy (NCBI): domain Eukaryota; kingdom Fungi; phylum Ascomycota; class Eurotiomycetes; order Eurotiales; family Aspergillaceae; genus Aspergillus; species Aspergillus leporis. The sequence goes on along the minus strand of ML732159.1, from coordinate 41,337 downwards.
TGGGTACCTCAGATGACGAGATGGCGGTGGTTGACAATGAAGCCAGGGTTTTTGGTGTCCAGGGGCTACGGGTAGTAGATGCCTCGGCATTCCCTTTCCTCGTTCCTGGGCATCCCCAATCGACAGTTTGTCAGTCTCCATTGCCCTTGACGTTACTTTGTGGAAAGTAGGCTGGTTAACGAATCTTAGATATGCTGGCGGAGAAGATCTCCGATCTTATGGCCAACGGCGCAACCGCATAGGCTAAGCCCGGATTTTTGTATTGCATAAATCATAGAGGAGATAGGCATCCACGGTAGTATAATATGTATAATGGTATATTTATAACTAGTAGTCCTTTGTATATTCATCAAGCACAGTGCATGCGTAGTAAATGTAACCAACTCATATGTTACTTCGACATTTTCCTGGGCACTTTACATAGAGCTGTTTCTAGCATCCACGTCATGCAATGGCCCCCAAACCTCACCGTTGACGACTTTGTTGCCCATATCGCGGGTAGCTACCCATCATATGTTCCTCAACGAACAATGCCAACCTTCAAGGCACCATGTTTCGCCTTCGTCTTCTCCTGCAAGAAACCAAATCTCTGTTGAGATATGGTAGATCTGCAGGACGCAAGCTTCTGCCACAGAACGATCAAACAATATTAGCAAATCAAGCGATAGAACATGATGAATGAATGATAATATCAAAAGTGGGATTAATTGTTCAGAAGAAATAATTTTGGTGAACGTAAATAAAACGATAAAGATCGATTGTTGTCCAATCTCTAGTTTACTATTTCGTCAACGATCCTTCATAATGCCTGGACGAAATGAGATAATGATGCGTATTTGACGACCAGCATGCCCAATACGGTAGAACAAAGTAAAATGTCCCAGTAACAGATTTTATCCTCCAACATCGTGTATATCCTCCAATCATCTGCCAGCCGAAACATGTCCATTATGAACCCAGTTGTCCCAACGCCATCCAACGCCATCCAACGCCGATAATCCATAATCATAAGCACATAAGATCCATAATACATTCGACCATGAAGATTCTAGTACCGCGACGAATCTTCCGTATCTAAGAACCACACCCATTAATCGACATACACACATCGACAGCGTATCGAACCAATGAGAGCGACATACAAACAGCAGACTCAAGATCCTTCGGTCTCACGTTCTTCCTTGTTTCTTGTTGGAATATCCCCAGGTTCTTCAGCCTCACGGACCTCATGTAAAGCTCTTGTTCACGGGAGTACTGGTATCGGTTGACGCTACCATCTCCGGGATTGACATGTTTAAAGATGGCGGCACAAAGCGCCGTAACACCTAAGCATGCAACGATGACGATGACGATGATACCTCCGGTTGGGATCCCCATGGCGAGAAAATAGGCCGGATGAGGGCGGATGAAGTCTGGACTGAGTGAGGGAGGCCTTTATGAAGGTGGATGGTGCTGTCAATGCATAATTTCGTATACAATGGATTTCATGGATGTAGCGATGGGAAAATGTTTATGCGACAGCTAACATGCGGACTGAGATTTGAAGCTGAGATGAATAATAGGAAATGGCGTTTGCTTAAATAGGTCTCAGCTTCTATGCACACTTCCCAATTCTAACGCCTTCGATGGCATGGGTAGGGTCGGTCATCATTGTCATTGGCTGGAGCTGGAAGATTCCGTGTCCGAGTGGGTCATTGTCTTGCTTTTTCGTTGACCTGATTGGCTAAGTATTGTTATTTTCTTGGGAGGTATTTATAGCCAGTGGCACTTTGCATAGGTACGATTTACTCGTCACCTTGTTCCGATCAGGTGGTTATCCTGCTTTAGGGCATCTCCGAGTGCTACCCTACCCGTCCATATTGGAGACCTATGGTTTACCCTCACCGACGAACCATATCTACTTGCCAATGCACTAGGTTCTGAAGTCTAAAAGGCATATGGAACGTACTTCATCCAGTATCCAGTATTCAGAGCCGAGCGGGCCGCGCGGACACCGACTGTGGTCCGCACTTCTGAGTCTAGCAAAGCTTGTCCAACCAACAGACTACTTCAGTTCTGAATGATTGGATGCTTCCTCTTCATTCGATCATAACGGTTCCCGGCTGTTAGTTAGGCAGCAAGATACTCGCTGACCTCGGGGTTAGCGGCAGACTTTTCTGGCCTGACGATCTGTCTCAAGCGCATGTTTGATCGACATCACCGACTGATTCATGCTTAGTGGACCTTCTTCGGCTCTATCCGGTACCTCGCTTAGTGGGACGCCAAAATCTAATTCTATGCGACAGCACTGCCACAGAATTTAGTCCGTACAGTAGGTATGCTGATGGGTCGATAACATCCGATCTATGTAACCCTCGGCATCGTAAACTCTTCTGGCCCCCTAAAATAGAATCACTAGTAACCTCAACGGGAGGGGAATAGGCACCCTTTTCTCAATGACATCCTCCAGTAGGCCCACTATTGTGCAGCGCAACGTTAGACAAGGTCGCAGTGGTACACAGCAACACAACTAGCGGGGTTCGCTATGGTGGATGCAGAGTCTAGGTGATCGATGATTTCTTGTCTAATTTGATAATGAGATATAGGTAGACATACAAATAATTTGCTTGTTTCCCCAAGCACTCACGGCATTCCCATCTCATGAATATTCACTGTGTAATCCAGGACTACGTTGCAGAAGGATGTACACAAAATGTGATGTTTCTACAAGCTACAAACGGGTCTAGTTGAAGAGTGGTCCACCCATATCTGAGGTATGATCACTATGATCCAAATACCGCTTGACAAGCATTTTAGCTTCTTAGAAAAGTACTTTTTATACTTGAGATCCTATTTTATTAAATTTAATATGTAAGTAGATTAGCCTCAGCAAAAGGTCTCAACTGTGGGTATTGCATATAAAAAAGAAGCATACTGATTATTATCTATCTCCAAGAACTAACTTACCGGATTCTTCTAACGATCATGCTTCATGTAGTGACTTTCTGCATATATACGAACTTCACCAAGCATAGTTCGATTGATGATAGATGTAGATCATATTATCTTACAATAAAAACTGTGTAGTGTAGCTCCCCATATAACTATGTACTATTATATTTTTTTCATGATCACTTCTGTTCCTCAACACCCTCATGGCCTCCCATGCAACTGAGTCCGTCCAGTATATAATGAGTTTTCCGAAGCCATATCACTAAATTTGAAGACGCTCAATCATCTCTGAGCTCAGTGTCACATGATCTTAGTGAAGCCCTAAGGCAGTTAAGAAAGGTCTAAGTAATTCTAAAAACATTGGTTATAGCTACAAGAACACTCGTCCTATTTGCCTTTTCTTGAAGGTAGTAACTACTTGTTTCATCCACCGAATTGAAACCTTGAGCCCATTTGCTATATTTTTGATGCTCCTCGCAGTCGCTAATGCTATATATTTAAGACTGCCTGCCTTACCTATTCGAACCCCTTAGTTATTGAAAAGATGGTTTACAAGACAAGGAAAGATGCTTCATTGATTGGGCTTTGATCTCTTCTTTTTCTCTCTCTTTATTTGGGGGAAATTAAAGAAAGTTGCCTCGGCCACCATATCTGCGCCACTGCCTTCGTGGTACTGGCTACCCGCCACCGTTTGTATAAGTGAATGAGACAAGTAAAATTTCAGAGTTTTCATGCTTGGCTGGTGTAGTGGCTTTATAAAATACAGAGACAAGATCTTGCTGCGCGTTTGGAATTTGGAAAACGGGAAATTTTACAATTTTATATAGCAGATCCCTAACTAGAAATTGATGAATACTAATATTAGTCTAGGGATAAGAATGTCTGTAAGGGCGTGTTCCGCCTTACAAGGCCTCTGTGCGCTACTTATACGGAGCTTAGGGGTGATCGCATAACTGCGAGAATATTAGCCCCCTCACTAGTATTCCTACAATTATTAGAATATTTATTAATAAATACATCTTAACCTAATTCATAGATAAAGATATATATAAAATAATGATCCTAAATGTTAATATAGTTTTTCTATACTAGAAGTCATTATTTTAGAAATTTTAATAATTTTTGTAATAGTCACTAATAAAAATTACATCAAGTCGACTTCTGAGGCTGCGCTAAAACCTATGCCTAAGATGACTATTTCTTAGTAGGCAACGGCTGACGCTGAGATAATCATAACTGCATTGCATTGTATTACCTCTCAAGCTTTATTATTAGCCCTTAAGAATCTCCTTGTTATAGTACCTACACACACTAAGGGTCACTTGTCACAGCCATAGCCTCTACACATATAAATATACCCCTCGCAAATGCTTTTCCTTGGAACCATTGCTTCTAAAAGAACCAGAGCTTCTTTGCGCTGTCTGAAAACAACATCCTTGTCGCTCTCCTACTATCATCCTCGCGAAAGAAACTTGTCATCAATTATCACATAATCCAATCGCGCCCCCTTTCTCATCCTTCACCTCTCTACCAACGGCAAGAAGGTGTGGAAGATCTTGATGGCTATTGCCCAGGTGGGTATCATCCGACTCATATTGGCGATCAAATTCTTCGACGGTCGTTATGAAATCGTTCACAAGCTTGGCCATGGGAACTACTCAACTGTCTGGCTTGCCAAGGATCATCAAGACTCAAGATAGTATATTGCTCTTAAGATATTTACAGAGAGCGCCAAGCGTTGCTCAGAGAGCAAGATCTTACGCAAATTAAGTATCAAAGAAACACACCACGAGGGACGTGCCCATGTTCCAACGCTCTTAGATGAGTTCGCCATTCACGGGCCTAACGGCTGTCATTTATGCATTGTGAGCGATTCTGCGAGATGCAGCGTTGCACAATCAAAAGAAACTAGCATGACTCGGAAATTCCAGGTTAATGTGGCCAAGGCAATATCAGCTCAAGCCCTCCTTGGGTTGGAATATATCCATTCTTGCGGTATTATGCGCGGAGGTAGGTCTATAAGGTGAATTTCCGTTCATTAGCTTTGTGATGCTAATCTTTGCGATATAGACTTGCATCCAAACATCTTATTCAAATTGCCAGGAATTGGTTATCGACGTATGAAGAGTTATATCGTCATCTTGGAACACCTGAAAAGTTGCTAGTGACGTGGCTGAATAGCGGGCTGAATGGGCCTTAAGTGCCGGACTATTGCGTTCCACCTGCCATGAGCTTTCAATCAGGATACATCCATGCATTGATTTATTCAAGTTATATGTATTAAACGAATGATAGAATATAGTTTTTAAATTGATTTTTATTAAAGATACCTTGAACAATTACTGAAGTACGATATATACTTTAAAATATTCATTGCACAGTGTACTAACGATATTTATCAAAGAGATAGCGCTTCGATAAGGCGAGCTTGGCTCACTTGACAAATCCCGTTGTATAATAACGAGTAAACATCACTCTACTCGCCTCTGCTCTCTGATCCAAAAGTAACGTAACACGAACAGCATTATAAGCATGCAGACATCAAGTGCCAAATTCCAGTTATACCCAATTAAATACCTGGGCGCATCAACTGTTTTCCAGACACTACCATCAAAGTCAGTAAACTCCGCCTAGGAAACACTAACAATAGAAGGGGGAGACCAACAAAAGAGGAATAAAAGCCCCGAAAGTATTTCCTATAGTGTTCATTGAGCTAATCACCAAGGCCCTTTCTTCGGCGCTTCTGGCACAGACCTCATTGGCCCAGGCGTAGATGATCGCCGCGATGCCGTCCGCCGTGCCGGACAAGAAAAACGCAAAGAACTTCAGCCCAAGCGGAACGTTCCAGATAGCGAGGACCGCACAAGCGAAGATATTAAGTAGCGCAGTGGCAGCAATCAGAGAGACCTTGGCGTCATAGACGTCAGAGATCACGCCGCAGATGATTGAGGAGACGATAGTGACTGCCGGGATGATAGTGTTGATAGTATTAATAAGTTCGACGCTATAACGTTCAGACTTGAGCCAAAGGGCGAGCCCGCTGTTTGAGGATACGCCATCGGCTTGGGAGAAGAAGAACGCAAATCCGACAAGGACCCAGAATCGCCATCCTTTGAGGATCCCGATGATTTTGGGTACCGTGAATGGCGCCCGCGGTTGGCGGTTCTCTGAAGCCATGCGCTCTTGTGCCAAGCGGATCTCGTCCTCGGTTAGAAAGCGCGAGTTGCACTGCTCTGGGGTACTGGGTAGTACGCAGAGGCCAAGGAATGCGATTGGTATAGTGCAAGCGAAACCTGTTGGCCTCCATTAGGGTCATCCATAGATATTGGGGGAGGCGCTGCAACTCACAGATGATATATAGCCATCTCCAACCTTCAATACCGTATCTCCCATCCAATCTTGCATAGGCACCGGCTTGGATATACCCTGAGCTCATGCTACCCACCTGACTAGCAATGAAGAAGATCGCCCCACGACGGGAGAGCTCAGACCTCTTATACCAGCAGCCTAGATACCACTGAACAGCAGGGAAAAAGAAGCCGCCAAGAGCGCCGATAAAGAAACGAAACACATAGAGCTGCGTAACATTGTTGGCTTTGTACTGGGCCAGTGTGAAGACACCCCAGAGCAAGTCCGCAGCTGGTAGGAAATAATTTACGGGGCAGCGAGTCATCGCCAACGTCAACGGAATTTGTAGGGTAATAAATCCTACCATATACACCGTATTAAGATAATTAAGCTGATTGCCATACAGAGCGAGATCTTCACGCATCCCGCTGACATACGCCGAACTCATTGCCGAAGAGTCCAAGACCTTCGCCCAATGGGCCAAAAATAGGAAGAGGATGATCATGCCGTCCAGCTTAAGTATCAGACGCCGCTCGGCCGGGGTATCTGTCGGGGCAAACCACTGGTACCATTTTTGATGCTCCGGTGTAGGCTCTCGAGGCTGCTGAGGGCTTTTTTTGGACTTGCTTCTTTCGATATCGCTCCCTTCCACGGCAGTGCCCACGGCTGGGGCTGGTGCCTTTTCGATCGGATAGGACATGTTGGATCGTTATATTCGCTCACTGCTGTTTATACGGGTAGACCATACCCCTGGCCTTTCAATCGGTTATGATACTGGTTTCTGGGAGTGTTACTTTATTATTTCTTAGCATTGGATAGCACGCAATTTTCTTTCCGATGGCGAGTACGGACGGCAACTAGTCTACCAGCAGGAATAGTGACTTGACTAGAAAGGCTTACCTAAAGATGCTTGGCGTTCGGCTAAAAGATGCTATTTATGCTTAGTATCTAGCCTAGGTAAAGGTTTTCGCTTTACCGTTATTGTCCTCTTATTCTCGCCAAGCCTAAGATGGAGGGGGAATTATAATAGCTACTATTAAGAATTGAGTCATCGTCGAACACTAAAACGCACGAAATTGAATCAAAAATACGTTTGCGAAAGATCCAAATGAGCAATAGGATACTGGGAAGCCTATTTGACCTAGATAATGCTTACAAGGGAAGTGATCGAACAAAGATAAAGATGGCTTTATGGATCTTGCTGGACTAGACTAACTACTTATTAGACACAGTTAGGGTCAAAGCTTTTTGATAGATGAACAGTATTCATTTTTGTTGAAAAGTCTATAGGCTAGTCTACTAAAGGGGATACTAAATCATCTTCCCCGCGAAAAAATAGCATCATGTTCTCCAAAATGCTTCAGAAACCTTGCCCGGATCACCCGATGCTCACGCTCGCCGATCACAATCGGCCACAAGACTCTCCCCGTACCGTCCCCAAACCAAATGGGGCACCCTTCTTCCCGTTGACACTCCGGCGCAGTACTCATATACCCCAGATCTACTCTATTCATGGCAACGTGGCGTTTCCATGCCACCTCACACTCAGTCTCCGTGGTCATATTAAGCGCCGCTTTGGACATATTCGTGTGAACATAGTGGCTGGCCTTGCTCTCTAGAATTCCATCTCGTGACGATACATTGATAATATACCCCAATCGCCAGGAAGCAGAGCTCTTCGTCGCACCCATTCGAGGTAGGAGCTCCTAGCAGAGAATCAGCGGCACGAAAGCGTTGACGGCTTGTGCGCTAATCACACCCTCATATGGAATTTCATCTAGGCGTTGCGTCCATGAAGCTTTTATTGCCATCCTCTTTACCATCATCCGGACCGAGTCCCTTCTGAACCTGCCCTTTGAGCTGATGTATTCTGTGCAAGATGCTGTCTGCTATCTGCAGTCGGACTCGATCCTCAATACCGCCAGAAGATGCACCGTCCTGAGCACATTCTTGATTTACCAACATTGAGCTTCAATGCAGCCGCTTGATCTAGCTGCTCATCCAAGAGTCCTCCCACCTTGACCGCAGAAGCCAGGAACTGTGACCAAAATTTGGCACCGTGACGTGGTGTCGAGTTCTTTATAACGAACTTCAATATTAATACGTGATTCGAAAGCAGAGTCGATATTTTCGGCACGATTAGTCGTGAGAAACAGAATACCCTTTGCTACGATCAGCTAGAACTCTCCTGGCCTTGGGATCTATCCGGCCACTTACCTCATAATATTCCAGAAGTCGGTGTGAAATGGAAACCAGCTCGTTTCGCTTCAGATCATTAAAGTCGCGGGTCTCCATGAACACATCGCAGTCGTCGAGAAAGAGTATAACTAACTCCCTATTTCGCGACCATACGAAGGATGTCCTTCAGCCCCCATTCAACTTCTCGGACAGTCGTTCCAAGGTCTCCGGCACTCAACACAAGTAAAGGGACTTTCATGGTCTCTGCCACGCTCTCGGCTGAGAGTGTCTTGCCCACCCCAGGAGGGCCACTCAGCTGCATAATCATGCCGCAACCGTTGCCCTTCGCCACGTTGCCAAAGCATCGATTTGCTTGCACTGAGCGTTTGCGAGGGCCAAGATCAACTGTTTTAGGTGTTGATGCTCTTGGGGCACAACCAGAGAGTCTAAGGCGCGAGTCCCAGACGATATCACTCACCCCGTCCAAATGGAACTCCATCCACTTTTTATCTTTCAAGGGATAACCACGTAAGAGTGGTGTGGTCATTAGCCGTTTCTCATCATTTAATTTTGTCGGTCTTCATACCAACGTAGATAGCCTGGCCCGGCTTGAAAGTGTTGTATGCCATGGTGTCGATTATGATGCGGCCCTTGACCTTCAACTTGTATACTCGTTCCCCAGATTCGTCGATCGCAGACCCTATGCCTTCGTACTGCTTGTGGTGATACCCTTTAAGTTGCTGCCACAGCTTTCCTTTCTCCAAAAGTTTCTTCCGCACAATCTCTATCTCGGGATGATACTTAAGAGGAAACACAGGCAGAGAGATATTAGGTACCATGTCCTCAAAACGTTGGATAGCGTGAAGCTGATTTCTAAACCGAAATCTATCCCCATCAAAGTCGGTATAGTAGGTGGCCATTTCTGGGAGTTATAAGCGCCTTTCATAAATGTAAAAGCGCGTCCTGCTCCTCCCTGCGCACAGTAGATGATACCGTCGGGTTCGAATGGCCCACAACTTGTGATGAGTGATGACTCCATTGTGGATCATGTCCCTCTTGTCAGAGATTATGCCCCGAAGCTGTCCTTCCATGACCTTACGCAGCAAGTCAATTACTTCCCTTGTGCTACCGTGTGTCGCCTCGTACCTGGCCGCGCAGAGTTCCTCCCGATGGACCCTTTAGAACCTTGCCCAGGAACTCCTTGAGCGGCTCACCCTAGACGACAATACTATCGACCTCTAGTTTCTATCTCCCAGAGTAGCATCTGGCATTTCGCACGATGAGCGCAAACTGACTCGACTCTGAATCCTCCGCCGGACCGTCCAAAGCATCAGGCAGCTTTTTGGTCCAGACTGCACGACCGCTATTGACTTCCTCCGTTTGATAGAGGCTATGGACCTCACAGATAGAGCCAGCTGGCGCATATTTGGCAGGCTTGTCACTTTGAGAGAAGTTTAACCTCGCTCTTTAAGGGTAAATTCACCTGAAGACGCTGTGGCGTCTGTATGGCCCGTGCCTTTGCCATTCGTTTCGGCAATCTTCTTTGCACAGTCATTTTTGGAGTCGGAAAGTGTTTGTGTTGGCGATGTTGTGCTAAGGGTGTGTAGTAGTCAAATCAAACCGGAGCACCAACACAAGATGTATATTTAATATAGTTCCTTGTATAGTAGGATTTAGTCATGTTTCGTTATCTCTATTTCAGACAATCTGCCTTTTGCAGCCAGAACAAGGCCACGTGAAAAACTTCCGAAGAATTGAATAGGAATGCGATTTTCTCGATCGTTATATAGTTCTCCAAGAAGCTTTAAGTCAATCATCTCTATTTCTTCGAACGTTCTGTTTTCGATCTTATTTCGCAACAATCAGGAGGTGACAGCCCATTTTTCTAACAATGAGCACATTATATGTCAGAACTATGGGCAGATTGTGAGACAAGGGGCGAGATGTTTCTGACAATCGTACACAATAAGTCTAGGCAAGAAAAGGTCGGCAACGAGCTGTCCTTAGGCCCTCTACGAGGGGTAGTCAGGTAGTCAGCTCCACCACGAAGCACTCCCATTTCCAAAGGCCGGTGAACCACGACAAACGCATCTAACCAGGCAATCCCCCTCTCATCATGCGACTCATACTGTCTAGGCTTTTCTCCGTTGCTATAGAGCATCAAGTCGTCCGGTCTTCTCGGTTGAACGTGTAACCTTTCCTCCCCATCAGACCTTGAATGAATAGAACCTATCCTCGAAACTCTGGAACCGGAATCGTCTTGATAAGCATAGCCTAGCCCCTCTAAAAGTACCTCAACGGCCGATTCTATCTCCTTTAATGGATCCTCGCTGTCCAACAAGGCTCCTTCCTGCTTAGCATAAAGAGAATCACCGTTGTCATCTCTGATAACCTTGATCCCGCCCAGATCTTCCAAACGACTTAAAACAGAACCCAAAGCCCGATCAAAGGGAACAATCGGTGAAGTGTGGGGTGCATGGGGCCCAGGATAAGGAGACTGAGCTCCATTTCGAGCATGTTGAGACGGCCTTGAACCTGATAGCAGCAACGCAATGACGGGACAATTCTTGCTTAACAATATGAGCACCGCCAATAGAATATATATCAAGCCCTCGATGCTTGCAATATTTAATCCATTTCTGTGATGATCTGTAGTTGCTATGAATGTGGCTCTGTGCGATTCGATAAGATCACACCATCGGGGAGGTTCTGCTCGCTAGCGACGATCTTTGGGCACTAACACTGAACGACGTACCAAGGAATCCTTCAGTGTCTCAGACCTTGATTTCTGCGCACCGTATGGGTGAAATCAAAAGCTCGGTCAAAGATCAGCCGATGCTTTGACACAAGAGTGCCAAGGAAAGTTAGCTTGGGCAACCGTGCACCTATGCCGCCCCGCCGTCACGTATACAAGCTTCCGACGTATGGTATGGATGATATTTACTTAGGGGGTTCTGTTGCGAAGCTGTCAGGAGTGTTGCCTGACCGGTTTTTCTTTTATTTTTTTATTTTTTTATTTTTTATTTTTTTTATTAGCATCTCGTCTACTGGAGCGCCGTGGCGCCGCATCGCTTCTGCGTAAGGCATTAAATCTGTTGCTGGTGACACATGAGATATTCAAGAAACGCGCTGAGAGCATTATTTCGGTGCACCATTGATGCCATGTGGCACTGAACCAGTGCAGGAATCGGAAAGACCTCCCGTGTCTATGATGACGGTCGAGTGTCAGAGGCTGAGTCTCGAAGTTTTTCGAGCAGGGAAGTTCCGGTTCCACGCAAGTTGACCAAGATGGATGTATATATGAACAGACGGCAAATGCAGCAGGAAATCTATTCTGTTCATACTGTGTTATTTGGTGGAGGCGTTCGATGGCATTATGGCATCAGTTCAGCCTCTGGAGCTGTTCGGAAGCACCAACCCCTGCATCAGTGCCACAAAGAATTTGGTATACCTCGGTATGAATACGAAATTGTAGCCAGTCAAGTATCCAACGGGCTAGTAGCGGAACTGCAACGAGTGTAACCCTAATGGACGAGTCATTTGTTTGTCACGGGAGCATAAGACTTGAGCTTACCCCAGTTGAGTTCCATGGTTCACACTCCGTAGCTAGCCAGCCTTCTATAGTTAGTTAGTGCTATAGCAAGGTTACTGCTAATAGGCCGTGGTGCCATGTGGTGTAAAGCCCGCCAGCCACTCAAGTCTTGGGGGTCTTGTTTTCACGGGCTATAGTCTTGGCAGTTTAGAGCCAACGCACGATATTCCGCCTATCAGTGGTGGGACGGTATCAGGCCTTCTTTGTCCTTGTTCACTCTATTAGAGTTGAAGGGGATTCATGGTACGGGAAGTCAACAGCGTAGCATTCTGTCGGTGCTAGTAATAATCCAATAGTCAAGATGTCGTAGTGGCATCATTTTAGTATGTATTCATCTCTACTTTTCCATTGACATGTGCAAACTAAGAGGTCACTAGACCTTCTCTCGAGGCTGTTCCCTTATTTTATGTCGATTTCCTTTGTCACCTTTCCCAATTTAGCAGTTGCACGAGACGTGACAACCGCTACTTCTACAACCCTAACCCGAACGACCTCTTTCTTCTTCCTCTTCATCCACCTTCAAATAAAGGAAAAGGCTTATAACAAACAAAGAAAAACTCAAAGCTCCATCTCACAAGGCCCCTGTACCCCAGACTAACAGCCAACAACTGCGGGGAAACCCTAGTTTCCCCCATGATCATAAATACGAGACCCTGGGAGTTAATGTAAAATCGTCTCATCGAATCACAGTTGATTGTTTATTTGGTGGCGTCCGCCACGCCGTGCTACATCTGATTCTCTCTCTCTCTAGCAAGGTAGGTCGTTCCAATCATGACCCCAGTTCCGGACCTTTGTTACTCCCCCACCAATCATGCTCGGGGAGGCCATCAGCCGACACACAGTGTTACATCTGACTCCCTTCACTGGCGACTATCCCACAGCAGCCCAAGGCTCAATTCACTGCGAGCTGTCGGAATATTTAAGGAAGAGGCCCATTCTTCTCCGGCCGCAACCCTCTTTCACATGTTGTCTGTCTGATAGGGCAATTGTTGCTGCATCACTGACCGTTTCCCACAGCAACTGTCATGATGAAGAAGATCTACAACGTTTACTTTCTCTGTGGCTTTGCCACGCTGGGTGAGCATATCCATGTTTGGTGGAGGAAGAAGTAGAAGAAGTAGCACGGGCTCATCCTGTCGTAGGCGGTGGTTTGTTTGGTTTCGATATCTCGTCTATGAGTGGTAAGCGACGTCGATACTCCCAAAATCTCAAGCGACGAACTCACTCCCTTCAGGTGTCTTGGGAACTTCAGCATACACCAACTATTTTCGCGTCGGCAGCGGTCAATACAAGCAGGTATGTCAATAGCCCTATCGCCATGGGATAAGTTCCGGTGCCCTAACTGCGACTAGGGTAGTATTACCTGTGCTATGCCATTTGGCTCCCTCGTCGGTGCACTATGCTCTAGTTTTATCGCCGATCGTTACTCGCGTGTTACGGCAATTCAGGCCTCCTCAATTCTGTGGATCATTGGATCTATGTAAGTAGGATCAGCACTCTGAGACAAACTCATGGGAGGCTAATGTCCCGGTCTAAAAGTTTCATGTGTGCATCGAATGGTATTCCTCTCCTAGTCGTTGGTCGTGCCATTGCTGGTGTATGTGTCGGCATCGCTTCTGCGATGGTTCCTGTCTATCAGGCCGAGGTTGCGCCCAAGGAAATTCGAGGTCGAGTTATATCCCTGCAGCAGGTTAGAATAAATAGCCTTTTCCTTGTCTGGGTTTTCAATCGGGCTGCTAATACGTGAAATTATAAATTTTAGTGGGCTATCACCTGGGGAATTCTTATACAGTATTTCATTGTACGTCTCCCATCTTGGTGATTCTTATCGAGCTCAGGCTGATATTTTCCCAGCAATATGGTGCAAGCAACATCGATGGCGGCCCCGACAACCCGACGCAGAGTACTGCTGCGTTCCGCATTCCCTGGGGCATTCAGATTGTACCCGGTGTCATCCTCTTTTTTGGCATGTTTCTATTCCCCAAGTCCCCTCGTTGGCTCGCTAGTAAAGACCGCTGGGATGAAGCTCTCCATGTACTCTCGCAGCTGCATGGCAACGGAGATGTCAACCACCCCAAGGTTCTTGCTGAATACAAGGAAATCCAGGATGCCCTGGCCTTGGAGCGCGAACAATCCACCACCGGGTTCGCCGAGCTGGTGAAACCTCGCATCTTCAAGCGTGTCATCCTCGGTATGAGTCTACAAATGTGGTCGCAGCTGTGCGGAATGAACGTTATGATGTATTATATAGTCTACATCATGCAAAGTACTGGCGCCGGTTCTCCGCTTCTAACCGCGTCTATCCAATACATTCTCAATACGGCCCTTACTTTACCAGCTATTATGTACCTGGACAAATTCGGGCGTCGTCCAGCCATTTTGATCGGGTTCTCTCTCCAGGCCATCTTCCTCTACCTGGAAGGTGGATTGCAGGCCGGGTTCGGGGCGCCGAACCCTCACACCGACCCCAAGCTGGAAGCCATCTCATGGACAGTGGCCGACCACCCCGCTGTGGGAAAGGCCATCATCGCATTGTCCTATCTCTTCGTGTGTTCCTTTGCCACCACTATCGGACCGACATCTTGGACGTATCCGGCCGAGATCTATCCTGCGAAGGTCCGCGCCAAGGCGGTCTCGCTCGCCACGGCATCAAATTGGATCTGGAATTGTCTTCTCGCGCTCTTCGTGCCAACCTTGCTCTGGTCGATTAACTGGAAGATGTACATGATTGTATGTTCCAGTCATCCCCCGTCTCATGTCACCCTAACCACTAATCTCTCCTGGTCTTGTAGTTTGCTGTCTTCAATACCGTTGCTTTCATCCATATGTTTTTGACCGCACCGGAAACGAAAGGCTACACGCTGGAAGAAATGGACGATGTCTTTGACAGCGGACTCCCGGCCTGGCGCCGGCTCAAGAAGCGGAGCAGAATGGAGGAGCTTGAGCAAGAGATCGCCCAAGGAAATCTCAAGATCACCCCGGCGCACGAGAAAGCTGGAGTTTCCGTTACGCGGGAGACCCCCGAGAAGCAAGTGTAATGATTCTCTCAGATGTGTCACGTGGTTGGCAATCGATCTTTTGCTCCAGACTGACAGTGATACATTTGCTAATGAAGTAAACCTACGGGCTGTTCGAAAGATTGTTGTCAGAGGGTTATGATAATGTTTAGTTGGGGAGTTTAATAGCGATATCCCAGATGCTTTTATGATAATGCAGATTATGCGGTTTACCCTAATAACGTCAATATTCTAAGCGTCTCATATGGTCGAGCAGTGTCAGTTGGAGGAGCAGTGCTGGTACGTAGCTCAAATGAGTCTCAGAGAAAAGCTTAACCGTAATGCAAAGGTAACAATACATACACCTCCAATAGACCCTTGGTAGCTTCATCTAGTCGCATAAACGGCTACATAGATATCCTATCGGAGCCAAGAAATGAGGAGGGGAAAAGCCATGAGAAAGAGCCTAGCTCCCCGGAGCATAGAAATCATGGACCTTCAATAGGTAAGCTTAACAAAAAGCTCATTGTAGTGCTGTCTAGGAATGAACCGGTAGAACAATGAGATGTCAAAACCATGCGGCTTTCCTGAAAAGGGTAAACATCAACAGGAGCTACGACTTATGCGTCTCCACGGATAATGTATATGCCTTTCGGCAGCATCATAGCGTCCAGAATATGGACAAGCGCAGCAGTGGACATTGGATGAAAGAACTATAGCGATAAAATAATGACTAAATAAACCAAGATACAGATCCCAAATTTCAAACTACAATCTAGAAGTTAATTCCCATTCATCAAAAATCCTTCAATCACCTCACTCAACCTCTTCGCAAATTCCCCCTTCATCATACTAAAATGATTAGCCCCCGTCATCCTGTCAAGGCTAATATCCTCCTCCGGCAGAAGACTCTCCCACCCACACGGACCGAAGTCGGTCCTCGTCGCAGTGAGGAACTTCAATCCATCCGGGTCGTCAGGCCTACGTTCGAATTTCGGCTCACAGTGCTTGTCAATCGCATCGCAAGCCCAAATAATCTGTGTCCGGGGTACATCGTCGGACGTAAAAGGCGCTGCATAGTACGAATGCAGGCTCTTAACGCAGGATTCAAAATGAGGGATTAGCCATGGAGGCGGTTCTCTCTTCACCCCATTCACCTCGCCGAGTAAGCCGATCGTATCGCAATATTCGTAATATCGGCGAGGGAGGTGGTCGAGGCCCTTCGGCACCGGGCAGTCTATGAGAACCAGCTCACTGACTTGCTCTCCTTGTGCCGTGAGCTGTTGTGCGATGTGGTAGGCGAATATACCTCCGACCGACCATCCGCCTAGTGCGTAAGGTCCGTGCGGTTGACGTCGCCGGATCTCAGTGATGTAGAGTTGTGAGACTTCGTCAATGCCGCAGGTATAGGACTCTGGGGTCTTCATGAATGGGCAGTTGACACCGACGACGGCTACCGATGGGTGGACGCGCGGGAGTGCCGCGTAAGAAGAGCATGACCCGGAGCCATCTGGGAGCAGGAATAGAGTCTTCACTGTGGATGGCAGAGCCGGGTTTCCTTGGAGGAGGAGAGAGGTTGCCAAGGTCTTTGGTGAGTGCATGTTGCTTGGCTCGGGGGTTGTCTCTGCTGTGTTGGCGCTAATCACCTCGTATGAGCTGGCGTCTGATGTTGAACGGTCGCTACTTTTGTCTTCTACTTCTACTTCGGATTCGGCTTCGGCAAACATGGAATTGAGGACTGCATCGCGGCCACTGACGGTGCCGGCCTCGGGTGCGCCTTGTTTCCAGAATGTCTCAAGCTCCTTGAGTGTTGGGTGATCTAAGAAGATAGAGGATTCATAATGCAAGCCGAGTTCCTCGCGGAATCGGGAGGCGCAGAGTAGGGCAAGGAGAGAGTCTACACCGAGGTCGTCGAATGCTGCCTCGGGTAATAACTCGGGAATTGGGACGCCACTCTCCTCGGAGATGATTTTGAGTGCTGATTGCCAGCTGTCAGCGTCGTTCGGGGCTGCGATGGTCTCTGCAGGCGCATCAGGCGTTGAAGTCGTCGCAGTGCTATTGCCCATATGCAGTGTCCCACCAGTTAGAGTGCCAGCCTTGGTGTCGTCTCGCATGTGTACAATGTAGTCCATGAGTCGCCGGGGCACTCCCTGTGCCTTGATTCCCTTGTAGACGGCCACGACCTCTTTACCTTCGAAGACAACCATGTCTCCACCATACATACCGTCATCGTTGGGTCCGCTCATCTTGACGTGCGATCGGTATGTCTTGTTCATTGACAAAGGTTTGTAGAAGTGTAAAGATTTCCAGCCATGGTTTACGAAGACCTCCTTGCTGAGATCGGCCTGATCATTCGCGTTCATGACAAAAAGAGCGGGTTGTCCGATGTTGTCGATGAGGTATGGATTCACATGGTATATTCCTTCCGAACGAGGATTATTGAATTTAACCGTAGCCACGGCTTCTAGCTGGGAGCTATCCAGCAGAACCGAAGAAACCCCCATATATTCGGGATCATAGGAGGCAAGCGAGGATACCAAGTTATATCCCGTCTTTCCGGTGAGTTTCTGAACCCGGTCGTCCGTGTTAACCCTTGCAGCCATGTCTTCCATTTGGCTTAGGATAGCATCTGCGCGCTGCTGTACTTCTGCATGTGCAGCCTTCGCATCTGGGAAAGCCATGCTGGCAACAGCGTGTCTGATTAGCTTTTTACCTTCTGGTGTAACACTCCAGAACTCCACCGTTGCGCTCAATATTTTGCAGTCAAATGCGATGTGACACTGCAAAAGCTGGGGTCCCTTCCCCTTGCTCTTCGTCGCGAACGGTCGTTGCACGTCCATGTTTTGTACGTCCACTAGAGCGTCTGAAAGTTGGGTCTGCTGCTCGCGAAGATATTCTCCCATTACGAGAGCCATTTCGGCGTACACGGATGGGGTGACGAGAGGAAGGTTGTTGACGCGATGGCCGCGAACGAACGGGTCCACATCATCTCGGAGGACATCCACTTCACCAATAATGGTGATTTTGTTTCCATCTGCCTCCTCCTCGACGAGCTTATGCACGCAGGTGGTCGATAAACCTGGGGTTCCTTTGAGGAACAATGCATCGCCTTTGTATAAGGACCAGTCATTGACATATTGCATCCAGTATTCTTTGAGGTCCCAATTGTATGACGGGAGACGTAGGACAGAAAGGGACGACACGAAGTCCCGATGATACTCGGACCACCTGATCTCCACACCAGACTCATATAAGGTCGATAGACTGGAAGAGAGCACCCTCCACGTATCCTTGCTGCGCTGCAAAGTTGGTACTGTCTTGACTGTGGACTCGAGGTTGTTTTTCAGCAACACTGAGACGATTGGGTGAGCACCGATCTCAATCCATATCGCGTTGGTGATTAGACTATTGGCCTTTGCGCTTTCGAGTGCAGCGGCAAAGTTGACGGTTTCTCTGCAGTGGCGAGCTAGGTATTCTGGTCCGAACGGCTCTTCCGATGTGAGCACTTCGCCCAAGAGAGGTGAGACGACCGGGACTTTTGGCTCGTGGAACTTGATGCCTCGTGCTGCAACTTTGAACTTTTCTAGCACTGGCTGCATTTGGGATGAATGGAAGGCAAAGGGGACACGGAGCCTAGTCCTCTTGATATTCATTGTTGACAGGACGTCCAGGATGTTGTCGATTTGCTCGTTCGTCCCACTCAATACTGTTTCTCTTGGCGAGTTGATGCAGGCAATGTCGTATTCGAAACCTTCGCAGAGAGATAGTGCTTCCTCTACACCTGCGCCGATAGCGAGCATCGCGTGTGTGTTGGAGGAAATATCGTCTTGCAATAGCTGTGCCCTCTTGCCAGCCAGGTAAATCGTATCCGCTTCAGAGAGTACACCGGCAATGTTCAATGCCGCATACTCACCAAGACTATGACCGACAACAGCGCAAGGCTCAATACCCCAAGATCTCCAAAGCCGAGCCATAGCCATTTGAATACAGACCGTTCCAACTTGGACGGTGAGTGGTTGAAGCTCGGAGATATCTCCGTCGCTCGATTCAATTGATTCAATTAACGGAGAAATGGAAGGGAACCCGAGCGATTGTGTGATGCCCTTGAACCGTTCGATGTCACTACGGAAGGTACTGAACTTAAGCAGCTCTCGCCCCATACCCACATACTGGGATCCCTGCCCGGTAAAGGCAAAGGCCACACGCTGCGAAGCTTTGGTTTTGCTCTGGACCACAGGAGAAACCAGTTTGTTCTCCAGGAGAGCGTGCACTTCAGAAAGTTCGGAGCCACTGACCATCACCCGGAACGAGTGATGCATGCGACGAGCGGTAGTTGTGTAGGCCAAGCTGGGAAGCGGAGGTTTTCCTGTGGCCATGTACGATAGGATGGACTTGATGTTGGCTACTAATGCGGTGCTCGACTTGGCGCTAACAGCCACGACGTGTGTGGAGCGAGGGTCAGATTGGTCATCTTTCGCCTCAAAGACCGGTGCATCTGCGATTAAAACCGAGCTGTTGCCGCCGGCTGCGGAGAAATTGTTGATCATGACACGGCGTGTGCCTCCTTCTGGACGCGGCCATGCAAAAGGTGCCTTGGCTATGTGCACGTTACGGTCTTTGAGGTCTGCCGGGAAGCCGCGGTTGATCTTCGCAAAGTCAGTAATCCTGGATTCAAGTGGAGCGAGAAGCAATGTATTCACCTTATTCTTGATCCCACAATGAGGAGGAATCTCATCCCGTTCCATCATCATGAGCGACTTTATCAAGGCAACAATCCCAGAGACCGATTCTCCATGTCCAACATTTGCCTTCGCAGAGCCTAGGAAGAGCCTCTCGGCATCGCTTCGCGGCTTTGCTGTTTCCGGCGCAAATATTGACAACACCGATTTCATCTCCCTCGCGTCGCCTGTTAAGAATCACTACTCAGCAAACTATATCCATGAGAACAAGGTAACACTCACCAGCCTGAGTCCCAGTCCCATGCATCTCAACATATCCCACATCATAAGGCTCAACGCCCGCAGAAGTAAGGACTTTCTCAAAGATAGCCTTCTGTGCCCCAACATGGGGACGAGTAATACTCTCCGCTTCAGCAGAATGATTTGTATATGCTCCAAGAATAACCGCAACAATGGGATCATTATCTGCCTTGGCATCTTCTAAGCGTTTAACGACTAGAGTGCAGACTCCCTCTCCTCGGCAATAACCGTCTGCGTCGTCGTCGAAGGTCTTACAGTTTCCCGTACGGGAAAGGAAGTGGCCGCGATCTAAACCAGCGAAAATATCTGGGGGGGCAGGTTGGTTAAGAGGAAAAACCGGATGGTAGTAACGGCATTAGTGTACTCACCTGGGTTTGTTAGTACATTTGTGCCACCACAGATAGCTGTATCGATGTCGCCTTTTAGAAGAGAGTTGCAGGCGAGATGGAGAGCTGCTAGGCCGGATGAGCAGGCTGTGTCGACGCTGTAGCTGGGTCCACTAAATTTGTAGAAGAAGTTTTGGCGTCCTGGGATAAAGGCGCGGCAGGAGCCAGGAATATAGCTATTGACAATTAAGCAAGTGATCTTCACGGAGGTGTAAAATCGGGAACAGGAGAACGAGGGGAGGAACGTACTAAGTATCCACATTTTGAGAGCTGTTCGTCTCACCCCAGTCGTTACTAGTCGTGCCATAAAAAACTCCAACCCGATCAGACTGGCTCGACGGGGTCGAATCAGACACAAAACCGGCAAACTCCATTGCCTCGTACGCCGTCATGAGAGCAAGGCGCTGGGCAGGGTCAACCTGCGGCGCCTCTCTAGGACTCAGCGCAAAGAACTTGGCGTCAAAGAGGCCCGGATCTTTCAGCCAACATCCGTAGGGAGTACCCATAGTGTTCTTCCTCTTAAGTGTAGGATCGACATGGGTCCTGATATCCCAGCGACTGCTGGGCGTTATGCTGGCGACATCACGTCCTTCGTGTAGCAGTTGCCAGAACTCCTCGTTATTGTTTGCGTTGGGATATCGCCCAGAATATCCTGTTATTGCTAGCTTTGAGTTGCCGAGATTGCCAGTGTCAGACGTACTGTTGTCTCGGACAGCGATGCTAGCGTTCATGCATGGGTCTACAATGATGTCGGTAACTCCGTGCTTTCGAAGAGCGGCACCGAAGCCTTGTCCAGCAAGTGTAGCGATCGGCAGAATGGTGCAACTTCGTACCGGCGAAGTTGACATCAGGGCTTCGGCTAGCGAGGAGGCAATCCGGTCAAGCCGAAGGGGCTCCAGGAGGATTCCGTTCAGAGCATGTTCAATTAGAGCTCCGAATGAATCGGCTCCAATGTTTTGTCCCGTTGTGGATGACGACACATTAAATTGGCATTGGTATGATGCGAATTTCGTGTCACAGGTTCCCTTCGTAATACCATCTATGTCTCTCTGTCCATATAGATGAGAGGCGTGGTACGGAGCGTAGATGGGAATAGTAAGAGACCGGCTCTTTGGGAGGCAACCCGAAGCAAGGAGGTCATTGAGCGCGCTCGGAGGCCCGCTCAGAGTGACACCTGTGTTGGCATATGTGCTGATATATGGCGCCGAAGTGGCGGGAAGGCCCTAAACCTGTTAGCATCACATCTTAGAGATATGTAAGGCTCAACATACCTTTTCGTCACTGTATCTCTCCAGAGCCGCAACAGCCGTGTCTCCCTCTAAGCCGGGTACCAATGCGCTCCATGCAATGGGAGGCTTTGTCTGTGGCTCGACCCTGTCACGGACGTCGGCGACACATATGCCTGTACGGAACGCGATGAGGACCGTATGTGTTGCGAGTGGCAGAAGGTCCGTGATACTTTGGCAACAGCCCACCGCAGCCGCGCTCAGTAGGCCCGTACAAAGGCCGACAAGGCGTGTATCATGCGGTGAAGGATACCTTTGCCCCGGGGCCGTGTAATGGCTGTTACATTTATCAATCATCAGCTTTGAACTTTATGTCCGATAAAATCAGATGACGCCTACCTAATGATGCACCCAAGTTGATAGGTGCAGGCGAGAGCTTTCTCAAGCGCCGGATGGGGGCATATCAATTGCTGGACTTTGGCGAGAAGCTCTTCAAACGTGGTGAACCGGACGAATTGTTCACGCTGAGAGATTGGAAGATATCCAATTTCCTCTCGAAGACCAAAGGTAACTCTTTGAAAGAATGAGGTCAACAATGGATTGTCTTTAATAGTAACCAAGGCCCGGAGACCAGCGATTGAGTCGCAGGTTAAGTCCCCGAAGAGAAGAATCTGGTCGCATTCGCTCACTGCCATATTTCTAATGGATATAGGAATGTTAACAGTTATAACCTTGGCTTTGAGGGCTACCAAGATTCTTCGGCTGCAGCGGGTACTACTGGAGATATTTAGCTTTATATGGTCTACAGCAGAGCAATATCGCCGGATCTCGGCCGGTGAGGACGTCTGCTTACGAAACCCAGTATTCAAAGACAGCATCATCCAGGTTGCTTGGAATCCCGAGTCCACTGTAACTGAGGGGCTAGTCTAAAGGTCTCCGCCGTGATGACTGTAAGGCTGGCTCGATACAGGTTTCACTCGTAGGTATCAGACCAGTTCATCGTACCTTGATACGAATCTTGGGTAGCACAAGGAGCAGAGTGCCGAAGGTGGACCCGAATTTCTGGGACAACTAGGGGCCCATTCTTCTCCTTCGGATACCTCGGGATATAAGCGAACTATCACCGGTCATCGGGTGATGTCCAGGGCAAGGAGCCCATAGAACCATGAGTTGATGACTTCCGAGGGTAAGATCACATCAGTCATCATATATCGTATTCGGTACTTGGAGTTAGGGTAATTGTATCTGGATTGTGGTGTTCGCCCTCGGTGTTGATCTACGACATATCGACGTTCACCGGCACTATATATGAACCTGTATGTAATAGGTGCCGTGATATATTTCCACTAATTAGTCAATGTACAAGCGTCAATCTCCATTACTTGCATCTCATGATGGCTATTCCGCGACCTCTTCTGTGCCTTACGATGACTGGATATAGGAGAAGGGAGATCGGCGAAGCAGACCTCTGTCGCCACCAAATGAACAATCACGCATATTTGCTTAGCGACCTGATGATAAAATACGGCATTGAATCATACAGTATTGTATGATATACCACTATCTTTTTAAGAAATACCATATGACCTATCATTGATCCCCTTTTAGGTTCATAATACGAACAAAACCAATGCTTTCCTGTCTAAGCTATTCGATCCGGGCCGCATAGAGTTCGATGACCACGACTTCGTGGTGCAAATCATACTCCCAGATATTGACAGCTACCTGAGACTCAAAGAAGATCCATTGTATATCGAGCGTTATGGCGACTTCATCAAGTTTACGGACCCCACCGATGAGAAGAGAAGAACACGGTATGTTTATTGTGTCAGTATAACTTTGGTTATGAATAACACACTAAATGAAAATACAACCCCAGTGCTAGCTTAGGCTTCGTGCATGAAGTAATCCACGATAGTAAAGTCACATATGTGGAGGACAAGGATGCTATTGCTTGCAAGGTTCTCGGGGGCTTGTTGGATGCGGATACCGGAAGGTTCAAGACGGAAGTGTGAAATCTGAGGCTGAGTGAAGCGAGATACGGGTCGTAGGAAAGCGTGCAGCTCTGTTTGATACATTACATATCGTCTCACTTCTTGCTGTACGATAACTTTGACTTGATTTCTCTGACGGTAGAGATTAATTGCCTGGGGTAGAGGTGTGTCATGCGCTCTCTAAATCTAAACCTATCCCTTGCCTTTATGAAATAATGTCAGCTGATAAGACGCAGCATACCTGCACTGTTCGGCCGTATCACAGAGTGGTAGTCTGGCGAATCGCCTCCTACTTTGACTTCAAGCAGCCCTTGACTAAAGCTCAATTTAACCACCAACACTCCAATGAGAAATGCATAGTAGTGCATACTAGCAATACATTCTACTTGGGGAAATTTAGAATTACAGTCTGTGTGTCAGCCGAACGAGTAATCTTCATCCGTTGTGTTGAGTCGTCGGCGACCGAGGTTGGACGACAGTTCGTGATGCCGGCATTGTTTATGTTTTAGGTACAGTATGCGTTCATAAGTTTATAGAGCGCCTATTAGTGAATGGAGAAGGGGATATAAGGCATGCAGGCTCATCTTTCGATACTGCTCTTGAGGTCTGGCGCTGTCTAGGCAGTGTACTGCTGGCAGTATATCCCACGGTGAATATCAAGTTGATGACAACAAGATATAGAACCTTGTGCAAAGGCTTCTGTGGGCGACTAGTGCCTTGTAGCTTGCGAAGAACTATGAGCTACGTTTTGATTCAGCGTCGAGAAGGGCTCTCTGTAATAGAGGTTAACTTAGCCGATAATTTTACTATATTGACGTTGTCCTCCAGCCTTTGATTTAGATTTATTGCGAGACTACTGTGTTTATCCTGGAACCAATTCCACGCAAATATGTAAGGACTGGCGTTAATCACAGCTAGTAACCCGGTATCCTAAATGATACCCTTAGAGGTTATATCATATATGCACAACAGCTGGTTGTCTTTTCCTGTCGAAAGTTCTCTCCCTACTTCCACCCTATGTTAATACACTCCACTCTTATCATATACTTTTAATAGACACATAGGATGAAGTAACGTCAGGTTTATGCTGCAAAAAATTGGCATACCCCCTGCATCAATATATAAATCCTCGCTGCTCCATATTAGACATTTCACTGACGTAATGGATAGTTCAGAATGTTGAAAACTACCGGGGCGCATGATGCTTACAGTAAGGGTCTCCAGATATGATGCTCTGACCTCGTCGTATGGCCTTCTTCTGGGGGACCCTGCATTGGGAACTGGCCTGAATAGTCCCATTTGATGCCACGCTGTCACTATCCCGGCAACGTGTGCTAACATCTTGTGTCGGTACGTTACGACGAAAAAGGCGCATAAAACGGGTTTTCACACTTTTCTAAGACATAATAGACCAGTGGGCCAGTTCTCAATGTCTCCCGCCGCCCAAATAGTCGCAACTAGCCAATCCGGAGGTAACATGAACAATACTTACATATGCGGCTGAGCTTCGGGCCCAGATCGTTTCACAATGTTGTGATCGGTTGGGATAGGGGGGAGGTGCTCTTTTAGTTTTGTTTCAATCTCGCTGGGCTAGCCCTCACCATGGCTAGCACCGTTACAGTGATAAGATGTGAGTAGTATTGCTTACACATTGTCATCGACCATGGCTATGGAGATCTGTCTCTGTTTCCTGATTTCCATTGGATATCAGGGTAAGCATTTTGAGGGATATGCTTTATGATGGGATGTCCTGGCACTGGGGATATTAGACTCATATCGCAGAGACTACCATAGCAGAAACCCAGATAAGCCAATAGTATCCACCAATGATCCGTGAACCTGGATAGATGTCGCAGTCCCAAAAGCCCTGCCAAGGTTAGGTAGAGTTTTCCACAAATCCCTGACAGGGATTGTGAGACAGACCGTGTCAGCCTGCAGCGCAAAGCCAACCCTACGCTCATGGTGGCTCGTCGGCAAATTGGGTTGCGGATGGTGAGAGTTTAGTGACCCAGTGAGCTAGGCACCGCCCTTGTCTGTATTACCAATTGCTGAACCAGCACGACGGGGGAGATGCGTTGTGGCACCTTGGCATCCCGCTGATCGTTCCTACCAGCTTGGGAGATATGGTCTGTAGTCCCTGGACCAACACGAGATTTCAGGCGCCTACCCCTGTTAATTGCCTATCTTTATGGTGGAATGATCAGAAAGTCTATGATCTTAGATTTCAGATGGACTATTTCTTGGGTCAGCTGTTGAGGCGTATAAAGTAGTAGTGGGAATGGATGCGATCCCTTATGTACCATGAAACTACAATTTTTGGTATAACGCGGCCAATCTCATGTGGGGCCATTACTATTGTAAGATATGATCATGTATTTACCCTGAATATCCCTAACTGTATACACCCCAAGCACATGTACCTGACATATCACGCAGCTTCTCGGTATGGACCAGTCCACCAGAGGACCAGCCAATCGGCTACATAAAGATAGACCTCAACCGCCCAAACGACTTCGGTCGACCTGCGACCGGTGTACCATGCTGAAGGTTCGATGCGATAAGAGAAAGCCCCGCTGTGAACGATGTGAGTCAGTTCAGCAACAATGTGTCTATGGCCCATATCGATGGAAAGGAAGAACGGCAGCAACCCACAGTGCAGTTCCAAAGCCATGCCTCTGCTCTGCGGC
The DNA here is from genome assembly GCA_009176345.1 of Aspergillus leporis. Taxonomy (NCBI): domain Eukaryota; kingdom Fungi; phylum Ascomycota; class Eurotiomycetes; order Eurotiales; family Aspergillaceae; genus Aspergillus; species Aspergillus leporis. The sequence continues at coordinate 15,020 of ML732159.1, read as the reverse complement.
ACCAGGGGTTCCACCAAAGGCGTTGGAGTCTTTTTCACAAGCAGAGACGAAGAGTATGCCAGCGGATGCTATCCCAACACCCGAGAGTCCTGTGAATGCGTTTCCCGATTTCCCTCTGTTTCCCGAGCTTGAGTCATTCACCTTCGACTTCCAGGGTCAGCTCGACGGTATATGCATAGGGTTTAGTGATGATGATGGGAGAGACTTGGCAGATGATACGTCCGGCATGGCGGCTTACATGGGCACGGTATCGGACAGCATCTCGCACGCGAATGAGTCACAGCTTGCGGCTTCTAGGTTAGGCAGTGAAACACATGCCGTGATAGATAGTGGCAGGTCTGGGTCATACTTCTCTTCCCCAATGCCCCAAGCGCTACGAGGTCCCTGTCTGTGCTTTGGTCGAGTTTTCAGTATTCTGCAGGAAATGTATCGAGCAGAATCTACTTGTCAAATCGAGAGTGGTTCAGGACTCCCATCGAGCGACCAGATCTTGAAGACCAATCGAACGACAGTACAGAGCCTGGTTAAACTCCTGTCATCAGATTGTGCATCTTGCTTTGGGGACACCAGCATGCTATTCCTTGTTGCCACTGTTATTTCGAAAGCCTTGTCATGGTACAAAGTAGTGTTCAATCGTATCGCGCAGTCATTGCCCGCGAAAAGCTCCGTCGACATCGAGAGGCCTACCACTGTCACCCCAATTCACTTTGGCGACTTTAAACTGGACTTCGTTGCTGAGCAGCGGATATCGGCTCAGTTCTTGCTCTGTGAGCTTCAGAGTGTACAGAAGCTGTTGGGGTGCCTTGGAGAGAGCGCACTTTGTAGAATCCATAATGGACGTGAACCGATGGATTCACTAATCGAGGCTGCTTGCCAATTCTTGTCGTCGACGATGACCAACCTGACGAGTAAAGTGGATGGGTTTTGTGTCTCTAAGCCGTCAGCTACTTCCTTCTAGAGACGTCATGATATGTGTGAACCAATACAGAGTAATTGTCTTTCCTGATACTAGTTCTCGCATGAGCCTTCATTCTTTGCATCAGATTACAAATATTACATATACAGCATGAGAGTGATACGGATATCTACATAGGATGAAACCTTCAGTAGCTCTGAACCATTACCAATTGCCTTGGCACTCAAGATAGCTTTTGCTCTAAGTTTCATCATAAGACCAGTCGCATTGTGTCCTGGTGGCAATTATGCCTATCGTGTCCGTCATGTAGACCTGCTGGCTTTACTGTGTCAGGCCCCATGATCAACCCTAGCGACGTGCAGTAAGCCCCAGATTTCAGCCCTATGCCATTTCTTCTTTCTGTCCATTTTGGGGCATTATGACTGATTTGTAAAGGAGAGGATATTAAGGGTCTTTTGCCCCGCTGGTCAATCCCGGAGCTTCATTTGCGTCATGGTGTTCCCAAACAGGGCTACTGCTCGGGGGAGACCCGACTCTATCTTCGAAGAGATAATGGAACAGTTGTAGGAGATATTTATCCTCGGTAGTAGCATCTCAATAAACAAATAGATGATTTCTAGATATATACTCTTCCAGCGAACCCGTTTCGAGATGCAGATTCGTTATTCTCGGCGTCTTGTTTGAGATCGCATTAACTGTTAACGTCGGCAAAGCGGAGGTTGCATTGAATTGGTTGTCTCGCAAATAACGGGCAATAGTCTCCGTTAGCCATACATGTCATGGTTCTTTTCTAAATCATTAACCCTCACATTGACAACATGCTAGTAGCGTAAGGCAGAGCTGGGGAACTATTTACCGATGTGAGTCCCGTGGAGGTTTTTTTTAAGTTTTTTTACTTCCTTTTTCTTGCCGTAGCATTGTCTTAGCTTCTATATGCGATAGAAAGCTCTATCCCTTGCGTTCAAATCCCTCCCGAAATGCTCGAATCCTCTTTATCCGATTTGTTGAGAGCAATGATACCATGATAATACTAGCCTTGTGACAATGGAACTCCAAGGCCCGAATTTGGCCTGCAGCTACCGGAGCCCGGATTTCGTTGAATTAGCTAATGGCCTAGGCAGGCTCATTTTCACATCCCGAGACGGTCCAGAATAAAATTCTATTCAGACTCCGTGAATGCGAGGCCCCCGAAGGGATACCCCGTCGTGAACAGCAGCAGCATCGCTCCGACAGTAATTTTGAGGTATGCATCCTAATCCTGGCCTATAAAGAAAGTCAAAGATAGAGGTCCAATCATCCAAACTTCAAGAAGGTTGCATCGTATTGGGCACTAAATCGTGGGCCTATCGCTTGGAATAACCCAATACAGGGACAGTGATCATAGTCTAAAGCCATGTCTGCTAAGCTGATGTATCGGGTACCGGCCTTGGAATATAGTTCTACGCCGACCTCCACTACATAGTAAGGTAATCATCTACATAGTCGGCAGTGGATGGGTGCCTCCACTGCTATGCGTGTATGCAACATGCGATTGGCTCAGTGCCCGAGCCGCCGCCGCTCCATGAACACGTTACGAACACCGAGGGAATCATACAGGCCTGTCATGCAGGGATAGGGACCGTAGGTGTCTAAATTTAGTTAGGGTTGTCGCATCAGAAGACAAAAATCTGCACCATTCAGCGTACTGGGAAGCTATTCTCTTTCGTATCAGAATGGCCACTCAATAAAGATATAATAGTAGTACGAGAATGGGATATACGAGATATCTTACATAGCACGGTGAGAAGAGAGACCGGCTTAGTACTTATGCTCATCTCAGACGAAGTCTCTCACCGAAGCGAACTCACTGTGGCCGAACCTGTCTTTGTATCACTGAGGCCCCATCGCCACAGTATGGGGATCAAAGTGGTCATCATTGGTGCTGGTCTGGCCGGCTCCCTGCTCACTAACGGTTTATTGAATAACAGTATTGAGGTCAACGTATACGAACGAGACCAGCAAGATCCCAAGAGGACAGGCTATCTCATCCGACTCGGTGAGGATGCAACCCTTGGTTTTCGAGCCTGCCTGTCGGAGTCTCAGGTAGTCAGTATCCATGGAAAGTTCTCCCAGACCGACGTCTCCCTATCGACGGCCCCAGCGATTTATTCCCATCAATTTCGCCCCTTGATCGACCTCAGCCGCTTACCGGGTTATACTAAGGGTGCTTCGATCAACCGTCTAGTCCTACGCGATGAGCTTATGAAACCAATCAAGGCGGCTGGTAGGGTCCAGTTCGGGAAGGCCTTCAGCCATTATGATATTATCCGCCGTGAAAATGGCAGCGAGCGCGTGTTGGTCCACTTCACGGATGGCACCTCGGATCAGTGCGACATTTTGATAGGAGCTGATGGGAGCGCTTCCAAGGTAAGTCTCACCGACCCATCTGTTTCAGAATTAAAGGGGGTTGACGTGAGATAGATCAATGACCAAGTTGGGGCACGGAACCTAGTCGAAATAACAAGCCACTGGTCGTTTCACGTCAAAGGAACCCTGCCACTTGATCGCATTCAGAAATTGCCCAAGAAACTACTTGAAGCTCCAATCGCGGTATTCCACAAGGGCGCCCTATTGTACTATGCTCGTGCGTCTTCTTCCAATGAAATATACCACCACTAACCAGTCGTCCTAGTCTATATCCCCTCCTCAGGGCGAAAATATGCCAAGCATGATATCGTTGGTGGGAAATATGATGAAAAGATCGCTTCGTTTTATTGGGGAATCAACATTCCTCGAGAGGATATCCCATACGGGTCTCTCTCTGACATACCCGATCGCCGGCAGCTGTGTGAGGACTACATTCAAGACTGGGCCCCTGAAGTGTACGTTAAGAGCCAGTGTACTATGCATAGGCTGACCTCGCATAGCCGCAATATGATAGCTACCAGATCGCCAGAAGACAATGCAGATGACATGTATGCTGCCAAGCTGCGCGCCAGCACTCGACTGCCGAGGAATTGGCGCTCACGTTGCCAAGGCAAATCAATCGAAATGGGTCATCCTCGGGTGTGGTTAATCGGGGATGCGGTTCATGCCATGTTACCCAACAGGTAATTGATATCTTTCAAGCTGTGATATATGGTCTGACAGCTTCATCGAAGGGGCCAGGGGGGGAATCAGGCGCTGCGTGACTGTGCAGAGATCCTGCCAGAGCTCGTAAAACTTAATCAGCAAGCACTAGGTGAAAATCTACCTTCTTCTGAGGATATCGGCAAAGCATGCGGTCGGTATGAGAAGACGATGTTTCCCCGTGCTTTTGACTGGGTCAAGAAGAGCGGTGGTACTGTCGCTGACCCGGTAGGTTCGCTTGAAGCTGTCGTGCCCATACTTATGCTGACAACTTTCATTAGCCGTTTCCTCTTGATGGCATGTTTGGCTACATGATCTCCATATTTGCCAGCGTCGCCATTCCCGTAGCAATTCTTGCTTGTAGGCTTGGCCAATTTTTCACTAGCCTAGTCCGTTCTAGGAGGGACGCAGCCACAGCATAGTCTCCTGAATAGATGATAGAAGCCATAGACATAATTAGTGTCTTGTTTCATTGGCGCTTGATGTTGCTTGTGTTCATCTGTAGGGCTACATGTCGGTTGGAAGTACATATTCATGGATTCCGTATCCTACCAATGGAGATACAATCCTCCTTACTATGTTGATAGTTTTAAGTTATGCTTCGCAATGTTGATACGCCTATTAAATGTGCTCTATTGCTTGATTCGGGCATAGACATTCTGCCTGAGGCATTAGAAGAGGTCCAGCACAAACAAATCCAGGAGCAGGGCTAAACTAGACCAAGCCCTAGTAGTAAGGTTAATTGGTATAGGGAAGCATTCCACCAACAAGCAGACACTCTCTTCCCATATCCGCACAGTAATGGAGAAGAACTGGCTCCAAGCCCGAGACAACCACACCTACGAAAATGCCCGTCGATACTTCGGGAACAAAGCCGAAATTTCCCTTCCCCGACGACAAGGACGCCCAAGCTACCCACTGCGCTCTTAACAGCCTCTGGCTCGAAATTCTCGATGGAAAGGCGTTCATCGCGCCCCTTCCCCAGCTGAAGAAGGGCCACAAAGTGCTTCATCTCATTACGAGAAGTGGCGCTTGGGTCGGGAACTTGTATGAAAGCGAGCATCATCACACGCGCATCACGGCCTTGGATCCCACGCATATGCAGTACTCCGATGGATGGAAATCTGTCCATCAGGACCTCGAAGGCGATTGGCCTTTCTCGGCTAGACAGTCATTCCATCTTATCCACACCCAGTCGCTTGGGGGTTTGATTGCTGACTGGGTAGGGTTTAACCAAAACGCCTTTAAGTATCTTGTCCCCGGTGGATGGTTGGAAGTGCGGAAGAAAAACATTTGGTTTTACTCTGATGACGAGGGCGTACTGGGTCGTAAGGTGCCCGCTGTGAAGCAGTGGTTGGAGTTGACGGAGCAGGCAGCCGAAAGATTTGGAAAGAGGGTTAATGTCGCAGGGATGCAGCGAGAGCTGATGGAGCGAGCTGGGTTTGTGGAGATCAATGGGCAGGCTTTCAGGGTCAGTCGGTCTTTGCCCCTTTTTGTGGGCCTACTGATGCTGACCCGGCACAGGTTCCACATGGGGAGGTTGGAGCGAAGATCCCCATCCGAAATGAAAAATGATCGGGAATCATTATCGGTACCTGCTGCTCAATGATCTGGAAGGATATTTTTTGTGACTATTCACACGTACATTGGGCTGGTCCAAGGAAGACACCGATGCCTTCCTAGAGAGGGCATGCAAAGAACTGCAACAGGACGATTTGCACCCTATACTCATTTTTTCATGTTATTATCGGACAGAAGGCTCGTGAACCTAGAAGGTAGGTCATTACCATGGAGTCGATCGAATGATAAGCTCTCATTAGGTTTTCCCACTGCTAGACTTATCACTCTGCTGTAAATTCGGCTGTGGATACCAGCGTTTTGCGCATTGGTCCTCCCAACAGTATTGTTGCCTTTGTCCTTCCAGTCCTGTAGTGAATTGTCGGATCCTTGTCGTACTTGGATGTTCAATTCACTTTATTGGAGATCTAAACGGTTTTGCACATGATTATTATGTTCAGACATTTTCTGTCCTCTCCTCCTCCTCATTAGTTTGTCCTTTGTGGGCGTAGTAGACATTCCAACCAACTGCAGGGGAAATTACTATGATTTCGTTGAATGAATTGCTGGTCTAGACAGCTTCCCTGAGCCAACCGGTGAGGTCAGCGTAGTTGATGCATGAAGCTACCTTAGCACGCAAAGCTGGAGGGGCCTTCACAAAGCCCTACAGAAACTCGACATAAGGCTCTCCGGAAGGCGCCGGTAGACTAATGAGAGCTAGGGGCTGGTAAACGCCAGCTTATTGTTATCAAGAAAGAAAGAAAAGGGAACAAAGGAGACCAGAGAAAGTGACGGGACTCTTACCGGGTCCTAGACAGTAAAGCTGAATAGAGTTGCTAGTTGACAATTGCTTATCTGTAAATATTGCCTTATATCAGACTCTGCGGACCTTTCTGACAATTAGCTATTTAAGCCCCGATAATCCTGTCGTTCTAGATAAACAACAGCACCAGTGTCATTGTTTCATCGTCTTTCTATCTTCCAACCCTGATACTCAACACGCTAATTTTCCTGAATTAGTTCATTCCTTGCAAGAATATCAACATGTGCCACCCAGTCACCTATAAGCATGGATGTGGACACGATGAACCAGGCAAAATTCCATGCTTCATGGTGCCATGCAAAGAGCTAGAACCCAAGACACAGGTCTTAGGGCACCCTTGTAAGGAGTGCGCAGCAAAAGGACAGAGAGAAACGCACAAAGACCAAAAAGGTAAAGATCGAGGGGAGAAGCGGGAAGATCAAGGAAAGAAGCGCAAAGAGCGAAGAGATAATCAAAAAGTGCCGAGGACAAATTGATATTTATATCGGCTGAGACCGATGCATCGTAGCAAGGTCTCTCTGTCGAGGGGAGGTGGTGGAAAGGATGAAGCAGGATATCTGAGGAGCAAGGGTTATGGAACGCAACAGGGCTTTATCTTTCTCTTGTACAAGTGCACACTCGGTTTCTCTATCGAAATCTCGTGATATCTTGGATATTGGCCATTCAAAGCTCATCGAATCATTACAACTAGCTTCATCAAATCTATAAACCTCTGAAAATCGGATGGGAAAGATGATTCCTCTATAGGTAGAAACGCCGTAGGATGTTCGCCTTTGTTAAATTATATTAATTGATAGAGCTTCTGTCAACCAGAATACCGCTAGGCTTTCTAATAGGAAGAACTCGCCGGCCAATTAGATTAGAGCTAGCTTTAGAGGACTGATTCCAGGCGCCTCAACCACCAAACCGCCGATATTCGCTCATTCAGATGCTTTATACCTAGATTAATATTGATCAGCAGGAGTCGCTTAAAAACTCTGCGATCTATTATTATTCTAGAAATCAGACCAATTTGGAATGCCTACGTCTTATTGACTACTAGGATTACTAGTCAGAACAGACTTCCGCACATTAGATAGCTTCAATAGTTTCTTGAGTAGAGAAAAGAATATGCGCCACTCTAAACACCTAGCACATATAACACTTCATATCATTTAATCCAGCAAGTGAAGCATATAATTTCGATTTATAATAAACTTCAAAACAGAAACCTTGAGGCCTTAGAACTGCAACAACATACAAAAAGAAGCTGTGCCCTTGGAGATCTAGAGCCATATCCCTTCACCTTCCCAAGACTATTATTTTGGATCCATTGTTGCAGTCATGTGCTGGCCAACTTGGGTCCAGGCCTTAGTGTACTTGTCCTCCTCTGGACCCTCACACCACGCCTTGCATTGAATACCACCAGCATATGGACTATCGAACCAGACGCCAAATCTGGTTACTTTTGGACCATCGATGGTGTAATGAACAATGCCGTCATCATCAGTTATAAATCCACTGGACTCAACTTCAAGGTGGACCTGCGAATGGGGCTCAATGTTCTCCGGAGGCCACTGATCTGGCGTCACAATACCGTGTTTCATTTTGACCTCAACGAGCGTCAGTCCCGCATCGGTATTGTTTTCCATAGCGGCTTTGGATGTCATTGAAGGTATTGTCAGCCATAACCTGCGAACGAGCGAGTGGGCATAGTAGTGGAAGTGATATGACGGATAGGTCAAAAAAAGAGGAACGTTTTCCTTGCAAATCTAGACGGAAACTTCAAATTCTAAAGAGCGGATAATCAAGCGACTTATATTCTTCCTTTCCGTTCATATGGAGGGAATGCTAAAAGCCATTCCTATTAGGATTAGGTTATTTTGGCATCATGTCTACATGTATGTATTCAGAATCTTCCCCTGGATAGCTGATAACAGAGCGGTGTGTGCTCGAGGAACGCAATCCACCAGGTAACCTTAATCAGACGGCTTATGGATTGATGATACTATGGTCAATTCCCCCTTTCTGATAGTTAGGTGGATTGATAGTGTTTCCCGGAAATATTTCCGGGTGTGCTGTGTGTAACTGAAGTTTTGTAATTGTTCTTATCAAGGATTGCATCTTCTTTCATTCTGATTCCCCTCTCCTTAAAAGGCGATATGTGGAGACGAATCCCATGGATAGAGGAAGTCTAAAGACGTCTCACACTATTATTGACATCGGTGGTTTAGTACTTATTCATAGAGCGCTGTCGATGTTGTGCAGTACATATACCACACGATAAGGCCATGCCTACAAGATGGCAAAGAATCCCTGGCAACGTAATGGAAATGTTGGCGCGATAAGAGTCCAGGCATGATGTACTACAATTGGCCTTGAGTGATCTGACTGGTCATCAAAAATAAACACATGAGACAAGTAGCACCTTTTTATATTGTCTCAGTTGTGGTACATAGGAAATCATTCAAAGCGCCTTTACAAAAGTGCTCCCTCATGGTTTCCAATCAAACGTGCAATGCTAGGACAGTTCATATATAAGGTGCACATTTGTTCCTTCCTTAGGCAGCATGTTGGACTACGTGAGTTCATCACATGAAGCCCCTCACCACGGCTCCTTTTGCTTTTCGTTTCATTGTGACGTGTTGGACCTCCACTTTGCGAAGTAGATGATCATTTAGGGTCGTCTACTATTCAAAAGCAGACCTTAGTTATAAATACCGAGGCTTTATTAGGTTCTACAACCTTATTGAGTAAAAGGGTGGGCTTAGCTCAATAAGATTTAGGTGAATTACTTGATTGACTCAAGAAATGGATTAGTAGTTATATACTCCAAGCAATTAAGGATTAGTCTAGCACGCTCCCTCTATATTTATGATAAAGTATTGAACCAGTAAGTATTATATAAGCTGGATAGCTAACTCATTGCTGCAAGCCCGCGATTCATAATTAGAGCCACCGTTGTCAGCCGAAGAGGTTCCCTTCTGCTACTCACAGATGTCGTGGCTTTTGTGCATGACCTTGGCGCTGGCGGTGAATATTGTTAGCGTTTTTAGTTTTAGGGGTAGGAGCTCAAAACAACGAAACGATGAGCATGACTGAAGTATCTAGCAAACTAGAGACATCTCGAAAATATGAGGCCATATATACAGGAGCTAAACAATGCGTCTTTCATATAGGACTATGGCCGGATCAGTAGAACAACGGAATAACGAAAATCATCGTATGGCTTGATTGAAAACGGAATAATTCAATAAACATTATGCTTTTGGCTTTGATACCTGACGTTCCATTTGGCTCTATGTGAAAGGAATTGTAAGCTAACGTAGGGAAACTAGGAAGTAATCATTTTGTCGCCATTCTCACTCAGTCTCTCATTTCCACCGTTGCTACTACCAGGCATGAGGAACCCTTGCGACCAGGATGCCAAGAACAGAAACTAATGTCATACGCATTGCACCACTCTTTTTTACAGTATTCACAAGAAGCAGTTAATACCCAAAGTACGAAGATTATTAGGCGCTTTCTCGAATTGCGAAAACACAGCAGATAGCCTCAGATGAAGTCATAGACCAAAAACGGCAATAGATAATCTAAAGAGTAGCCAGTGCACTATTGACAGCCAGATTCACGGTTGCTATCTCCGGGTATTGTGCCTTGGGGTTGAAATTCAACTTTCTTGCATACTTGCGCTCGAAGATAAGGCAGTGAGTTGATCCGCCACTATGGAATGCCCCGATGAGATCCCCCTGAGTGATAGTGTTCCCTTCAGCAGTGCTATCCTCCCACTGACAAGTTGATACCTCGGACATTCCAACTGGTAGGAAACCCACTAATCCAATTTGCGAACCACCATCGACATTCGTGTCAATGATAAGAACGCCCCGTGCCGCTATGTGAGTGATATAACGCTGCGACACATCTGGACCAGCTGGATCAGGGCCACTTGAGCCTCCAAATCCTGCAGCGGCGGTTTCGGCGAAGTACGTTCCATCGATGAGTGATTGGTATACCACCCGGCCTGTGACAGGGGCATTCCAGCAGTGGTAAGAATCCGCACTCAAGAAAGCCTGATAAACAGTGCCACCAACAAATTTATCAACGTACCCACTGACTCTGGGGTCCTGCGTGGCTCCTAGCATATCGTAAAGCGAATATGGTGTACCCTTAAGCCAGAAGGTAGTGCGGCTCGAGACGTCGGTGTCAAATGATAGAGGGAAAGATTCACATGCGTTGACAACGGCCGCGTCAGCTATGGGGCGAACATTCTCTTTAAACTTGCGTGTAAAGAATGCGTCCCAATGAGGATAGTTGAAGAAGTTCTCCTGAGTGCCGTCCTTGGGGTGTACGAATAGATCCGTGAACTTTCTGGTACTACCGGGTGTGGCATCATTTGCCTTCTTCTCCAACTGTTTGATTGCTGCGTCTGAGCTCCAACCAGCATCCCTCAGAGCTTTGTTGCCACCATCCTTGCCTCTACCCCCTGCCGTAGGGTCACTGAGGAACTCATTCCATTTGTTCAAGATATTTTTGAGACACTCGTTCACCCGATGATCAAGGAAAAATTGACGCCCGCTCGACGTACCCATCGGCCAGTCAACAATGATATTGAACGGAAACCCAATAAGGCCACCGGGCACGTCCGGATTGTCTAGCAAAAAGTACTCTGGCACCTCGGTCAAGAGCGTATTGAAAAGATACAACATGGTCTTGTAGTTCCGGACTTGTTTCTTGAGCGTAGTTGGATCCCTATCGTACGGGGGCTTTTCGGGGACTTCATCAAACATGGAATGGGCAAGCATGTAGAGGGTTGAATTGTTCTCAATTAACTTCCTCAACGTGTCGACTGGGTTCTCCTTGCCGTCTCTCAACTTTTGAGGGATTTCTGGTTTGGCCTTGTCCAGGAGGTGCGATAGCCAGGCTCGACGAAGCTCGACGTTCTCGGGCATCCAATGGCCATAGCCATGAGTGGAACTCCCGGTCGCCATGCCTCCTAGGCTAGGCTTCGCATAGGAGGATAGATAGAATGTCTGCATCTTTTGAAGGGATGGTATGTGTGTATGAGTGAATGGACAGTGCAAGGCAAAAACTGTTGGTGTTTTAGATGTATTATTTACTTTACGGAGGGAAGCTTGGGGGGTTCTTATACTCCATTCTCGCAGAATAGAGGAGGGTTTGTCGTATGGCTTTCCGTCTACCCATGGTTACAGGTACTTTTGAAACCGGAACGCCGTGTGATCAATGACGTTTACATGCAGAACGCGTAACCTCATCTGCACGAAGTAGCATTTTCCCTGCACTTCAGCTAAACCAACGTAGCCCTCGTAAATGGCAACACCCATCTGTTAACCATGCAGGAGCTCAATTGACGTGAGATCTCTCCGGGTCTTCCATGAGTTTCGACCCATGGTTACGCCATAGTTGGATTGACACTCCAGGGAAGAGGAAGGTGACAGAGCTCCTATCATTAATCTAGTTTGTCACTTTCGTCTTAAGAGTACTATGTGCTTTCTCAGAGAACATGTAGATTGAACAGTCTTAGCTGAGAATGATTCTGTCTCGAACAAGGTCTACGAATCTCAGTTCAACTTGAACTAGGGCTTCCCCGCAACGAGCACCATTCCCGTGAGAGTTAATTGGTCACTAGCGAGGTTTGCCCCACATCATGGATGTCTCCCGACATATGGCATATCACATCCTCCAGTTCAGCTCCCAATGAGTGTGAGCGGGGCTGGCATTTCACAGTAAATAGGGGAGGTCAGCCAAGTGGGGGCAGGCTGGGGGAGGGAGGGGTATAGACAATATTGACATTGCTCAACAGACGCCTTGTCGGACTTCGCTGCTTACCGTGAGTTGTCCAGGAGGGGCTAGAAAAAGCGACTTGGTGGGTGAGGCATGGTACTTTTGCGATTGCAACGCTACAGCTAACATTCAGGAGGAAAAGGTAGCATCAAAGACAGTGGCCGCTTTTGAGGAAGATGAGCCAGGACTGGGACACATGTCACTGAGACCCATGTCATATTGTTGGATAGCTATGTACAAGCAGCCTTTGTATTCTGTGAAGCAGTAGGATTCGAAATGGCAGTGGCAGTAAAATAGTGCCTTTTGCTGGATGCGGGATTATCATGATATATAACCAGGTTCGATCACCGCCAGTGGATGTTACTCTCAGAAGCACTCTGCAGCTTTTGTTACCAATATCAATTGGTGCGTTCCTGCTATGGGAGTTGCGATCTCCAACGTGTCCGGACATGCGGACAATTGGTAGGGAAGACTTGAGATTCCTGTTTTCTTTTCATCCTCTCTCATGCCATCTAATAACTTATCATATTAATGAATCATCTTTCTCGTTTCACCAATTCCTACAGATATACTATCGGACCATTGATCTTAATAATTGTAATGGTTCAAAAATAACTTGAGTTGTTCTATTGTAACCGAAAAGAAAATCAATAAATTTCTGTCACTTTGATACTGAATGTGCGTGATAGATACCTAATATTAGTGCCGGGACCAACCACCCACCGCCTTCGCTGACTATGACATGATAGACGAAATTTATATACCGAATGAGACTACCGATCTCGGCCAGGGGATTCTACATTGCCCCGATCCTCATCCTACCCTTCTCCCACCCCGTGGAGACCGCCAGATTGTTGGATTGAGTCTCATAAGCGCCGAGGACATAGAACAGCGTACATAATCCCTATATAATGTGAAAAGGATACAACATGCTCAGCTAACATACATAGATTACGCTGCCGAAGGGAAATTCAAGATCCCAGACGGAGGTTACCAGTCAATTCCTCCATGGGTGTCCAAGGTCCAACTCGTGCTATCTAAGTATTCAACAAAGTTACCCCAGGCTCGGAATGGATCAAACCATCAACTTACCCGTCTACGCTTTATACTGCACAGGAGCAACTTCTGCAATCTTCTTGCACTTACTGGCTTCGCATATTTCGAGTCTGCTAACCTCGGTTCCGACCCTTTGATCCAAGGATCTCTCCAGCCGGTTGATAATGCTGTATATGCTCGTCAGAGCCTTTTTGGTTCGACGCTGGAAATAGAGAAGTTCATCCATATCATGAAGTGTCGACAGCAACGCCGGTAGCGACTTTGATTGTCGCACCTGGTCCGTCTCGTCCACCCGAACTTGCGAGAAATTCAGGACCGGGTACTCATTTCGATAACCTGCCCTCCTCATTACCAACCCATGGACAGAGACGATTTGAGAAACAATGGTAGGGGTGAAGTTGATATTGACCCTGGCTGAGGGCCAAGCACGTAACTATCAAATGATGCCATTTTCCCGCTATCACGATATCTACTCCGACCATACGATAGTGCTCCATGCGAATCTGAGACTGAAGTAACCACGGTTTGGAGGCTCTGAAGTTTTCTAAGCTCGATGAACCCAACAAAGAACTTTTTAGGCGTCGTGTAGTTTCTGAACGAGGATAAATTTCTATTGACCTTAATAATTGATGCGAGGCCAAAGGGCCATTCGAGGCAGTTGAGTCCCACAGATACTTCCATGAAACGCGCTGATTGAAGGGGGCGATCGTGTGTTGCGCCACCTCATCTGCGGTTGAATGCCCTCCTCCATGAAGATGATGAACAAATCTAGACTGTAAAACGAGGACCTGTGAATTTCCACTTCGAGTTAGTTTTGCCGTTTCCGGTATAGCCTTCCAGTACGCCGTATTGTTATTGGGAATTGTTATTTGGACGAGACGCTAGTTATTTGGACGAGACACTATACTTGACTAGGAAGGTGAACAAAGTCCGGTGACCCTAGAACCACACTAGTAAAACCCTTTCGAATCTATACACAGACAATTTCCCATATACAAAAGTGCTTAAAATGGACGATTTTTTTGATGACTTTGAAATCACTTTTTCTGATGAATCAGACCGCGAGGACCAGAACGAAAATGGCGATACTACTATCCCGGCACCGCCTCTATATCAGTCTTTCAGCTCAGCTGATGAGGCCTTTGACTCGCTGCAGGCTTTCGGCTTAATCAATGACTTTGCAGTCACTAAACGTCGCTCTACGAAAGATCGACGAACTGGAAGCCTTAGATATATTGATATAGTCTGTGATCGAGATCGTACGACGGAGAACCAGTCCCAAGGAATCTGTGTAGGCCGATCTCGCCGGCCTGACTACCCTTTTATCGCACGACTTAAACTCAATACTGTATTCGAAACGTGGTCTCTGACTGTCCAGGAAAGTAGTCATAATCATGGCCCAGCAGCTATATCAGTGCTTCCAGCCCACCGCCGCGGTGAGCTGCGCCGCTGGTATGATCAGGTTGTTGGGATGCTTAATGAAGGTCTTCCAATTCGCTATATTACATCAATTCTACGCCAGGAGGGTTCTGCACCGCTGATTAGAGCTAGAGATCTCTATAACCTACGATATAGGGTTGATATTGAACGCCTCAATGGTCGTACACCAATCCAAGCCTTAATCAGCTCAATACCCCATGAAGGCAATTGGTATTTAAGATATCAAACACGCGAGAATCGTCATGTTTCTGCAGTATTTCTCAGTCACCAATCATCAATAGAAAATCTACGCAGGAACCCCTACGTTCTAATAATGGACTGTACATACAAAACTAATCG